>JAWWEW010000078.1:78476353-78525649 GCA_035583185.1 Anabacerthia variegaticeps | reverse complement strand
ATTAAAGCTCCTGCTCACTTATCTTATCTCCTACTAAAATTGCCTGGAGTTTTTTTTCCTCAATCCTTAAGGCATCACTAGTGAGTAGGTAGACTGGCAAGCACTGGCTTCAAGGCTGTTGATATGCGTAAATCCTTTTCGGTTCTTGTGCTGGGTTAGCCTTGCCTAACTACAAAATGTCCATCCAGCTGCTTGCTGACTCCACCTCTCTGCAAGGCACCCCATGCTGTTACATACAGTGATTCACTAAAAACAGAGCTCAACACTTGGACTAGCTGTAACTCTGCCCTTTATTGAATGCCAGAAATGTAATTAAACTCTTTCTACTCTCACTCTTCCTGTTGTACCGAGGAAAAAATAATTTTAAATAATTATGGAAAAAAAGAATAGGCAAATACACTGTATCTCTCTGGCTGACTGGACCCTTACATAAAATTAGAAGACATCATTTCATCCACCTAAATGTCCTGTAAGTAACTAATAGAACAGAGGAAGAAATAAAGAGGTATTAATAAAAGGCAAAAACCAGACTTATGGTATACCCTCTTTAAGTTGTGAAATGAGTTCCATGTGGAGGTGAATTCAGCCTTGCAGCCTTGTATTAATAATATTTCAATTATATTTAGGCTACAGGTGAAAGAATAAGATCTGCCACATAGCAAAACAATACCTTCATTCAGCCATGCAAAAGAATAATTTTGTGCCAACATATGTTAAAGAACATAGAGTAATATTGAAGTTTGTCTTTCTTCCATGCTGCCAAAAGTTTTGAACATATGTTTTGGTGCACTATAAAATGATAACATACACAACATGTCTTCCTAAAACTCAAGATTTAGCTGGAGGAAAGATCACAAAGGAAAAACACCCTGGATGGTGTGCCTTCTGTTACCAAATATCCCTTGAGAAAGGTATATATCAACACTTTAAAAAGCAGAAATCAAGCATGACAATGAAATAAGGCATGAAGGGACTTTGCTGTAAGAATCATTTACCTGAAGCTCGAGGGCTGATTCATTCACTGCAGTCCAAAGGGTCACAACCCTGGACCTACCTGTCTTGAAAATTGTCAGACAGGAATTTGTGACTCTGGGCTAAATGGTTGAAGACTTGCAATATGTCTGGGTTCTTTTTCCTACCACATTATGAAAACGATTGTGAATCATATGTAAATAAAGAAATAAACAGACAATAAATGGCTTAATATGCAAATAATAAAAAAAATGCAAACAAACCCCCAAAACATTTAATGTCAGCAAGAGCACTGACTGTCTAGTTTAGTTTGGTCAGCGTGGCTTCTGGGTACTGCAAAGTTACAGAGACATTTTTCAGAGTCAGTTAAAACAGTTAACCTTAAAAAGGATTAAAAAAAAAAGATGATAGAATTAAAAGTGCATACCAAGGCATAAACACAACGCTAGAGTAAATAAACATACAGTTGAAAACTGTCCAGTTCAAGCAATGCAGCACTGTGGCTGTACTGGGAGCAAGCACTTTGTGAAATGCACATCTCTGTGCAAGACAGTGCAGTGACAGCTGTAGTGAAACACAGAACACAACACAATGAACAGAAAACACACTAATGAAACCAAGAATGTAAGGTCCTTTTTTTTTGAGTATATTGCTATCCATTCGCTGACAATGAAAGCCAGCAGCAACAAAGGGTGGCCTGCTGACCCCATAGACCACAACACTATCAGCAGATGTTTATTGCTTCTTGAGTAAAAGAGTTCAGATGAAGTGAAACGGCTTGAACATTTGCCCAAAATCAGACCTTTGGTATATGTTTTACTAGGAGTAGAGTAAAAGGAACAGGAGACAGGACCTACCACATTTGAAGTCTAAAAAATATTACGAGTAAATGACATACTGTTTCTCCACATAAAACCCAACATTTGTCATGCCTCGTTTCTGATATTTGAAGAATCTTTCACTTGCTTTCCTCTGTGTCATTTTTGAACATATTCTACCTAAGTCGATAAACTCTATGAATGTATGTTATGTATTGTTCTCGAAGGAAGTATTAGTTTCTCTAATCTTATGAGGCTTGTTTAACAGTAGTCAAGAAAGAGTGAGAAAACTAGAGCTGCTAAAAAGACAAAAGGAGATTAGCCTTGAAGATTGCGTATTATTAATTATTAGTAATACTAAAACCAACAAAAGGAAATTCTATATTTCTTCCCAAGCCTTAATATAAAAATATGTACATATTTTTACCTGGTTTTCAATCCAGTTGTGATGTATTAAAGCATGCTCTTCCATAGTGTATTATACAATTGCCACCAGCTCTCAAGTCTCAGATGTATAACAGCTGTTACAATAAGGCTATAAATAAGGCTAATTATTTCAAAGCTGTCTAGAAATTTACAACTTTATCTGTTTGTAACATTTGTATGGTTTGCTAGTTGTTTATATACACAAGGATCACTGAAGAGCTCTTGTAGATATCAGTCTGGGAATTGGCTGCAATATTACAGATTATGGAGCAGGAAGTGAATTATTAAGAATGGAAGACAGCAGATCAAGTAAGTTATGAAGAAGTGCATGAACAATGTTAGTATTGCAAAACAAGAACAGATGCAGACCTCTGAAGCTGTAAATAATTCATTCTGTAATTTCATGTTTCAGTGCAGGGAACAGAGTAAAACTCAGTGCATTTTCCCAGGTGACCTAAAAGACTTGGTTTGTTTCAAAATCCTTGTGAATTGATATTTCTTAGTATCATAGATCACTGAAGTAACATTACTTGAGTTGTTCAAGTATATACAAGAAATTCCAGGTTTTTCCTCTTTGACTTTACATTATAAGATGCATCTCTTCCACACAGTCACTCAATGACACTCACTGGCAAATGAAGAATTTCACTGATTATACTGTAAGATCATCTAGTCAGGCACTGCTTGTTTTGTTTTACATGCCACAGGATACAGGCCTGTGTTTGATTCTCTACTGCTACCCCAATATAATCACAAACCAGAATGAATACAAAGGTGAGATTCAGATCGTATGTCAGCATAGAAATGATATTTACGTCCTTTCCAAAAGGTGTTATTCTGCAGGGAGTAGGAGTTTTTCAAGAAAGGATTTGCAGAGATGGGTAAAATGAAAAATGAGGTTATGAGATTTTGAAGATTTGATTTCATGGAAAGAACCAAGATCAAGTTTTCAAAAAGTCTGTATAATTGCCTGTAGGGTGACAGCTGCCAGAGTGACCAAACATGGCAATATGTGACTTCTGAACACCCTTTCCATTGTCTTCTAGACTAAATCAAGAGTGAACATATACCAAGATGTTTTCTGTGGCACTGACACTCTGACAGTCCTGGTCAGGGACCCACCTAGGGAACTGTAAAACATCTTTCTTGTCACTCAAGAAGACTTCCTTCTCTCAAGAAAGACAAAAAAGAGGGTGTCTGCAAGGTGTTGCCTCTAACAGAGTAGGAGCACAGCCGTGATGCATATGCATGGCTATGTTTGGATATAGCTTGCACGTACCTGTAGTCACAAGTGTGAGTAATGCTTGCTCAGCTATGATACAAAAGCCAACTGCATATCACTTATGTTTGTCAGCATCCTTCTGCTACAAGGATTCAACTAGAACTTTGCAAAGTCCAACTTCCCTGTTGGTCTTTTGCTTTCCCTGTGTATTGAGATGTGGGATGACATATTCATGTGACCTTATCTCTCTACATGACTGCCTGAAAGGAGGCTGTTGTGAGGTGGATGTGGGTCTCTTCTCCCAAGTAACAAGTGGTAGGACAAGAGGAAATGGCATCAAGTTGTGCCAGGGCAGGTTTAGATTGGATATTGGGAAAAATTTCTTCATCAAAACAGTTGTCAAGCATTGGAACAGGTTGACCAGGAAAATGGTGGAGTCACTGTCCTTGGAGGTCTTTAACAGATGTGTAGATGTGGTACTGAGGGACATGGTTTAGTGGTGGACTTAGCAGTGCTGAGTTAATGATTGGACTCAATTATCTTAGAGGTCTTTTCCAACCTAAATGATTCTGTGATTCCTTGATTTTCCATGAATCAGCTTCTACCATCAGTAGATTAAAAATGCTGAAACACATTTTAATATCTTTGATTCAAATCTATTCTGTATTCCTTACAAGCTTGAAATGAATATTTCCAGCTGAGAGAGAAGTAAAATATTCTCTTTATAAAGTAATTGTTTTCACTTATCAAACTAAGCTCTTCTATAGTCTGTTAAAAAAAGAAACCCCCACTTTCTAATGGAAAGGACAATTTGAGTTTAGAGTCACTGTGTGTTAGTCACATTATTTTAACTGTACATTTCAATAACATTTAGTAAGTTAATAATGCATTTTATATACAATAACCTTCAAAGAGAAATGCCCTAATGGCTTTCAGGTAATTTACAATGTTGGAACTGCAACAAATGCTTCCATATAGAGTATTGCTTATTTTGCTGTAATAGAAATAATGATTTTATAGTGTACACATTTATTTTATATAGCCAGTCTTCAGAATTGAACAAATTAATTTACAAGAAGCACTGAAAAGTTCCAGCTGAGCGATAGGATAAACCACCCAACTGTGCCTTTTTTGTCTTTAAGCCACAGCCAGCTGAGAAGCAGCAAAAGGAGAAGTGACTGAGTATCAAAATTGGAAAATATCTCAAGAAATCAGAAAGACTAAAATGTATAATTGTGGCTTTTAGCACATTGCCAGGCATAGACTTTCCTTAACTGGTGCGATTTGCCATAAAGAACAGAGGACAGTGTATTTTATTTCTGTATCAGAAAATGGTGCAACTTTTATACTTCCCAGGTTGCCTTAAACTTACCACACTTCTCCCGACCCTTGAATTCAAGGTTTCCCTTGTAAGTCATCCAGTGCTCTAGACCACATACAAGGAGATGTACAGAAGCTTTATGATAACAGTCAGTAAGCTTTATGGTAACAGCCAGTAACTCCCTTCAGGCACAACACTGCTGTTTGTAGCAAGGACTGCCATAAACAAAGCACTGTGAAGGGATAGTCCCAGGCTGTGGCACGATAGTGGGGCTACCTAACTCCCCAACCTCTGTTCCAAGTGTAGGGTGCTTTCATTCTGGGAGAGTGGCAAGTGACAAGATGGACTCATGCAGCAAAGATGATTCATGTCACACATGTTAAGTTCTCAGTTACTGTCAGGTAGAAGGTAGCATGAGAAACTAGAAGAGAATGAAATCATAGGGTGGTTTAAGCCTTGTTTCATGGTTTTAGCACCCAGGAAAATGCAAAAGTTTTCCTTGAAAATTCAATACTCATTTCTAGCTGAATCCTATGTGTAAAGACATTAAGTGAATAATGATACATTTCTATGAAATTGTAGCCCATCAAAATTAAAGAGTTTCTGATTTTCTCATCCAGGACATGTAACGAGTTCATATGAAAGGATTTGATTCATGTTTACTTAGTGTCTCCATGTTGTCCTCCTACATGTCAAAAATTTTGCCTTTCCCTGTTTCTTGGTGGAATTTTACCACTTCTCTTGTGCCTAGACTGGCATCTGGACTACAGCAATAACATTTCTCTCCTTGAAGATCCAAAACAGGTTTCTTCTTGCACTGTTATAAGTGAAATCTAAGGATAAAAGAGTCTTCTCGAAACAAAAATTCTGTTTGTTTTTCTTCTTGGTCTTTCACAGTGGTCTATTTTAAGAATGGACATGTCAAAACCTGTTGAGATACTTTTGAGAGGGCTCAGATTTGAATATAGTGCCTTCAGAAATCAGTCCTATTTTACTGCCTAAATTTTCCTTCATAAACTGACCTTAGTTCTTTTGATTTTTGTTGTTGATCGTAGGCTTCTTCTGCTCGTGGTTTAAATACTGTTGAAAGCTGGCAGGAATGGAGGCCAAATATTCAAGGCTGGTGGCTAAACTGCTGTCAAGCAGCTACTGAGGAGTGACATAGCTTGAGCTACTCCTCCTTTCCTGCTCCTTGCCCTGAACAGTCATTTGTTGGCTTGAATAAAATAAGTGAATTGGAATAATAAACTTCTCAATAAACCAGATCTAAATGCAGAAAATATTATTCAGCAGCACTATGTTAATAATAGATGGAGCCAGAAAGTATTTTATCTCAGTGAACAAAATGCCAGACAAGGACAGAAGAAGGATTCACTGAATGTGACCTTTGAGTGGATACATGTTTGCAGAATAATTAATTCTAGTTATTAGCTGACACTTTAATTGACTTTAAATAGATTATAAACTCAAAGTTTGTTACGACACCTTTTGCGTGACAAATATTAATGTTAATTTCAATGGTATCAGGAAATGAGTCATCAGTCTCTGCCCATTACGTGGGATAAAACTCTTAGGATTTGTTTCTTATCTCTGATGCATTTAGGGCAAAATAGAGCTGTTAAATGTTTCCTCCTACAAAGAGTTCATGTGCCAAAAACATGTGATCTTGCTAATAGATCTTCACATAATTGACTGAGTTCTTCACATAATATTTCTGGGACTCGTTGTCATCTGTTTCAATATGTGTATGGGGATGATTTCCTTCTAAAAATGAAGGAATCGTTTTCTAGACAAGATATGAAATAAGAACATACAGAAATTCCACAGCAATGTGACAAAATACCTTTGTCTTTATTTTGAAATCTCTCACTCCTACTACTGTTCAGTGTGGCATTTTAACTGTATTAATATTTTCAAAGCAGAAAAAAGAGCAGAGAACAAAAAAATTCCAATGTTTTCCCTCTAATTCATTCTTTCAAATTCAGTTAATATTTGCACACATGACTGATAAACATTTGGACTTCAAATTATTTCTAGTACTTCTCTGAAAGGATTCAGTTGTGGCAAATGTATTGATATAAGATGGATATTTTCCAACAGAAGAAAAGTAGTCTGGTCCTGCATTACATTCTTATTGGAAGACAAGGAGAATAAAACAACTGGAAAAGGAAAAAAAAAAGGGTCTTAAGTTACTGTCTTTTTAAGTGACTGTTTCCAACATCAGTTAGATCAGCTAGAGTTCCTTGTTGGACTTAATATAGAGAATCAGAGAATCTTATACTGCTGTATAAGCAGAACTGTACTGTGTTATTGCACCCAAGATGTTTCTGTTCAGTAAATAGGATAATAAATTGAAGTTTCAGGATTTCAAACCTGAGTTCCAATTGAAATATTAGTGGAGGGGGGTTGTAAACATTACTCAATCTTACCAAATAATTTCCATGATAGCCTTTATTATGGGTCAGTTCTCTATCAGTGTAAAGTCTGAGAATGAAATTCTCTTTGTTGATGTTCTGCCTGAGGCTGAAGAGATTTGCTTTTATTCTGGAAATGAATCATGCAAGTAAGTCCTGACAATATGATGATGAGAAACACGTGCATTATTAACTATAGCAATATGGGAACTAAATAATATAGTGCTTACTTTTTTTGCTCTCTCAGTCCTTCTTAGCTTGTTACTTGCACTTGAAGTGTCCTTAAAAGTGTCCATCACTATGGATATGCTTTTTGATGCCCTAGTGAAAAACTACACAAAGTTAATTTTGAAAATAATCTCAGTTCATGCACATTCCATGGATATTACATAGAGCACAGTGGGCAAAATTTCTGTTTGTCTTCCAGACAATATGCTTTAATTCCTCACAGGTCTTTATTTTGCATGTCTTATACTTGCTAAACAATGGAGTGTGGATGAACTGATCTGTAAGGTTAAACCAGACACCCTGGTCTCTACTGATGTCAAAAATCTGCTATCAGTGACAAAAATAGTAGTAATCATAAGGATTCTAGTTGTGCTGATCATACTGATGATAAAGGTAGATGCCAGTATGACAGAATGACTGTGTTTTGGTTGCTCTTTCAATGATTTAAGATACCACATACAATATTTAAAGAAAATAAAGTCTTCAAAGCTAAGCATCAAAACCAGAAAGTCTCCACATATCAGGGCCTTGTGTGCACAAATGGTCCTTAACTGCCCTGAACAGTCTCCCCTGGAGTGTCCATTCACCTGTACTCTGCATTATAATGCATTTGAGTTCAGACCTGAGCCTTGTTTGTTGGCCTACACTATGCTGTACTTATGTCCAGTCTCCTCTCTGGCCTTGTTACCTGATGAACCTTGAGCACACTCTGTAGGTAGCTTGTTTCCAGCCCTGTCTTCTGCATAAACCTTGATCCTCTGTTATAGCCTTGCCTCCACTTATCTCCAGCTTTGTGTCCTGCTATTCATGTGCTCACTCTTGTTTTCCAGCTCAACCCCTCTTGTGCGATGACCCTGTCCTTGATGCTCCCTGAGACAAAAACTGACTCACTGTGCCTTTTCTTGGGGATGGTGCGGGGCTAAGAGTTGAACTTGATGATCCATGAGGGTCCTTTCCAACCCTGCATATTCTGTGATTCTGCAATTACATCATGACCAAGAATAATGACCCTCAGTTTTTTTCACATCAGTGTCACTTTATTTGAATCCCCTCTTCAAACTGCTCTGAACATTTACCCAAATCCAAATATCCTTTTAAATGTGATCTATTTTCCTACTGTCTTCCTTTTCTTCCTCTTCTGTCCTTCTGCTTTCCCAGACAAATCTAGTGTTAATCTGCTTCCAGACAAGTCTGTCCCAAGACCCATATCCCAGTCTTGTAGCATCACAGAATCACTAAGGTTGGAAAGGAACACTGAGGATGTCTTTGGCCTTGCACAATTGTATTTTGATTACCTCCACTCACAGAGGTTCCACAATGTCTGGGTGATCCTTAGGTCTGAATGGAATTTGCTTTATTTTAAATTTTGCCTTTTGTCTCTTGCTCTGTGACCGTGATCACTGAGGAGACTCTGTCTCCATGTTCTTCAGTGTCTTTCATCAAATACTTATACACATTAAGAAGATTTCCCAAACCTTTGTTTCTTAAATCTTGGACTTTCTTGACATACATGATATTATGATCTTTTAGATATAAAAAGAATAGTTCTTCTTTCTATCTTGTAATATATCAGTTTTCTTTTATCCTAAAATTTCCAAGGAAAAATTGCCCTTCAGAAGAATTTCTGGTTATTCTGTCGTAATCCAAACAGTTCAAATGCAAAAAAGACCAGTGGACACACAAGAATAATGGGAACAAGGATGGGTTGCTATTGCTTGAATATTGCCTCAGAATATCACCTTGATGCTAACTACAGAATGTGAAAATAAAAATGCACTTCCTGTAGTAAACAAATTTGTGCCATAGGCAGTGTTTTCTTGCATTGGTTTTGCTGCATTTCCACGCACTTTTTTTTTTTTTTTTTTTTTTTTTAATTGCATATCAGAAGTAACAGGTTTGGGGTCAGCATCTGGGTGCTAAAAGGCAGATATTTTCAAGTACCAATTTAAAACACATCAGCTGAGGTGCTAAAAAATTGTGAATCACCTTTTGAAAGTGCAAAATACATAATTTAGAATGTATTACAATTTAGAATGGTTGTTCCCTGATTATATTTCTTCAGCACTGCATGATAAGGTTGTTGACCCTTTTAAGAAAGCTTTCCTGTATGGCATAAAGTCCAAAGATCTGACAGATGCCTGCAGAAAAATGAGTAGACCATTTCTGAGTTCGGTTAGAGCTTTAGTATGAAGGACTAAAAATGACAACTGAGGATAGGAGGCAATTACGTGATATATTCTGAGGATTTGAGATGAAGAAAACTCCTGTTTTGGGACTCTCTTCAGGATCTGAATTCTGCTTCTAGCCAGATTCCTTTATGGGCTGATACATTAGTCTGGAGAGTCAGTATGGAATTATTTCATAGAATTAAAGAAACCGAAGGGTGGTCTGAAGGTCATCTTGTACAGCCTCCCACTCAGAATGGCCATGCTGCCTTCCCAGTTATTTTTTTAAATCAATGATAAAACAGGATGCCCAAAGGTAGCAGGTCACATTTCAGAGTTAATACAGAAGTATTTTCCCATTGCTTTCTCTCAGGAAAGCTTTTGTCATAGGGAAGACAACTGCTACTGATAATGTCGTCTGCAGCTTGTCACCTCTTGAAGCTCACCAGGAGGGCATACAACAAGAAATAAGGAAAGTTTCTAAATAGCTTTTCAATTACTTTTACTAGTTTAAAACAAGCAGAGCAGTTTACCCAAAGCAGGGTAAGATGGAATAAAAGGTGTTGTGTTCGGTGTATTGTAAAATTAAAGGATGTGTTCTCCAAAGTGTGTTTTTGCCAAACTGTGATGGGCTCAACAACATGGGGAGAGGCCTTTGCATTTAAAATGAGAAGAAACAGTTTTAATCGACTGTGTACCTTTCCACAAAATATAATGTCTCTACCCAGTGTTGAAAGAGAGCAGTAAATATCTGTCAAGCTAGTTCTAGAGAGTTAGGACTTGCACAAGGGGCCTCCAAACTTGTTCTGCTGCCTCAATATTTTTGTTTCTCTTGTGTTTTCAGCATTTCCAAAGGGAACAGAGTAAGTACTGATGTTCAGTTGTCCCAATGAAGTAAGAAAAACACTCTGAAAAAACACTGAAATACTACCTGGGCATTCAGCAAGTGTCTTACAAACAGGTCTGTTTCTGTACATCAAAACCCAGCCAAATGAACCTGTGGCTCCTGACTCACTGCACAGGAACTGAATTGATGATCTTAGTGCAGAAGTTGTGTCCTTTGACAGTGTCTCTTATAGATCTCTTATTTTAGAGGGCCTCCATAATACGGAATAGGGCAAAAGAAGTCATACAGCCTGCTGTCTTCACCCACACCTCTCGTGTAATTACAGAGAGCAACTAATCATTCCTCTAGGGCTCTCAGTGAGGACTGTGTGCTGACTCTGCACATTACAGTCTCCAGACCTGCTTCTCAGCTTATAAGAAGACTTTGAGGATCTGGAAAAGAGAAGGGAAAAGGCATCTACCCTAGCAACAGAAGAGGGCAAAATTCCAGTGAAGGCTGTCAACAGTAATCCACTGAAAAAATAAGAAGGTAAGAATATTAGAAAACGTACTCAAACTCATGTTCCAGCTACAGCAGTATTCTGTCTCAAAGAGTAGGAGATACAGTTTAAACATAAAATACTTTGAGCAGTGAAGTTACATGGGTTTATATGGCAATTTTAGATAAAGCTTGCTAAAAAAAGGCTTGTTGTTAGCCACTTTTAGCATATAGCTACAAAAATTTAAAGCAGACCTGAGGAAGTGGGATTTGTTTCAGTAGAGGCAGCAACAGAAAACAGTTTCTTGAAGAAACTGGGAAGGAGATCATGATGAAGTGTAGAAAAAATAACATTCTTGATGAAAAAACGATGGCTTCAGAATATGGTACAATCATGCATTGAAGTATGTAATTTTTTTCAGGATTTTTTATTAGCTAATATGTCTGTGTTCCTATTTCCTATTTATCAAAGACAGTACATGGAGAAACAGCTACCTAATATATGCAAAATTTTTGAAGTGCGAGACCATAAAATAATTGCTTAGAGCATATTTTTTTTTCACTATATTCTTTTAACATTGCTTTAAGTGTTGTCCATGGACATGGGTGGATATTCAATCTATTGTTTTTCTATTGCAAGGTGCAAAAAATTTTCACAATTGTGTACTGAGTATTTTCCCCACCTAGGCAGAAGAACAATGAGATCTCATTCTTTATGGCAGCTCTGTTTCTCCAAAGGGATGAGGTGAAAAGATTATGGATTATTCAATCACTTGGGTTGCCTGTTTCTGTAGCAGCACAAAGCAGTCAGAAACTCCTTTAAAACAGCCATCTTTAAAATATCTCTATATATATCTTTTAAATATCCCAAATTTGTGTCTTTCATGAAGAGAAGGCACGAGAGAAAGGATTATAATAGAATCATTTTCCTCATTTGTACAACTTGTGGTTGATATGTGAGTTCAGCTACTGCTCAGGCAGAATAAAATGACTCCCAGAAAACAGCCTTGTGGAATTCCTCCTCCTTCTTTTTACTACACTGCTGGAAAGGGCTGTTACGGACAAGTTCCAGGCCACTGAAGAAATGAAGTTGCAGTGCCATAGTGCACAGCAGGAAAAGGGCTTTGTGTCATATCCCCTGTTCATTCAAGACAAAACACAGTGATGTGCAGGTATTGGCTTAGCCTTAAAAAGCACAGTTTATTACCTGAGGCCACAAGGTGAAGAAAGAGTCAAGAGCAGTTCCTGGGAACTTTTAGTTCAGAAACTGCAGCAGCAGGTAATGCTGCCTTTTTCCCCTTATGTGCTTTGCTTCCTCACAGAAGCATCCAATGTCAAAAATAGACTTAAAATAGTGTCCAATGCCTCCAGGCTTCATAAAGAGATGTTAGCCACTAGATGTTGCTCACACATAGTTACTCATTCTCCTGCTTTCCACTTTCTTGCTTCATTTTGCTCAGGATGACACTAACTTTGTACAGTTGCCTATTTCACAAGACTTTGGATTCATAAATATAAAGAAATATCAACAAGAGGAGAAATTTTGCATTAAAGTGTTCATCTATCATAATAGAAATTGCCTAGTTACAACCCATTTGAAAATCCTGAGCACACAGGGAACACTTGACCCTGGTGACTGGATTTATTTTACACTTGGACTGTCATGTTTAATTTGTTGTTCTCATTAGCTAGATAAAATGTTTTTAGTCCTCTTTTGTGTCAGTTTTTCATTTAAAAAACTTTTATCAGCAAGTGGAGGAACTAATTAGATTTTAGCCCATTTTGAGTTCTGAAAGTGAATGGTATTGCAAATAGTACCAGCACCTTATTCTTTTTTTTATTCTTGTTTGGTTGGTTGGTTTGTTTTGTTTTATCTTTGCACACTTCCTTCTTTTAGTTCTCTGTCACAGGTTATTTATAACAACAATTGCTTTTCCCAAGAAAATTCAACTATAAACATATTTAAAACAGTAGTAGGAATGCACAAAGGCTTAGCTTCATCCTCTTGCCATCTTTTGCTATATCTTCTCTCTGAAAATGCAGCATTTTAGTATTTAGGAAAAATTATAACAGCTAAACTCAGGCAATGTGCTTGTTGTCATTGTGCTTTCAATATAACCATTTTTTAGTGGATTCCAATTCAGCCATCAATGTCCAGGGAATGTTACTGAATCATAAATACAAAGGGTTTTTCTTCCCAATAATTCTGTTTTTTGAATGGATTGTGTTCTGTTACTTTCATCAGGATGCTGTTACATTGATATACATGGAAATTAAGCTTAAGTGGCTAGTGTTGTCTTGCTAATCAGTGACAGAATTTCGGTAAGTATGGTTAGTTTCTCCTTCTACATGAATATGAGTGTCTGTTGTCAAACACTTGGAAAGGTAAGGTACATAAGCCAACAGAGCAAAAGACTGTATTAGATCTTGAAGTTTTTTGAGTCTAATGTCTTGAAAGCATACACACACACACACACACACACACACACATTTCTATCCTTTTATATATAAAAGTTTAGTGCCTCATTGAATTAGGGATTTAGACAGTTGTCTAGCCAGAAATTGCTTAACTGTTTTCCCTGTAGTTTAGTATTGATATGAAAAAGCCTAGAGCCTACACAAACACAAAACAATCAACTGCAAATGTTTTCCTGGTTGCACAATGCAATGAGAAGAATTTTCTCAGTCTGTGTCTCTCAGACAAGGCTACAGTTGAAGTAATTGCATGGAGGGAATAGAGCTCAGAGAGAATTGTTATTGACTTAGCTAAATATTCTTCTCTTTTTTTTTCAAGTTTCATTGCAGGGCAAAGCTTCTTCACATGTAGTAAGATACAGAGGAAGCAGGAAAAAAGAGAAACTCAGACTGGTCTACATAAATGAAATGGTAACAATATAATTTCTATCTCACAACACAGATCTATATTTGAGAAGGAGAACACTGAATGGCTCATGGGTTCCTAACAGGAAAGTGTGACTTTGAATGAAACTGACCCCAGACAAAAAGCTCTCCCAAATGGTCCTGTTAGCTGACATTACCTTTGCCTCTGTGTCTGTAACTGGAAGGTAACAGACCACAGGAATTTTATTCAGTTATAGCTAAAGGAGATGGAAGTTGGATAAGTAAAGAGAATCATAGAGCCATAGAATATACTGAGTTGGAAGGGACCCATCAGGGCCATTGAGTCCAACTCCTGGCCCTGCACAGGACGCTCCCAGAATCACAAGCTGAGTTATATGACTGAAGCAAGGAAAAGCAATCTGTCAGAAGCAGATGGGGTTGATTCTTATGGAGCAAGAGGTCCTTATTACCAATTAAAACAGGCAAGAGAAAGACATGCAAAAGCTAAAAAAACCCCACCTATTTGTCTTACTGCAGAATATTTTGCAAATCACAGAAGTAATACAAGGTGTACTTTATGTACTGCTTAGTCTGTGTTGTAAAATAAAATCTGAATGTGACTGACCATTTGTAGAAAATAAAACCCCATTTAAAAAGTAGATATATGCCTGTGCAACTAATTCCCACTGGTATGACACATCACCAGAAAAGGAAGCATTTAATATCATCTTGAGGTATATATTTGCCTGATAAAAAGGGTAGATAACTCTAGAATTGCAAATACTTAGAAACACATTTACAAAAGAAGATCACTGTATAGGAGCATGTAGAAAAAAGGAAATGAGATTTCAGCTGGAGAAAACACTGATAAGAGGATACTTCCCAATCTCCTCAGTGCAAAATCTAAACATATATAGTATTTTCATGAACAGAGCAAGCAATATCATGTTAAAGCAGTAGCAAATACTTTATTTGAGATTTTCTGATGCATATCAAAACATCCTTGTCAAATTCTTCACATTCACTAAAAAAGAGATCTGGAGTCACTGAATCACTTGATCACAAAAGTATAAGAAAATATTTTCTTATTTTTAAAGCTGTATATAGGGCAGCAGAAATCAAATAAAAATGTTATGTATGGAAGAACTGCCCTTTTTAAAAGCAATATAATTTCAAAAGCTGATAAATGAGTTTATTTGGAGAGCTACCTATAGTACCATTGAGATTTTTTTTTTTTTTTGACCAGTGAAAAAAGCAGAATGAAATTAGACTAGGATGAATTGGGATGTTTCCCAGGGTAATGAAGAGTAGCACACCATCTGTTTGAACGGGAAAAATATTTGATCAGTGCATGTTCCTCATCATGCTGTACAGTACAGAGGTAAAGGTCTTTCTAGCAAAATGATGCTATGTAACATAAATAATGGCAATGGAATAGAACAGACAGTAAAATGCAAACCAGTACTGACTCTGGGGATACCTAAAATGCAACCAAGGTATGGACCAGTCTGCCACATAACAGCTGTGAAAATTATCTTTCTACCATGACCAGGAATTTTCTATAGTTAATAATCTGATAACACTTTTCTCTCCTTTAAAGATATGTCAGAATTTTTTGATTACTGGGCTGGTACAGGGCTGGGGCAAAAGGTGACTTAGAAAATGAATCTGTCTGGTATGCTTTGAAAGGAAAACTGAAGTAAAGTGAAGAGGAGCTGAAATGGACACATGGAGGTTTTGTTTCTGATTGGAGGCAATAATAAATATCTGGTTGTTGGTTTTGGCTTGTTTTTTGTTCTTTTTTCCTTCCCAGCTGCCCTTGTTCACACATATTCCAAACAGCATAATGGTGGTGAACAGTACAATACTGCTTTTTGTGTAGGTGGTTGACAGGTAAGTAGGTAACGGATCTTTAAAGCTTGTAATGGCAGATGTTGCTATGCTTCTAAAGAAATCCCACTGGAAGAGACACTTGGATTGTTCCTGTGTACCTGAGTTTTCACTGCTCTCAGCAGAACTGGGACTGCATGCTTCAGGCCATGGTGTAATAGCAAAAGTTCTGGAGTAGCACTGGTTGAGGTTGAAAGCATCTGGTCAGGTTAGCCGTTGAAGAGGCATTGACTGAAAAAACGAAACCTCTGAATGAACAGGAGAAACTCATGCAGAATGAAAGTGGCTGTCTGACAGCAACTGTGAGGGATTTTTGTGTGTCTTACTGGAAAATGGGTACTCTTCTCCTGGGATGTGTAGTAGAAATGACCCTATCTCAGCCTTCACCTCTTACTTTCTAAATAACTTCAGAGGCACTGCAACCAGAACAAAAGCACAAATTTCCAACTCCTCTGGGGGTATTTTAAGTAAGTTTAGAGTAGAGAAAACCTTGAGGTTTTATGGGCAGTTTTCCCCCTTTCCTGTGCCCTCCCCTGCTTTCCAGAATCATAAGAAAGCAAAAACTGGCTGTGAAAATGACACATACAAAAATTAAACAAAATAAGGGCAGCAGTAGACTTGATGGTTTGCTTCCCTATTTGTGGAAAACTGGATCATGCCATACTGATAAAAAAGCATCAACCTGTATTGTTCTTGGTCACTGACACTGACTTGCTAAGTCACATTGAAAAATCAGTCTCCCTCTTGCATTCTAAATGTCACACAGCTCCTGCAGGGTGTATCTCTATGTCTGGGCAGATCTGCTCATCAACAAGGGCCTTTTTCAGCAGCATTTATCTATCTTGTGTAAAGACCAGTTCTGTCCCCCCTCAGATGCTCTCTGCAGAACTGTTCTGATCCCTCAGCTGAACAGGAGAGACCTCTGATCTTTCTCAGTATGCAGAGCTGTAATTATAAAACTGTAAACTAGATGTGAGGCTTAATTATAACGTCAAATAGATTGGATTTTAATCAGCTCTCTGGATATACAGTTAGGAAGGATTTATTAGGGCAATGACCTAATTTTAAGAGTAGAGATTTCAGCTGAATGGTCTGAAAACAATTTGGTCCAGTGCCTACAGAGGGGAGACAAAAAAATGCAGACCATTGCTTTTTAATGAGTAATGTCTCAATCATGGCACAGGTTTTAGGAGAGGAATTAATCTCTGATGTAACATCAAAGAAAACTGCTGTGCCATGGTGATGATTCTGGTCATGGGCCTGTCACAGCAACAGAAGAAATGCCACAGAACACAATTGCTGTAGAAAACAGAAGGACATTATAGCATGTAGAAATGTGTTTGAGCAAAAGTCATCGCAAATGCTCAGTGTGAAAGGCAGAAGGCTTACGGAAATGTTTTTGTCAGGTTTGGTGGGATATGGGAGCCAGAAGGGTCTGTCTTTCTCTGAGAAGTAAGACTTTGCTCCCACACCAAGGTCCCGTAGTTCCTGCTGGGATAAGACTTCATTCAATAAGAGCTCTAAACTAAGACCCATTACTCTGGTAAGACCTTTCCAAACTGGTCAGCCAGGAGGCTGTCAGGAGAGGGGGCTGCTGGTAGCAGGTACACAGGTATTGCGCTGGTGCCAGCTGGTGGCCTTGGGCTGCAGCAGGGACTTCCCAGAATGGCAGTGGGCTGGGCGGAACCCCTCCTCTACCACTGCATAATTTCTTGTGTTGAGCTGTGCTCAGTACCCAGAGGGAGAAACCATCTGGGATGCCTTCTCTACTCAGAGCTGTTCAACAATATCCCTTCTGATCCTTCTCAGCTTCCCAGCTCTCAGCAATTACTTGCAGTGTTCTTAATGGAGCTGGCAGTTTCAAAAAAGCCTCTTTGGTTTTACACAGGATGTTATAAAGTGGTGGTCTGGCTCACAATAACCCACCACCATGCTTTTAGGAACCATCGCAAATAAACGAATAGGACAGATGACAAAAATCTGGCCCCAAAAATGCTTTCAAAGTGCAGCAATGCAGTAAACTCAAGCCTCCAGAAGTCTGTGCAAAAGCACACACTGTTTTAAAAAAATACAAAAAAGCACCAAATTAACTCTGTGTTAATTGCAACTTGAAAGCACAACAAAGGCATTCCAGAGTGGGTTCGTTACACATAATTGTGGTCACCTGGTCTGTTGATGCAAGGCTGTTTTCTTCTCTTCTTTCCCATAGAGTTTTACGGATGACATTAATACTGAGGTTTTGCAACCTTTCTCTCTCCACTCTATCAAGCGAATACTCTTAATTTCTGGGAGGAGAAAGTGTATTGCACATCTGCATCAGCCTGTGTAGGTTGACCAGGGTGGTGAATGCTTCTCCTTGGGTGACTGTGAACTGCTGCATTGCTCTCTTATTAGGGTTTATTCTTGAAAATAATTGAATGTGTTACAGTTGTGAGATTTTCAATGGAAAAAAAAAACAAAAGAAACTGAAAAAAAACGAGGGAAGGGAAGGGAAGGGAAGGGGTAGGTAAAAGGTCTCTGCTAAGCATTTTAGAAGTTGTTTTTTCCTTTGCTATGGTAAAATATTGATGTTGGATTGTGAGAGAAGCAATATAAAGAAGAAACATTTGGAACAGGGAAATTCAGTGGAGGTCAGGACACTTTTTATGATGTTTAGTTTGTACTTCAGAAGACTTTATGCTGAAGTAATCAAGGTAAATGGAATTTTTAAGTAATAGATCTTCTAATATTGCAAGTTTCGTTATTTTTAAATGTAAAAACATGGTTTAAAGCACACGTTTCTGATCAGTCTTCAAAGTAAAAATGAGTTATAGTCTCTTCTCTGAGATGTAGAAAAAATGGTTTCTTATGTGTAACTTTCTATGCTGAGATGCATGCAAGGAATATGAGCTATTCTACACATATATTGAAGGATTTTATACAGTAAAATTAACACACTATTCTTTGAAATTTTAAAATAATACAAACATGCAGAAAAACAATATAAAAATTCAATTAAAATGTGAGAACTATAATGTGAATGGTATCAACTAGTTTAGGAAGTCTAGTAAAAGAGTATAATTCTTTGTGAATAATAAATTAAAACTTGTTAGTTCAGGTTTGCTGTAAGATTATGGTGGATATTTATAGTAATTTTCAGCATTTGGATTTGAGTAGACTTTCAACCCGGTTCCAATGACCTAAGTTTTACCAGGTGTTACATTTTAATTTCAGGCTTCAAGAGATTTTGCCCACACGAACCCTTGTAAAGCCGTTGGTTCTTGACCCCTTGAATTCACATCCAGAGAAAGACTACACATTTTTCTCTAAGAGATTTCTTTTACTTGGGTGCGAATGTAGGTGTTTTGGCAAAAAGGATTTTACAGAGATAAGCATGCAACTACACAAAAGCATTACAACAGATTACAAGGATTGCCAAGCATTGCTGTAGTAAAGAACCTTTGTTACACTCAGCAATCACAAACTCCATGCAACTTAGGTTAAGTACCCATAACTTACAGAAAAATAGTGTTTAAGGTACCCACAAGAGGAAGAAAGAATAAAGGAAAAGAGATTAAAAGAAGAAAGAATAAAGAGAGGAACATGGGAGAAAGAACATAGCTACCACTCAGAAGGTCATGTGTTGGTGGGTTTGAGGAGAATATGCCAGGGCCCACAGTGGAGACTCTCCGTGTGTGCCCCTTTATCTGCTCAGGTCCCCATGGCCAAGCCCCCCAGGCACAGCCTCTGACCCATGGGCCACTCTGGGGTCCCAGGCCAGGGTGAGTGGCCGTGTCCTCACTGTCCCTGCCTACCCAAGCTGGGTCAGGGGCTCCAGGAGCTGTGGGGTGTTATGGTTTTCCCGGGCTGTTTGTGACTGGCAGCTGCTCCAGGGTTTCCCCAGTGGGCTCCAGGGACTGCCATGAGGAATACAATGCCACCCCACCTCTCCCACCTCTGTGAGGTTCAACCCATCCTTGCCCCTCCACACACACATGGACTCCCAGGGTGGTTCTGACCCCATAAGAACTGATCTGGTGTGTAACATAGACACACTAAAGTTTAAGTTCCAGATGAGATTTTGGAATCATATCTGCCTGTGTCAAAATGAAACATAATATTATTTTTATAATGTAAAAAGTAAGCTTAAAAATTGTTCTTAAGAGTCACAGCCTCTGATAGTTATTAAGCCTCTTTAATAAAATCCCTCATAGCATCTTTTTTTTTTTTTTAACAAAAAGTCCAGTAATTTAATTTAAGAAAATCATTCTGAACAGGAAAAAACCCAAATTCCAAATGTATGTGAAAATCACTCACCCTTAAAATCTCATTAACTATATTGCCTGTGCTTTCAAATTTAATTTTTTTAGTACAGCACAGATTAAAACAAAAATATAATACAATTCTATTCTATTACATATATAAAGTTCATCTAAATATAAATCTAATAAGTCAAAATTGGTTTGGGGAACTTCAGATGCTTTGGCAGAACAAAAGATTGGCTTTTCAAGAACCAAAGGAGTGCAATTTTAATATTTATAACATAAAACCCTCTGTATCAACATACCTGCTGCATACCATTTTTAGAGAAGCAGTTGACTATCAGCAAAACTGGTTTGTAAGTAACATATGCAAAAGCTTAACAAGAATTTTGGATCTATATGTGCTTTGTATTGTTCAGCTTAATGCTCAAAACTTGGCAACAAAACATTAGAAAAATAAACTCATGTTTTATCTCCATGTTGCAGCAGTGTAAGTTCTGGAAACCCCAAATATCTTAAAGTCATATCAATAAGAGTTACATTAACCACTTTAGGAATACTGAGGTGCAAAGAAAAAGTGTGATTCCACTAAAATTCTTCTCTTAAAATTGCATTCTGCCCAAATTAAACTGGAGGTAGCAGTGTATTTTAATCAAGAATCATTACTGCACTATGCTGCTATACTGATAGTCTGGTAGAAAGTGAATTGAGGTAAACTATTTGGAGAAAGAGAAACTGGAAATGTCTGATGAAAAATGAAACTGCTTACCACGTAACAAGGCTATCATGGACTGATCCAGCCTTAGAGCTGTGGTTGAACAGACTAATGTACCAGCACAAAAGTTAAAGGAAGAGGCTGCAATCTTAAACATAATAGTCAGAAAACTCAATGCAAAACAGTAAAGAATGGACTTTTTAAATTGCATTTTTATTGTACTCCAGAAACATAAAAAAGAGAGGTAATTTTCAGATAGGGAAATTTTTTTGGATTGGTGATTGGCACTTTAAAATTAGTACTTGAAAAGACACTACGCACTCTATATGACAGGGAAAAAATAATTAACAATTACACGAACTTCACATCTATGACTAAACTGCTGAAGAGTTTCAAAATTGCTTGCACTAGGTTGTTGACCTAGACTGTTGTGGGCAGGTGGGACCCACCCAGATGCTTGCTCACCTTCCCAACTCTACACAACCAGTGGTACGGGAGAGAAAAAAGGAGGCCTAGGATTGAGAGAGTTCATGGGTCAAAACAAGGAAAACACTCACTTGTTACTAGAAAAACAGCCTTGACGTCACCCTTGCAAATGCCCCCCCTCTCCTGCTACCAACATCTTGCCAACTGCAAACTACACCCTACGCACTATCAAATGCCTTTCCAATCCTAAATCTCTAACACTGTGAATATACATCTTAGGGTAGACTGCTGTGGAAGTTTGGAATTTTAAGCTATAAAATTGCTTCATTAGGATTGAAATCATAGTTTTGTATAGATAGAAGAATTGATGCACAACCTGTGTTTCTTTTTTATTCTTTTTTTTTTTTTTTAAATTTCTTTGTGCCAGTACATAGGCTATCCTAGATTGTACACATATGCATGCACAGATCAAATTGCTCTCCCATAGTGACCAAAAATTAAGACATTCTTTTTTCATGAAAGTAGACACGGAAAAAGAAAGCCTGTTACATGTAGTTATAAAAGCTTTAATACCATCATGGAAAATCTGGCACTGCCGTTGAACCCTGTGACATCTTTGCAACTCAAATACTTCCATGTGCTTGGTTATTATTAAATTGTGAGCATTTATTTTCTTGGATCCTTTTTTTTTTTGTAAAGGTCCTATTGTAGAAAGTTAGATTTCTGTTTCAAGATCAGATGTGGTGGTTGCAGTGCTGACATCTAAATGAAAACAAGGTACAAACCTAAAGAACAGTGGACCCCATTCTTGCCATGCAGCAGGTAAGCACCACAATAGCCACACAGCCCCAAACTCCCTGGACACAGATGAGTGCCCTGCAGGTAGGTTGACAGGTTTCCTCAGAAGTTTGTGGCTGAAACTGTCTTTTTTCAGCACAACATGCAAAAGACTGAAAGCTGCTCATCTTTCCCACTTCACTGCCATTTAATCAAGCTGATCATGATCACAGCAGATGGGAAAGCTGGTTTCAACATCAGTGTTGGAAATTGTGAGCCTTTTTCTTTTGTTCCCATGATGCTTCCACTGTAGCACAGAGCATAATGGATCAAACACACAACAAATTTGTGAAGGCTGAAGCTCCCTAAGTTCATAGTTAATGTCTGGAGCAGCTCTTCAAGGACAAACACTGTTTGGCCTAGTTAAAGACCATTCAGGGACTGCTGAATGTATTAAGATCCAGGTGGAGAGAAACTGGCTTTAGACACTGAACTATGATCTATGATAAAAATACTTTTGGGGCAGTGCAAGCCAAATGTGAAAACAACACTAACTTCTCCCATGGTAATTCAGCATGTTCCGCTCTTCCATCTTTTCTATTCTATACTGTGAAGAAAATCAGCTGATGCCAGTTTTATTTAACCTTAGGAGCTGGTTTTTTTTCATGTGCTATAGCACAGATAAGGATGCTATACACACATCTCTTGCTATTCTAAAAAAGCAATTGATTTAAAATGAAAAAAAAAAAAAACTTTTAAAAGCCATTTGGCTAACTGGAATTTCAGAGTACCATCATCTTCAGGAATATAAGGAATCCTGTCTTCAAGGAATCTTTTAGGAATAAGCTGTGTTCATTAGAATCTGGTACTTATGGCTTTGAATGATTCATTCAACTAAGACTCTTTGGCTTAACTAATGTGTGTTCTGTAACTGGTTCTTATCAATCATGATGGTGTTGTAATTCCACAGTATACCTCTACCAAAGGAAAAAGATCAAAGAGAATTCTTTTTGGCTATACATTTATATTCAGTCTGGCAGGTATTGACTTTTTTTTTTTACCCTATAGAAACAACAATTTTCAGAGGTATGCCAGTCACCAACATGTTTTCGTGTAAGTAAACTCTACTATCTCACAATTCTGTATGTTTTCGGAAAAATGTCAGTTGTCTTGGTCTGCCAACCATTAAACTTGTTGCAATAATATGTTTGCAATATTTTGTTAATCAGTCACTAATACACTGCTGTGTTTTCAAAAATCTATATGTCATATTTGCATTTAATAGATAAATGGTAAAAGTTTGGGGTTTTTTTGTTTGTTTGGTTGGTTGGGTTTTTTTAGGTTTAGTAAACAAATTCTGAACTTCCTTCTCCTGAAATGTAATTACTGCAGAAAAGGAAACTTAGTTTCATCCCATGCTTAATTTAAAGTTTTGTTGCAATAGTGTATCAGCTTATGAATTGATGCAAGGCGACGTTTCAGATCAAATGGGAAATATTATGAGACAAACATGGAATAAAATCCAAGGGCAGGAAAAGAATTAGTACAGTTTATTACCAATTAGTAACATGTTATTGATTCTGCAGTAGAGACTGCCAGGTCATCAAAGATGTTTTTTTAAATTTTGAAGTGCTATTAAGCAGGTCATTAGGATTCCTGATTGTTAAGCAAACTATTGAAAAGTTCTATGAAACCTTCCAGCTTTGGAAAATATGCTCCAAAGCTTATCAATAACAATGACTTTCAGGAAGAAGTATGTATTTTAGTGTATTCAGGTCATGTGGCATGCACCATAGAATTGTGCAGTAGTGAACGTAGGGAGTTTAAAAACCCTGTGTGAGGCTTTTTTTAATCAAAAATGATACATAAGGATGTGTTAATGTCAGTGCTATGTCTACATTACTTGGCTTCTGTATCATGATAGTCCTAGACTCAGCAGGGTCTATTGACATGTGTAACATTACAGTGGGAATAAATTTCTCTGTTTTGCAGGCAGAAAGAGGAATACATCAAATTCTCTATCTCCTGTAGAGTTTCCTTTTGAATAGCTCACAGAGCTATTGAGAACACCACTCTCCTCTCACAGCCCAAGCTGGGCAATATGATCTGAAACAGTTTTGCTCTTATTGCTCAATAACATTAACTAAGTTGAACAATGAAACTTTTTGTGACCTTTATGAAAGTGTTCAAACTATGCTATTCAGTGCAAACATCTAGTTCTTAAACAATTATGTTACTCCAGCTCTTATTTTTTTTATGTGCAGCTTCTTCAGTAACTTCACATGCATCTCACAGCATGCATGAGAGCCAATACTATAGTCCTCCTGTCTAGATATTTTTCAGAATTGCATAGAATTTAGGTGAGTATCCTGATATTAAGTTTGCTTCAAAGTTTTTTATCTAAAACCAATCTTACTGAATTCATTCTCCTAATAAAAAGGCTATTTCTGTCTTCAATTAGTGTAAATATTGATGGTTTTCAGAGTAAAATTATTGACTATCAAATATTTCAGATAAACTTTTAAAAAAGTTTGTGCCATTTTATGACAATTCTCATGTCCAAAAAAATCTGTGTCAGTAAAAAACAAAAGGCAAATTATCTTCTCAATAAGGCTTTACTTAAGTCACATAGTATAACTAATAACTTTCCTTTTTCAATTACTACACCAAAAGATCAGAATTTAGTATTTAATTTTATCTTCAGTTTAAGTTTAATCAAAGTGCTTTGTAGGGACCCTTCAGGGACCATTGTGAAAGAATTATTGTGGAAATATAATAAAAATGTTGAAATTAAATTCACTGTCTGAAAGATTTAAAAGTGGTCATAGTGACTTCATAGATTTTTTTATTAATTGAATGTAAAGTCCTGAATAACAACAGATTTAAAGGAAACAGATTTTATTACACTAAATTCAATACCTGACAGTTCAGACAATGAAATAATAATGATTGACTACATAAGGAAAAAATATAGAAACTGAATTTGCATTTGAAACTGTGTCACTTGGCAAAACATTTTGGATGAAGGGAAGAAAAAAAAAGAAAAATACAGTTTCTTGGTTTTGAAACTACATGAAGCCTCTGGCAACCATGCAGTAGTCTAGTAGTGCTGAGGTGGGGAGGGAGAGAAAAGGAAAAGGACAGACTGAGCTGAAAAGTCCCAGTTATTCATTACCCTTTGAATTTAAACAGCAGCAGAAAGGAGAATCTCTCAGACCACCCCATATACAGCCACCCAGGATTTATTCCAGTAAGAGCTAAAAAATGACTTGCATATTTCTTCACTTGCAGACAGGGGATAGTCTGAGGAAGAGGGACTCTCTTTCTCTATAAACCTCTTGAGGTTTGGGGCTGAAGTAATTATGTATGTAAATCAATGTTTTGGAATAGAATTTGCAAAGAAAAGACACATTAAAGTTTTATTCAGCAGTTCCACCATCTAAGCAAGGAACACACAAAAAGTGTGTTTTTGATTTATGAGAATGCCACATACTCAGAACCATAAATGTTGTTTCCTACAAAATAACAAAAAACAACTCCTGACTTCAAAAAGCCAAACTAGACGTGCAAAAAAAATTATAATGTATTCCCATAAGCTTGAAACTGCTTTAATTAATTAATGTTAGGTACCTAAAGGAAAGAGTTCATGCTTGAGTACAACATAACATTATACTCCAGATACAAAATTCTGTCATGAAATATTGCTATCTTATTAGATTCTTACAAGGTTATCAGAAAAATGTTTGAGAATATTTATAGATTGTATCAAGCTAGTATTTTATATTTAATATAACAATATGGAGAGAGATCAAATGAAGAAATTTATAACTCTGCTATTAGAACCTTTGATTTCTTACCACATCTGTACACATGCAATGTTATTTATTAGTACTGTACTACAGCAACAAACAATGCAGCTGATGCCAATGAATATTCCACATTTAATTTATCTACAGGAAAATGAGATTTTTTGGTTTTTTTTATCACCCATTGTCTCCTTTTAGAAAAAGAAAGTAACTGGTTTTGTGTTGTGTTTCTTTCATTTCAACTCAAGTAACAAAGATGCTATTTCCAGGGATGATGAATACCAAATGTTGTTACAGCAAAGTGATAGACATTAGTTGTTCCTTCCTCTCTAAAATGGATCACAATATTTAAAATTCCAGCTTAGATTCACCCAGAGATGACAATTTTATATAAAGTAGCAAAAAGGATAGTCTCATTTCAATGTGTTAAAGGAGTTGGCTGCCTTTTCTGTGTATTCAGATTTACATATCCATAGAATCTCATGCTTTGACTTTTTAAAACACTTTTGAAGTGCATTTTGTATTGTCTTTATAGACAGTGACAACAGTGTAATGCAAAGGTTAAAAACTTAAAAATTGTGTTGATATGAAACATCTCAGGATGGGGGGTTGATTCCTGATGAAGTAGGAAGTCTTTGCAATGTGAAACAGAGATGAAGGATTGTGGATTAAATCATCCTTTCTCTTCCTAATTGTTGTCCCTTCTTGAAAGATGACCACAATGGCCAGGTTACACCACTCTGCAATACACGTTATCTGAATGGCAAAAGATTACATAGCTTCCAAGTACAATACACAGACTAATTTTTGTCATTATTTCTATATAAACATACTGTAATCAGAAGACAAAGTCCTTCACACTTGAATATAATGCACCTTTTATCCTTATTACATTGTTGTTCATGTACATTTGCACATACATGTATTAGTGAAATCAGTATATAATGTGTGTACAGAAATAGTTGATGTACACACAGGTGCTTCAACTTCTTTGTCATATTAGAGACAGCACTCTTTTTCAGACTTTGTCATAATACTTCCCCAGTGTTGCAGATGTTAAAGGTGATTTCAATAATTCACAATATTTTAGATTGCTCATCTGTAAATACTCAACCCAGCAATGCAGCATGACATATAATTAGTATTGTTGATAGTATTTGTTCTTTTGACAACTGGTTAAATATTATGCACTTCACGTACTTGAATACTTTATTTTATCACCTATTAATGTCATGTTAACCAGAGCAATCTGCAAAAATTATAAAAAAAAAAATTAAAACACAATGATATGTCATATTAACATATTTAACAATTAAAGTGTAGAGTCAGTCTGCAATTTGTTTAATTGGTTATATGAGAATTTATTCTAAAGAGTACAGTTCTCCTCCTCCTCCTTATTTTCTTGGCCACTAATTATAATGTCGTATGTTACTTGCCATCAGCAGGGCAGGATAGGTATTTATTTCTATCTCTCTTTGAAGATAGACAAATTTTTTTTTACCATTTTTTAGTCTGGTACAAATGAATATACATGTATTTTTCTGTCCTATCTCTATTTTGCTTCCATTAGCGTACAAACAACAAATACAGCATCTTTCATCCCTACTTTTCTCACTCTAGCAAATTGGTTCTCGAAAATTACTTCACTAATAGAAAGAGCTTACATATTAGAATACATCAGCTGGGAAAAAAAAAACAAACAAACAAAAAAAAAACCCAGAAAAACAAAAAAACCCCAAACAAACCCAAATGAAACCAAACCAAACCACAAACCAGATGTGATCTCTTCCTAAACTTTGCAGGGAGGGCAGTGTGGGTACATGGTGACAACTACACTCATGAGGTAAGCATGGAAACTCATGGAAAGTGTTGAGGTGTAGGGGAGGGGACTGGCTCATCATGTCCTCAGAAAGGACCCACAGAGCACAGCCCTCACACAGGACCACCAGATACCCGTGCTTAGTTTCTGTTTGTTATTTAGCTGGGTGGCAGCAAGTTTGGTGGCCCAGAAGGGCAAAGCAGGGCTCAGCTCTCCCTCAAAATGGCAAGAAATGTCAAGAATAACGAGGATTTTATAAACATTCTAGCAACAAGCAGAAGCTCAGTTTGATTGCCCCAGTTCAAAAATGTAACTGAAAACCTTGAGAAGGCCCACTGAAGGCCACCAAAATGAGCACATTTTTGGAGAACATGACAACCAGAGAAAGGTTAGAGGACCAGTGTTTGTTTAGCCCAAGAAAAATGAAGGCTCAGGGAATCCAGCTTTTCAATACCTAAAAGATAGTTATAGAGAAGGTAAAAGTACTCTCATCACAGTCATCCACAGTGTCAACAGACAATGGGCACAAGCTGCTGTAAGAAACCAGATTTATATCTCACTAGATTGTTTATTATTGTGTTGGATCAACCAATAGTTTAGGAGAAGGGGGCCAGGCCTGTCAACATGGTAATGTCTGCAGCCTATGTGGCCTCCAGGATCGGCAGGGCACAGGGGGCACCTGTTTATTATATTCTTCCTCTTTTGGATAATTTGAATCCAACCGAATGGTATTTCACTGAATTGTACAGGGTCAGTGTTTGCTGGGTGCAAAGCAGGTTCTCTGCTCCACAGTGATGGCTACTGGCTTGTAAAACCCTTGAGGCAGAGAGGCAGAGCTCGGAATGCTGTCTGGAGGAAGGCAGGGAAGTCCTTTGGTGCTGAGTAACCTGTTATCTAGTGTAATGTTTTTGTGGAATCTTTTCCTTTGGTTGTATGTTACTCCTCTAAACCCTTTTGCCAAAACACCCATTGTCTCACTAAATTAAAAAAAATTCTCTTAGAGAAAAGTGTGTAGCTTTTTCTCCAGGTGTGAATTCATGGTGTCAAAGAACCAAAGGTTTTGCAAGAGTTTGTGAGGGCGAAATCTCTCAGAGTCTGAAATTAAAGTGAAATGCTTCAAGACCGGGATGTAACAGCTGCTTCAAGGGAAATTCCGCCTGGACTAAGAGAAAGATCATTCACCATGAGAACAATTATATGTCAGAACAGCTTGACCAGAGAAGTGATGAAATCTCCCTTGGTGGAAATTTGGAAATATACAGGACTGTGCTTTACAGGGCCCTGGATGATTTAACTTAGAGCTGGATCAGATGATCTCCAGAGGTCCCTCCCACCCTAGACTTTTCTATTATTCTACATTTCAGTGATTCTATAGTTTTGTTTCTTGGACTTATACCACATGACAAAATGATAGGGTAAAACATGATCCATAGAAGTGACGGCACAGAGCTATTGGCAGTGGCAATGCATGGACATATTTAAAAATACTATACAAAGATTCTATTAATTATGGGGTTTTTTTCCAGGCATTTGTGATCAATTATTTGCCCCAGTTTCTACTGGGAAGATCAGGTTATTTACCTGGAAGCCAAAACAAGCAAGTTAAATATGAGGATAAGATTTGTTCTTGATGTGTAAAGGATCCCATCTGACATTTTTAAGCAGATGAAGAGCAGTTCAAGGACTGCTCCAATTACAAACGAGCCCTCAGAATTGTATATCATCTGGAGTCCCTGAAGGAATTTACACCTGATTGTTATTCAACAGCAACTCCAATATTTTTATTCTTTAGAATATGCTGCGTAGGCCCAGTATTAATAGAATGACATTCATCTGAGAAATAATAATCAGCTACTACACCAATACTTTCAGATGCTTCTAATCTTTCTGTCAAAGAGTCATCTGTGTTTTAGGAAAATGATATAGTGGAAGTGACAGCCCCTTAAAGTGGAAGTGGTCTCCCTTGCATTGGATGCTTCCTTGGTTCATACTCTGCAGATTCTATTGCTTTTCCTTTACTACCACTTATATTAAGATCTGTGTATGTGATTGTGTTTAATAGCGTTAGTCATGCTGTTATTAACTAAGCTGGGATTACTGAACAAAAAAAGGTTTGCCTGGAATCCATTTCTAAGCCAGTGTGACTTACTTCACTAGGGACTCTGAAATTCATGTAAATAAATCGTTTCACCTCTGTTGCTTATGGTATTTTCACATTCCAAGTCCTAAATGTTATGCAGACTTTCACTTTTTTCCAGATGTTTCCTTTTTTGACCTAGTTGTTTGACAGCTGTTTTCTCCTCATCTATCTATTGAAAAAGGAGACAAAAAAAAAAGAAAAAAGGTATCACAACACCACCTTTCCATTGTACAGGCTTGGAAGACCATTGATGAAGAACAGCAGCTTGTGTTTTGTCCTCATCACACTCTCATTTCAAAACACAGAAAATGGCTGGAGGAAGGAGATGCTTGCTGCTTTCATATTTTCCTGGAATTACAGCGTTTTGGCCCATGTCTGTACAAACAATGTGGTCTCCAGCAGCAAACCATTAAAAAAGCAACCTAATATGCATAACAATATAAGGGAAACCTACACTGTCAGTAAACTCAGACAGAAAGTTCTTGCAGTTAATTAAGAAGAAAATTGATGAAATACTGTGTCATAGGGAAAAAATTTCTCAGTTCACTTAGTTTAAAACTGAATCAGGATAGAAGCAGGTTATGCATTTACTAAGGATATAAAACAAACCATCAATTATCTCTATTTTCAGAGTCAATATCAGTAACACAACCATAAATCACGATACAAGACAATTCGAAAATGCTAGCAAGCACCCACAAATTTCTAAATATTTTTAATAACTTTGAAATTACATGATAGATATTCACAGATCTACCATCACACCCATACCATCCTCAAGGGGTGTGCAGTTTGCAGGCACCATCACTCCCTCAAAAGCACAAGTTACCCTATGTGTCCCATAAGGAGACATGGATGCTGCAGCTTCCTAGGTGTCTGTGTTGCTCTCTGCAACCTGGTGAGAAAGCCCCCTGTGAGTTCATGTGCATGGACAAACCCAAGGTGTGTGTTCCTGCTGTTTGCAGACTGCACTGCTGTCCCTTAAGCTGCAGAGCACGCAGCTCATGGTGTCTGACAGGGAGGCTGTTCTTGCTGACCAAAGCAAAGAGGTAATGCTGGTGGGGCAATCCCTGGCAGTATCAGACCAAGTTTTGATGGCTGCTCTTTTCACTCTAAGGTCTCCAACTCACGTTCTGAATTTTCATGCTTCTTTTATATTTCTTTTAAGATTAATGTGGGGGGGGGGTTTGTTTGTTTGTTTTTTGTGTGTTTTTTGGTTGGTTGGTTGGGTGGGTTTTTTGGTTTTTTTTTGATTATTTTTTTTCCCCTTAAGTTCCACCTTTACTGTTTAATCCTGTTGCTGGTGCTCTTTCTCTTAAACATGATCAGGTTTTGCAAACCCTCTCTTTGTGTGTGTGTGTGTTTGATACACACATACACACTGTTTGACCTCACATTTTTACCAAGGGGTGTTAGCATTTCATGCTGAAAGATTGAGTATTAGGATTATAAGTCTGAATAGAAAATATTTGGCAAGTAGAGGCAATGTGAAAATTACCACAATGGCATAGCTACAAAAGACTCCTGCTAGGAACAGGCAGAAAGACTTCTTCTCAAAAAAGAGACACCTTTCTTTGTCTGGAGTTGAGCGTGTGCATAATAGTGAATTATTAGGATTTAAAATCCCCTCCCTTAATGATGGCCTGAGTGTACAACAGGCTTCTCTGTTGTGATTGCAAATACAGCGTGCCTGAAACATGAAAACTAACTCAGAAGGGAAATGGTGTGTTGATACACATCCATGATCAAAAGCCCCCAAACAGGTGACTTAAATTTATTTACACCACAGATGCTCACTAGCATTTCTTGCGGGGTGTCCCAGCTTTGCTTACTTATCCAGACAAATATAGAATGTATGTAAGGTGATATATCTTTGCTTTGTTAGTTTTTGAGAAGTGCTTTCCTTGATATGACAAAAGTCATACCAGGAAAGAAGGGAATGAACAGCACTTTGTTTTTGTTAAATAACACTTCTCAGTTTGATTCAGCAATAATGCATCATCCCAGGCTGTCCCAGACTGTGAATCAGTTGCAACAGCACATTTCTAAATATATTATGCGAGTAATATGTACCAGAAACCAATTTTTCTTATGAAATATGGGTATTCTTGGACATCATATTCATTCAGCAGCTAATTATATCATTTGAGTTACTTATATAGTTTGAGTTGAAATAACTTGCATTATGAATTATGCTAGTTAGAAGAATTTGACTCTCCAGCTTCCTATATGCCAGTTTGGAGCAACTTCAGCACTTAGGAGACTTAACACTTTACCACACATGCTACTTTTTCTGAAGTTTTAAGTTACATACAGAAACCAGAATTTCTTTTAAACTGAATTTGTTTACCTTTGTCTTCCATTGGCTGGATCTAGCCACAGCCCTGGTGGTTATATTATACTTTGCTATCAAATTGTCATTCCCTGTCAGGGTTTTTATAGTCCTTGATGAAATAACTCACTTTAACTTGTCTAAGTCTCACTTGACTGTGTGTTTACACCTCTCTGGAAGAGGTGATTAAATGACACCACATTAGTTAGAATTAGGTCTTTGGAGTAAAGGAGGTGTTGGAGAAAGCAAATTGCTAGAAAGCACTTGTGCTGGTATCAGTGGGTTTCACAGGCTGATTGCCTACCAAGTTCAGCAGTGAGCGGTTATGTGAGGAGTATTCTTGCCTTTCTTACATTCTTCCTTGATACATGGCTATCAAACATAAAATGATTTTCATGAGTGTTTCAAGAAAACTAGTCACTTGTGATTTAAGGCCCATCTTCTGATGCTTGAAGTGGACGCCATAACTGGAATTCTCTCCAAGTCAGAAAAGAGCCAAATGACACACAGTCCTGTTTACTTAGAGGGATTATTCTCCCGTATGTGCATGCAAGTGTTAGTTTAGCCTTTTCTGGCCAGAGAGCTACATGGGAAACTGATGTTGTGACTAGAAACCAGAATTTGCACTTTTCAAACTCCATGAGTGCCAAGATGGGGTTCCCTCCCCAATAAACATGTAAGGCAGACACTGTTCCTGTAGGACTTTACATTGGATACTTTGGTATGAGTTTGACTCACACACCTAAACGTCTATTCCTCACTCATGGGAAGAAAACAAAAATGTCTAGTAAGGTTTAATCAAACACGAGTTATATTATGGAAAAGAATAAGATGGGAATATCTCCAAAACATAATTACTTTAGGACATTCTATCTTGAAAGGAATCCTAAAACAATTTCCACAGACTCTTACAAGAAAGTTAATAAGTTTTCTTAAATTAAATGCTGGTAAGAGAAATCCAAACAGACTTAATAAATGTATACAGCTGTTAGCCATCTTTTGAAAATGAGAATGAAAGGGCCTAAATACAAGACAGGATTGCACATTATGGAGGCATTTGGAATGACAATACTATTTTTTTTTTCTTGAGATTTGACTGTTCCACATTATTTTCTAAAGAAATTTAATCTGGTTAGTAAGTTTTCTTGTTTAGGTTGCATGCATATTTTCGGGTTTTTTTAATTATTTCTAAAATGAATGACAGCTAGTTACCCACCACTGAGATTTGACTCAGCTGTAGATTAAAAAATCTGAACATACTTTAAAGAATAAAACCTTAGTCAAAAAGTAATAACATCAGAAATAGGACAAACAAGCTGTCTACTAGTTTCTGCATTCAACGATCCATGAAAGCCTGAAAGAAAAAGGCATGTTTGCATGGGGGAAAAAATGCAGATATGAGTGGTGACAGTTTAAAAGAAAAAAATTGTTCTGGTCCTATTACAACTATCTCACAACTATCACACTATCACAACTTTGCTGAGTGATTAATAAGTTACTTATTAAGGATAACAATGGACATCAGTTTTTGCGCCCCTCCCCATATTCCCTCTTCATACAACCGTGCTGGATTTGGATTTTTCTCACCAGACTCTTCATGACCTGTGCTTAATTTTTTTTCCTGTCCCATCTCTGTGATGTATCAGCATTTAGTCACTCTTTCAAATCTGGTTGTCATGAGCATCTCCAGTTGATGAGTGCTAGGAAGGTGATGACCAAATGCTGGAGCTGTCAGCAAAACGTACCTTTTTAGCAGCCTTTGTGTTAGTATGTTGAACCCATGTCTTCATATTCACTTCTCATTCACATCAAGGCAAATATTTTTACCATTTTCTATAGCACTGGAAGATTCTTTGTCTTTAATTTTCAAATATATTACAAGCACATTGGTATCTGCCGGAAAAAAAATGACAGCTATATTCAACTCTCCCAAGCTTCTTGTGTTATCCTCAGTATTTCAGCATCAGTCTCTTGGCCCAGAAATAGAATGTAATTTCCTTTTATGCAATTGTTTTGGCTCTGAATTCTAGTGTGATACAATCCTCATATTTTATTTCTCCATTTTATTTTATGATGGTTATGGTGGACCTTTCTACTTTTTCACCCCATATTAGTCACATTGCTTTTTCTTTTTTTATTCAAAATAAACTGGAAGTAGATTTGAGAGGAAGGGGAGGAGCTTGCCATTGATACTTTGTATATGAATACTCATTCATTGACCTGTTACAGTTGTTCTGATACATATATTTTAAGGGCTAACACACTGGCTGATCTCAACTATGCTCATTGCAATGGAGTCATCAGACATTGAATGAAGAGTTTGCTTCAGACACAAATTAAATTCAGCATGGCTCTGATGCATTTTTTCTGAGCAGTCACAAATGAAAACCATCCCCATTGAACTGTATCTCCTCTTTTACATTCGTATTAGGAACAAGGTAAAGATGATGATGAAGGGAAAGGTGTATTTTCATATATGAGCATGTTGTGTTGCCAAAGATTTAGGCATCCAATCAGACAATGTTCAGTGATTAGGCACATATGATGAAGTCAAGATACGACAAGGAGCCAATCACAGACCAGTGTGAAAACACAAAGCTGCTGAAGATGTCAGCCTCTTTTTGTATAGTAGGCAGAAGATGCCTGTTGTGAGACCCTCTTGGGTGGCCTGGTCCTGCCAGCACGTCTCAGGGATAGCTCTGAACACGCTGGGTATAGTGGCTTCCAAAATGGTGATGCCCAGGTATAGAAAAGTGAAATCACATGACAGAAGACATGGGCAGAGCTTCCTCTGGTATTCAGGGCTGTGGCTTCCACCACTTCCTATCTGGGAAAAAACTGTCATTTGCATCACTCCCAGTACATCTTAATCATGCCATATATATATCTTGTTTTGTTGCTTTCTCTATCAAAAATAGATGATTGTACAGTCCATAGGGTGCAAACACCCAAAGAATTCAAATCTACTTAAGCAGCTGCCGAAGCAAAACGAGACTGGAGAAGAAGATTTTTTTGGTTCTCTTGCACTTTTTTTGCTTTTTTTTCTTTAAAAAAAAAAAAAAGAAAAAAGTTTGTTGAACAAATGAGGGCATCCTGTTAAAAATCCTTCTGCTTACTCATTACCAATAAATATGTTCTCCATGATCCAAAAACAAGCAAACAAAAAACCCTTTACATGTACATAAAAGTAATTTATATTCTTTCTAGTTGAAATTCAGGATAATATGGAATTGATAACTAAATATCATCATGCAGCTTTTTATGCCAGCTGGAAGACTTTTGGCAGTTTTCTTATATTGTATTATACAAAAATATTCTTAGTTGAAAGCACATGAATTTCTTTTTTCACTCCCAAAAAATAATTCTAACCCTCCAAAATGGATTTGATTTGCGGATTTGAAATAAAAAAGATGAGATAAAGACAAGCCTTAGGTAACAGCACATCATTGTAGTCTACTGTGAGTCCTGCTGTAACAGGACTTCTCCATATTAAGGTTTTACTCTATCTGTCCCCACAAAAAATTTAGAGATCACCTTGATTTTTTCAGAGTATGTACAAAAAAAAAAAAAAGGAAAATACATGAAAACCCACCCTGCACATATGAACTAGGGTTTCTGGAAGTTGTTGCTAATTTCAGGGTGTAGAGTTCTGGAGATCTGCAGAGGTGTTTGGGAAGATACAAGCTCGATTTTGGGAAGAGCATACCTACATTGGCCTGATTAGGGAGAAGGGATGTAAGAGGTAGAGCTCAGGCAGCAGGGGTATTTCAGAACAGTGTATTTTGTGCTTTTGGATTTTATCCAAGTAAAAGAAAGTGCCATGATTTATAGGGAAAGGGATGTGAATTATAAAGGAATAATATTATTTATTAGTGCTGGGGTATTTGAAAAACAATATGCAGTTTTAATCCTTTGAAGTCAATTTATTCACCAGCCAAAAAAATCATAATTTGTGCATACAAGCCTCATGTATATATTTTTCATTTTGGTGATAATTTAATGTATTTTATGTTCTTTGTTTTTTGTTTTTTGGTTTTTTTTTTGTTGTTGGTTTTTTTTATTATTATTTTTTATTTTTTTGTTGTTGTTGTTAAAAACAGATAAAAATATTTGATGAACCCCAGAAGAAAACTAAATTACTTACACTGGTTACCCTTTTCTCATACACTTACTTTTCAGTGAAATTGTTGCCTGTCCATAGTGCTTGCTAAGTTGAGCCCTCAGCATGTTGCCAGGTCACCTCTGAGTCTTTCCCCCTATTCATAATGAGAACTGTCTGTTAAAAGATAGTCCCCAAGTTTTGTGCTTCCAGCTTACAAGCCTAAGTTTTGTTCTCAGTTCTGGTGATATGTGGCTAATTGTCTGCTTCCCATGAGGTACAGAGAGACCCCATGCAAGTGGAGGCTTGTTTTCTGTTCAATTAATTTCAACTAGCTTAGAAAGGCTGCCAAATTGACATCCAGTTGATATTATATAATGAAATGAGTCACAAGGCTTCAAAAATATGTTAAGGGTTAACTTTGTTATGGTAGGTGCAAAAAGAGAAGCAATCTGTTTTGTTCACACTGTGTATGTGCATTTAGCATTACACGCAGAAATCTTTTACCTTTTTGCTTGACTTTTCCCCTGCCTGAAGCACATCATATAGCTGGATAGAGAAGATCACATCCATGTTTATTTTCCTGTTCTTTCAAACACAAAATAAAAACATAACCCCAAGAATTTTGAAGGATTCTGAAAGAGATAAAATGAAAGGTGAGTGAAAAGAAAATATATGCCTGAGGTATTTCAGCTTTCTTTTTATCTTAAAGAAATAACCCCTGAGTAAAAATGCTCTGTGGTTGTCACTGACTAACATGAGCTTGGCAGCAGAGGTCAAAGATGAAGATTTCTTTTCAGTCATCTGATCTGGAGGATGGTTTGACTAAATAACCAGACCAGTTTAGTAGTGTCATAGCACAGCAGAGGCAGGCTGCTATCTTTTTTAATAGCCTTTGTCTGGAAATGGTGGAATGCCTGTTTTTTTTTAAGATTGGATGGAAAGAGTCTGAGTAATCTCCTTGACAATCTCAACATGTGATTATGTAAAGAAGAGGGATTTAATAACTCTGAATGAAATAAAAGCACATTCTGGTATAGGGATATGATGCTTGAGAAAGAAAACTGTACAGTTGCTTAATTAAGTTAGTTAAAGGAAAATTCAAATTCAGACAAACAGTAGGAAGAAATTAGAGTGCTGTCCAAAGAAATAATACATTCTTTTCAGGGAAAAGTGTGGCTCCCTATGTGACCATGAAAACTGTCAAAATGTTTGTATTTCCCCATATCCTCCTCACACCTGAGCAGGTAAGAAAACAGCATCCACTGATTGAAGATGAAATAAATAATTTTAACTGAGAGATTGTTAAAAGAAAGGGATCCAAAAGTAAACATAGAAATAAGCTTAATTTCTGTTAGGCCAAGGGATCTTTCATTAGAGAAAGAATTTTAACTAATCTCTGAAAACTTGTGAGATGAAAATAAAACAGAGAGTCTAGTCAATAGGAAAAGGAAAAAGTGGGCAGAATAAAAATAGCATGTGCTTCAGTATCTGAGTGTAATGGAGCTATGGTCCAGGCACTTTGAATTCAACAAGGTACTTCAAAGGAGTGGAAACTAACAGTTTGGAAGTGAAAATAGGTCAACAGCACGTTGAAGACAGTCAGTTTAGCCAAATGAGCATGCCAAGTACACTCTGTGAGGTCACCTTTAAATGGAAAAGAAAGGGGGAAAATGGCAGATAAAAACATTTTCTAACTTCTGTGTTGGGCATTGGAGTGTTTTTGGACTGTGATGAGCCAGATGGTCTGGCTTCTGTATCAGCTACTGTAGGAGAAATGATTAGGCTGTTGGACATCTAAAGGAGGGATGTAGGAGGGAGTACTGGTACTGAATTGTTTTAATAAACTGTAATAGTGAAAATTACGGGGTCATTTTCTATTTTACCTTAGCATGACCTTTGGTAACAAGAGAATATGGAGAAAGACAACAAGTCTGTCAATACAACAAAAATTGTACCCAGAAAAGACCCAGGTACTGACTTGTTAGCACTTCATGGAAAGGAAATTTTTTATGTCAGATTTTTTCCAAAACTGGGAGATCATTATAAAGATGTTATTTGGAAATCAACAGAACCATGTTGGAGTTGATCTCTATTGTGCTCTGGGAAAAAAAAGATATCACCTTGAGATTGCTTAATAGTGAATGAATAAGACAACCATACAGATAAGTGGATTTGGTTTTCTATACACCAATGCCGTCCATCAAACACACCTTGGCAGAAAACAGGAGATTTGCTCTTCTCCACTTGCTGATATAATTCATGTCAACATTGGGGTATGCACACCCTGAACATAGGACTGGACTCCTTTGCTCACATATGAAGAACCCCTATGGTGAAGCATTTTTTTTACCTTCTAAGACTACCCTCCTGCAATCCACTTTCCTTTTTATTTAAGAGGATGCAGTGGCATCAGAATTTGAACACTTGCACTTTGTCCCTGATTTATGGCTATATTTTTTAATTCGACATTTTAAGCCCTTTCTGTGTTCTGCACTTGGAACAGTGATAGATCACATGCCAGAACTTTATTGTTTTGAAACTGACAATACACATTGCATGGGAGTTGGAGGAGAGGATTTCATCCTTGCAACTTGCCCAATGACCAAAATTCACTGAAATGTAATACAAATTCTTTCCCAGGGCAAAATTAATGGGGAAAATATTCCACACAGCTGAAGAAATTAATGGGCATGGACCTTTTTCTTGATAGGGAGGTCAAGAGGAACTGAAATGGTGATGGCCAAATTTCAGCGTGACTTCCATTATCACAGAAAGGAGGAAAATAGGTTTTCTGCCTTCATTGACAAGGTACATAAATACTAATAGGTGGAAAAGACATTTGGAACAGACATCCTAAAGAGCTCCTGGTAGAAGCAACTACCCCTCCTTTTTAGAATCCTTGTAGAATCAGAATGATCCTAAAAACTCTTCTGAACCACCTCATATAACAATCCTATTCTCTATTGAAATAAAGCTTTTCATTATGTGAAAAGTAGCTGGTAAACATGCTTTCACTGAACAACAGTCCTGCTGAAAGTGAGGAAGAATGTATATGCCAGTGAAAGTGCCGAGATAGGCTGTATGGGCTGGGCTGGAGGTTTGCCAGCAGAAGATGAACATTTCAATGGTTGTCAAGAATGTTATCAGGATGTTGTCTTAATTGTTAAAATCTGTATTAAATATTTCAGCCATGAGTATATTTTATTTGCTTAAGGAAAAATTTAACTCCATAGAGTTCAAAACTTAACTAGTGATCTTTTATTTGGCAGGAAAAGTCCTAGGTAGGACCCAAATGTGAAACCTTTATTCATGTTAGCCTTCCCTAGACCTAGGGAAATTGGTGTCATTTTAAAGCGTACAAGCTCATGCATTTTTATTAATATGTGCTTAGAATACTATTTAGCACTTAGCAGCTACCATAAACGCATTAAACTTGCCTTAGAAATACGATGTCTAGTCAAGATCAATGCTAAGGATGATGCCTATGCTGTTTGCAGCTTGACACTTGCAAATAAGCTATTAATTCAGATGTGCTTACTAGCTTTTTGTGCAATGTCTGAATTCAGCCAGGCAGTACCACTGAAAATGATTTCTCTATGGAAAAGAACAGAATTAAAGAGATTCATCACATGAATAAGTACCTCACAAGATGGCCTTAACATAGTCTGGCAGTGGTGCTTCCAAAGTTAACTGGGGCTTGCTTTGATTCCCCAATTCACACATGCCCTGTATGGACCACTGACATAAAAAAAAAACAAACCAAATAAAACCCACCATCTACCTATTACCCATGTTCTGTACTGAAAATCCTACCTTTACTAGGAAACCTAAGATTTAATATTTTTCACATATGGAACTCACTTTTTCTCATATTTTCTTATTTTCCAATACCTTTTACATACATGAGATGGCAAAGAGGATAATGCTGAAGGTACACTGAAATAAATTATGCTCTTCCCTTATTCTGTACACAGTCTGAGTATGGCTCTGTTCACTTTGAATGACAGTAGGACAAAAAACAACAAAAAAGTCGTTATTCCTGACTTGCACTGAAACAGTTCCTTGCCATATTGGTAGTACAGTTGTGTTTGTACCACTGCGCATGCAAATGCCTCACCTGTCCGACTGTAATGAGATGGAAAGAGAATTTAGTAGAGAAAAAGAAATGAAAAATTATTTCAAAACACTTGTTGCTTCTATATTCCTGCAGTTTCATGTCTTCTCTACACTTTGCAAGGCAAATGTCCTTTTCCCTCGTTTTTGATGACAGTGACAGCCTTAGAAAAACACAATTCACAAGTCACAATTGGCAGCAGGCAAGCTGGCTGCTCTTTCAAGTCGCCTGTCTGGGACTTCTGGCCCTCAATCTTGCTGCAATGTGTCTAATCTCCTCTCACCATTTCACAAGTGTGATACAACTCTGGAACTGGTGATGGTTCAGAAAGGGAGCAACACCTCTGTCCTTGGAAGTCTATATGACTTATCCAGACATAGTCATGGCTAACCTGGTTGTGTTGGTAATTCTCTGCCTTCTAGAGGGATATTGGAAGGCATGTCCCCAGAGAAAGGAATAAATTACCTTCTTTTTATGTCTGTTTTTTGTATTTAAGCTTAAGATTGAAATCTGACCATGGGACACACTTGGAAAGAGAGCAACACCGTGAAATGAAGATGCATTCTTAAATGAAGATGAAAAAAGGAATAATGAATATTTTCAAATATGAGCAATGGCTGATTCTTTGTATTTTCAATTTGTGGCTGTGAGTAGTGCCCAGGAAAGATGCTGAAATAGGAAATGCTGGGCTGTGTACAGAATGTAACCAGACAATATAAGCAGAGAGCTGAGGAGCAAAATCATGTCAAAAAACTTTCCTGGGGCTAGTGATTATGTAAGAATTAAAGTGGCAAGAAAACAAAACTCAGAAATCTTTCTTGTGGAACTCCACATACTGCAGCTGCAGTTTCTTCACGAGTCTGCAAGACTGACAATCTGAAAATCTGAGTCATAATGTCAAAGACATTAAAATAGGTGAGTCATAGGCTGATGTTCTCTGGGCTAAACACATGGCTTTGCTTGTAGAAAGAAAATGTGAGCTGAGATGAATGGGACAGCATTTGTACTGAATTTCTAGACAAGCTAAAAGGCTTAAAGACTGTTTCAAGACTGGTTTTCTAGACAAGTTTTGTCCCAAATTTTTACTCTCTTATGAGGTATCTTAAATGGGAGCCATAAACCACCACACATTCAGTGATAGTTTGAATGGAGGCCCAGGAGATTTTGGAGATTTTTTTTTAAGAAAACATACTGACGTCATAGTCAAGGAGAGGAGAAGTGAAAAATTTTTCACACTGAATTTATCATGAAAGTTCTCACACTGCACAGGACTAGAAATCTTGCCACCCTAGAAAAAGTGTTTTACTTCCAGCAGCAAATTGAAATGATGACTTCAGTGGTGGTTTATCATTTCTCCAGGCTCTCAGTATCTCTGTTGGACAGTGAAGAATCAAGAATCTTTCAGCTGAATTTGAAAATATGTCACCCAACAATTCAAAACAACTATCCAATAGCAGTTTAGATTAGTGTATAAGACAAGGATTATTAAGTGAACATAACATTAAATGTAGTGAAGTTGTTACTGTGTAAATCCTCACTCCAAATGTGATATTAATATAGATTTTCACATTTAAATGGAGAGTGGAAATGACATTTCACAAAAGCATCAGACTCAACTGTGCAGTAAAGTTTCATGACTGCTTTAGACAGCAAAAATTAAAAATAACAGCAGAAAATGCCAGTATGATTAATTTCTATTTTTTATCTTTCCTTCCACACAGTTAGGTATTTATTACCATGACAGTAGAAAATTAGCTGAAATATTCAAAACTACTAGGATGATTATCACAATGTTTTTTATTGTGCTGTTAGCAGAAATACCTTTTTTCCAGTTGTAGGCATTTTCCATAGTTTAGAGTTTTCTTTGACACGAAGAAAATGAGTTCTAACTAAATAGTTATGCCAATGGATTTTGAATGGATTTTTACATTAATTTTCATGGTAAGTTACTTATGCTTTTTCATGCTTATCTGAACAGATATTTAAGCGGTTATTGCAATTCACTTCTTGTTATTTGAACTGATATTTTTATTGTCAAGACAATTAGCAATTAATGAAGTGGGAATTAGATCCACTAAAGATCAGAGCTGATTTCTTTTTAACTAATTTATGAAGCTTTAGACATTTAGCTCAATGGCCTCTTATTGATAAAACTTCTTGATGTTTCCTAATAATACTGAACATATGACAATTCACAAATTGCTCTTTGCTAAATGCTCCTGAGCACTTCAATTGATAAAGTACTGAATTTTGCCAAGGCTGATATAAAGATTCCTTTGAGCTGCAAATTATATAATAATAATAATAATAATTCTCAGTTCTGAAAGTTAGTTTTGGAAAATGAGAAATGATAAAAGCTTAATTGCTATTTTACAGTGGCTTGTGCTTGTCTATAAGTATCTCAGTTATGTTGGTCTACATTATTGTAGGTAGAGTAAAAACATGTATTATACACAAAACTCCTACACAGTTATGTTGGTCTACATTATCGTAGGTAGAGTAAAAACATGTATTATACACAAAACTCCTACACAAAAGCAACTCATGAGGCAGTAGCTGACGAATGAGAAAACAAGTCAGGATAGGTGCAGAGAAGGAGGAGATACCATGTAGAAACAAATGGGAAAGATTAGATATTAATTTTCCCAGTAGTCAAAGTAATGATGTTATATTCCAGCTTTTGGTTTCAAAGCAAAAAATATATGTAATAGCTCTTGAAGATGATGTGCAAGAGCACATTTGAGATCCATTTCTGATTTCTGCATTGGATGTCCTATGCAATCGAGTCACATGTTGTCAATGCAATATATCCATGACACTTATTGCAGAGTTGGAAACTGAATACACATCAATAGCAGCAGGGCTTATGTATTCTGTACTCTGGATTTTCTCTATCAAGCCTGTAGAGTTCATCTTTATACGTGCAGGAACTGTGAATTCCGGACAAAATGAAATTGCGGTCAAAGGGATACAATGCAAGATTCTCTTTGAAATGAAACATGGAGTTGGAAAAGAGTGTGTGCACAAAAAAATTCAGGTAAACAGTTTATCTGAAGATGAGAGACAAAACTTGCCCTCAGATTTTCACTTTTTTGTTTATTGTATTGGAATGTTATGTGAGATCTTTAAATGTTTTGAGTCCCCATTCTGCTGTGTGCAAATAAAAGCAGATCACTCTTTCAAAAATAATACCATTTCTATCTCATATTTTTCAGCTCAATTTTATCTGTTCTCATGAACCTTTATAGAAAATGCTTGTACTTAAGACAAATTTCAGTGGAAGTTCCCCCCCACCCCAGGATTCTGTACCCGAGATGGAGCAAATCCTGGTTGTGTGTATAGACTAGGGAATGAGAGGCTGGAGAGCAGTGCTGCGGAAAGGGATGCGGTGGACCTGGTTGATGGTAAGTTGAATATGAGTCAGCAGTGCCTGGGCAGCCAGGGGGGCCAACTCTGTCCTGGGGAGCAAAGCATCGCCAGCGTGCGAGGGAGGGGATTGCCCTGCTCTGTTCTGCACTGGGATAGCCTCACTTTGGATATTGTGTGCAGTTTTGGGTGCTACAATATAAGAAAGATATTAAGCCATTAGAGAGCATCCAAAGATGGGCCACAAGGATGAGCCTGGAGAACAAGCTGTATGAGGAGTGGCTGAACTCACCCAATCTGTTCAGCCTGGAGAATAGGAGACTGGTCTTCAACATCTTCATCAGGGGTAGAGAAGTGGCAGGTACTGGTCTATTTGCTCCTGTGATGAGTGAAAAGACTCGAGGAAATGACAGGAAGCTGAGTCAGGGGAGGTTTAGGCTGTATATTAGAAAGAGGTTTTTCACCCAGAGGGTGGTTGGGCACTGGAACAGGCTCCCCAGGGAAGTGGTCACAGCACCACGCCAGTCTGAGTTCAAGAATTGTTTGGACAATGCCCTCACACACATGGTTTGACTCTTGGAGTGTCCTGTGCAGGACCAGGAGTTGGACTTGATGATCCTGATGGGTCCCTTCCAACCCAGCATATTCTGTGAGTCTGTGATTCTATGAAAAATTTTATGCAGCTTGTAGAAAATATTTTCCTAGAGGATTCTTAGAATTCAAATTTGATTGAGGATGTCATGGAAAAGTACTTGCAGCATAACTTGTAACGCAAATTACAGGGTCAGTTACACAATTTTTTGGTGTATCAGTAGACATTTACAATCACTTGTAGGCAGAAATAATCAATTATTCTCAGCAGTAGAGATCAGTATTGCTTAGCAGTGTGACACCTTTCTGAAAATACACTCTATTTACTTAGACACTATAAGACAGTAAAAGAGAAATGCTGCAATTTACTACTTCTTCTCTAACTTTTTCAGTAGGCAAAATACTTCCAAAAGGAGGCTTTAATGAGAATTCTTCTAGGTCTGGCAGTGCAAGAGATGAATGCAAGACTGTGCTTTACCAAGAAGTTAGGAGAGAGCAGGGCCTTCTCATCTCAGAGTTGACAGGGCATCAAAGAAAAGTTTTGGGGCAGAGGCTTGCCTAGAATGTGTGCCTCCCAGAACCATCCAGGATCATAAAACTCAGAAAAGTAGCATAAAGCTGTGTACCTTCTCTTAGATATATTGCATGGAATTTTCTTTTTCACAGCTACTATGTAAAGTGTTTATAGTTCTAGTTTATCTTTTGTTTCCTCTCTACCTTAGAAAAGTAGCCAATATGTTTTGCCCTTGTCTTTTTCTAAGAGATTGTTAAGTATTTGCTTATCTGAATGTTGGCTTTACAAATCAATGCAGGGCATATTCCCCCTGTTCTATGAGGATTTTGGATGAGCAACAAGAGCATTTCTGGGGGATCAACACAAGCATTCTTGTTCCAAAAAACCTTCTGATGAGGCATGGCTTCAAAGACAAACCACCAAGTTCAGCAGAACTTACATGCAGGTTCTTGTTTGGATTACCAGGTATGCCACTGATTTTATCATAGTCATTTTTACAGTGGAGGGTGTTATCAGCCATTACTTTCACAAGCACATGGTGTCTTGAACAGCTGTCGAAAGCACACTTTATTTTCCTGTGTGCAGAAAAGAAAATATAAGGAGATATTTTATGGGGTTTATGTAGTGGAGAGAAAGAAATAGAGAAGACCTTAACCAGCAGGATCATGAGTTGTTGGCCATGCCAGTGATTGGAAAAGGAAACATACAAATGGGAGAAGTAGAGATCATGGAAGCTAGTGGCTCCTTCACATAAAGTTACCCATTTTAATTCATTGTCAGGCAGACAAAATTCTGCTGCACTAGCCATACAATTATATTATTCTCCACATATGATCATGTTGTTCACCACATATAAAAATTAAGTATTTGTTCCTCAAATTTTCTACTCCTTATAATGCATGGATTGTAAGTTTACTATGTAACATAAACTACCTCAGAGTATTATTCTGTGAAAAGAACTAAAAATATTTGAAATCTAATGCCTTTGCACATACTGATAGAAAGGTTAATATAAGTCTGCCTCTCTATTCCATCAGCTATTACTTATTTCTTGTTACCATGACAATTCAGCAACTTAATATCCCCAGCAAAATCTACTGCAGGAAATAAATCCATTCCATGGGCTAGTTAAAAAAAATGAAAAACTCATCATCCTACATATAAAATGAGACACTCACAGTTTAAGACTAGAAGTAGCCTGATGAATGAACAAAGTACCAAACTGAAATAGATTACCTCCATGTAAAGTTCATTCCATCTTTTAGAGAATGTGCTTTTGAATAACTGTGAACTTCCAGCCCTTCCAAAACAATAATTATCACTGTCTCTTCACAGTCTAGGACACAAGTATTTGACCATTAAGGTGTTCCAGCACCATCTAGGTTACATAAATCTTCAGAATAAGAAATAGGTGAGATTTAAATCACAGTCTTAGACTGAAAGGAATAACTAATATTTCATTTAAAAGATTCATATTTACAAGACTGACATTGCTTAAGGAACTTGTAGAGCCACAGGTTTGTTTCCAAAAGTGTTGGAAGACATCTTGTGTGTCACAGGATGAAGCTGAATGTGAATATCATGGTTCTGCTCATGCAGGGATTGGAATAGGTTGAAGAGCTTAAAAGCATATGGAAAAAAAAGCCATAATGCATTCTAAAAGTTGTCAGTAAGGATAATATATAGAAAACGCAAAAAATGTCTATGCAGTTCACAGCTCAGTCAGTTCCCCTGCACTAACCATTTCATTCCAAACGCAATACAGATGACCAGGCTGAAATTTTGCATTCTGAAAATTCTCCTGCCTCTAATAAGTCTTATAGCAGGTCACTCATATTTAGAGATACCAGGCCAGATTTCCATTTGGAAATACCAGAAAATGTCAATGGAAGTTTAAATGAGTGTCTGCAAGGAAAGTGAAGCCCTTAAGCAGATAAAGATTAAGGTCAGGTTGGATGAGGCTGGTCTAATGGAAAGTGTCCCTGCCCATTGCAGGGATTTGGAAATAGATGATCTAATTTAAGGTCCCTTCCACCCCAAATCAATCTGTGATTCTATGACTAACTTATCAGCAAGAAAGAAAAAAGCTGCCAGTTAGAATAACATCTCCAGAGAAAGATATGAAGAGATGTGTCCTGCTGAGTGTGCATGATGAAAAGCCCAAGTATGAACTGAAGACTAGAACAGCTGACTGGATATGAGCCTTTATTTTATAGTACTTTAAAGGCTTTAGTTTGGCCATAATTTACCCATGAGGCTAGAAAAGGCAGTGTACCAACCTGGACAGACTTACAAATATTCCAGCAACAAGTACTGCTGCTGCAGGGTGATGCTAGATTCTATTCTAGAGGAAAGTGAGCAGAACTTCCGAACCATGGTTTCCAGTCATGGGCATAGAATTTGTTCTTCCTTTAACCGTGCTACTTGTGAAAAGGGGTTCACACCTTTGGGACAGAGGAGGTGGAATATTCCCTGTGTAACTGCAGGAGTACAACAATAAAATTTGCTAAATCAGTGTACTGATAAAAAAGCTTTAAGGAGTCAATACTAAAAAGGGAAAGGCTGTTCAAGTGAAATGCAGGCCGTGATAGGTATTTTATTTCAGCCCATGAAATATACTCATATTGGCAATATGCAAACTAGAATTTTTGTTTTAGAAAATCTCTTCGGGTTTGACCACAAACCCCTGCAGTACATTTTAACGGTATGATTTTATGCCAGCAGTGAAGAAAAGTTCTCTTAACTGTAAAATTGCCACTAATAGAAGGAATATAATCAATATCCCCTAAGATTGTCTCCACTAAGACAGAATAGCGATGAGATTCATACCTATTTTATAGGTATCTTTTCCATCCTACTTATTCTGTTACTCAAAAACTTTGTCTTTTTTCTGTCGTGTTTTTTTCTGAACAATTGTTGTTCCTTCCAAGAATGTGAATGATCTGGGGAGCACAGCAAGTGTAACTCACCATAATAGTTTCTTTCAAATCCTGTGACATTTCATATGGGTTGAAGTCCTTGGAAGATACATAGATCTGCCTGCTAAAGACTGCTCTCTCTTCCAGAATTTGATTTCCACCTGTTCTATTCAAAAGCATTCTTAATGGAAAATGGAATTGTCATTCAGTCTTTTTATTTTCCAGTGATATAGTTTCCATTTCAAATTATACCTGTTGGTTGGTCAGCCCTCAATCAGCTTAGCAAGTTTTGTTGTGGTCTTGCCAGTTGACACCAGAGCTATGATGCTTATTTAGATTACTTGTATGACTGCAAATAACATCTGTGTTGGGTTCAGCTGATGTATTTTACAGATGTGAATCCTAACAATCCTCTGCAATTGCTGTTAGCAGAATATATGAGTTGAAAATGTGCTTTTGAATAACTGTGAACTTCCAGCTCTTCTGAAAGAACCATTAGCACTGTCTCCACAGTCTAGGACACAAGTATCCGACCAGTAAGCTACTCCAGCACCATTTAGATTACTTCAGTCACAGAATCACAGAATATGCCAAGTTGGAAGGGATGCACAGAATAAGAAATGGAAGAGATTTAAATCACAGTCTTAGACTGAAAAGAGTAGCTACTATTTCTCTTAAAATATTTGTATTTCCAAGAAAAATAGACATTACTTAAGGAATTTGTAGAACCATATGTTTGTTTCCAAAATTGTTGGAAGAAACCTTGTGTGCCATAGAATGAAGCTGAATACAAGGTGCTGCTCACACAGGGAATTGAGTATGTTGAAAAGAATGAAAACATATGGAAAAAACTACAATGCATTCCAAAAGTGGTCAATAAGGACAAGAGGTAGGAAAAAAAAAATCTATGCAATTTACAGTTCATTCACTCCAAATGCAATACAGACAAGCATGCTGAAATTGTACATACAGCTGATGTATTTTAAAGGTGTGAGTCCTAACTGAAAAAAAAAATAAAAATCATAGGGCTTGGTATTTAAAGTCTGATTATGACTTTTATATAGATTTTAATGGAGATTTTAGGGTGTTTTTTCTACTGTGTATGAGGGGGGGGATGTTTATACACTTTTCTGGATTTCTGACATTCTAGGAGTGCACTGAAGAACATGACTAGTAGTTGGAATTAATTTGTTTCTTGAAGTTTGTCAGTGAGACTGATCAGCAAGAGTAATTATTCATCAGTTCCTTGTTTCTTCAGCCAGCAGGTGAAAAAAAGCTTATTGCCTTGGAGCTGGGAATTTGCTGGAGTCCATGAATCTTAATATAATCTGGTTCATATTTCTTTCTGATGAGTCTGGAGATTTCCTATCATTTCAGCCGAAAGGACTCACCTAACAGTTTATATTTTGACTAGCTAAACTGTGTTTTCTCCTGAAATGGTAATGCTCAGGAACAGCACTGAGTAACTCTGAGCATAACTCCATGGGTACATTGACTTAGTGACCAAGGGGAGAGACTTGCACTGAAGTCCATGGATTATCCTGATGTTTTCAGTCACATAATGGTAATTTTTGACATGACAGAGACTGAAAGACAAAACCAGATCTTTTAAGACTTAAGTCCAGAATAAGTGCTGAACCACAATAATCCAAATTTATTTTTCCTTGGGATGTTAACTGTACATCATGCTCTAGGCAGTGTTAAGCCATGACCTTTCCAGTTCTCACAATGAAATATAGCAAGGTGTGTTACAGTGTTATGGAGATCACTATATTGACACTTTCATTTTGGACATGTTTGGAACAGTTCAGTCA
>JAWWEW010000078.1:78411006-78476253 GCA_035583185.1 Anabacerthia variegaticeps | reverse complement strand
AGCAAGGTGTGTTACAGTGTTATGGAGATCACTATATTGACACTTTCATTTTGGACATGTTTGGAACAGTTCAGTCATCATTTTAGTTTAGGAAGCAAGGAGAAACAATATGCACAGTATATTCTGTAAAAAGTAGTTCTGGTACTAAAAGAAATTACAGACTATATATTTGTATTTTACAGTCCAGGTAACTGGACCTTGTGACTTTTTTAGTCTTCTGCATGATTACAGGAGCACAGAACAGTGGAAGAAACGCAGGTTTTGACCCCACTTCTCCACCCAGCACCCCAAAGCTGAAATGAGTGTGATATTCATTTGTAGCCTGCCTGGACAAGGACCCTGCAGTTTCCATAGTGGCAAAAAGAGCCAGATAAGGAGGAAATGGAGAACAACTGTCACACTTTACTTGAATTATTGGTGCTTAAGTCAAATTTAGAATCAAAGGACACAGTAAAAAAAAAAAAAAATAAAATCTGGGGAAAGTAAAAGCTTACTATAAAATTCCCAAGCTAAAAAGACAGTAGAATGCACATTCCATTGTGCCAGTACACTTTGATTAGTCATATCATTGTGACTCCATGGCGAGCTTTTTTTTTAAACCAGACAAAAAAAAAATGGATTCAGTTAATCTTCTTATTGGATAATGGGCTTTCATTGGGAAAACACTAGTCAGAGAGACAGCTCAACTGAAAGACAGATGAGGAAAATATTTTTGACACTCAGAATGCCTTGATTAAACTATTTTATGTAAATTGGTTTACTAAGCAGAAATCACAACTTGGAGCATCTTGCAATGTTTTATATAATGATGCTCAATTACTGTTGTAGAGAATGATATCTCGTTTTGAGAATTTAGACTAATAAACTTCTGCATTCTGACAGAAATGGGTTTCCCAAGAATTCAATAGATTTACCTGATACAAGGATTATGTTTTGGTGATTTGGTTTCGTTTGGAATTTTTTTTAAAGAAATTATGAGAATTGGTTGCCTCCATCTAGACTGTGGTAGATTTTGATAGAAGAGGTAATGAGAATACTTATTATGTCTTATATTTCAAAAACAGCCATCTACTAAAAAAAAATATCCTTGTGCTATGCAACAAAAAGACAGAAACTGAATGAGGATCGTTTAGCACATCCACATAAACCATCTTTGGTCATGGTAAGAACCTTTGCAAGTCCTGTTTTTGTGTGCATGGGTTCTCTGCTATGCCGTTTTAGCAATTCAATGGTCCTAAAGTTTTCTGTCAGTGTAATTCTGTATCCCAGGTATTTGAAAAAGGCAGTCCTGTTGGCAACTGACTGATCAAGAGACATGGCTACTCCACAACCAACTCTGGGGATTCTGCAGCTAAGAGGATGTATTCTTATAACATAAGTGGTTGTCAGATGTTCAGAAGAAACTGTGGAGAAATACCACAATTCAACTGACATGGTAAAACCAGAGGAAAAGAACACCTTTCATGACACTTGTAGAATTTAAGTAGAGCAATCCTTGAATCAGAAATTAAGAAATTCCTTAAAGCCTACACATGAATTCAAGGACTGAGTAGTGATAGCAAAGAAGGGATTTGTGTGGTTTTCTTGGAGTGAATAAAGTGGTCCATGTAGAAAAAAAAAAAGGATTGTATAAAATAGGAAACAATTCTTTTTAATTTCCTCAGCCTGAACAACTCTCTACTCTGTAAGCTGCACTTCCATTCCCATTGCATGTACTGTCTCGCAAAGAAATTTATCAACCTATGAAGAATTTCAAAACTTTAAAATAGAGATGGAACCTCTGTGTTTTCATATCTTAGCTGTCTATCTCAACACTTGTCTCCAGACTACTCCTATCCCTTCATCAAAGTGAGAGCAATCCTCTTTTCCCCTGGACAGTGATCTTTGACCGGTATTGATACTCAGCTATTCCCTCCTCAGTCCGGCCATACCTACAAGGCAGGCCCAAGTCCTCCATATCATCTGTCTCTTATTATCTCAAAGATGTTCCATTTCCACAGCTGTTGAAAATCACAAGCTAGAAATTGGCCAGATTCAAAATGCATTCTTGTCAGAGTCTAAATTTAAGCCAGAATCACTAATGGAATTTCAGAGCAGCTGCACCTTCCCACCTCCACAGTCATAAATCAAAACAAGAACATGATCCAGGCACATCTAAACTTCAGATATTTTGGAAACTAAAGAAAGATTAGCCCAGATTTTGAGATTCCCCTTTCCTTCACATAAATGTAGGCATGTGCAGACATATAGTGTGGACAAATTTCTGGAGAACTAAAGGATAAACAATCTCCTCTTCTTTCTAAATATATTGAAGATATTCCATTTGATTTATATCTTGTCTTGTAAAGTCATAGCAAACTGAAAAAATCCCCCATTATTAACTGTCCCTTTTCTATCACCATTTTGACTTTAACAAGTTGAAATGAATCCTCACTAAACCCTCTGGAGAGGTGAGGCCATCAGCATTATAACATTATATTGGTGACTCCACTCTTTCTGAGTATCTACTTACTGGTGAATGAGACTGGTTTGTCTCTGTTAACCTCACCATTAAAAATCTAGGCTGGTCTGATTTGCAGACACCTGATGCTCATGATATCAGGGCCATATCTTGTCTTGTCTTGAAGCGACTTTAATGCTTGCCCTGAAGTAAGGTGCTGAAGTTCTCTTCCTTTCATCCTTCCAGGCCCAATGCCTGATAATAAACCTGCTTCACTGTTGATTTGCTACTCAGAAGATAAATATGCTAAAGGTAATGCATGTTTATCTTTAAAGCAATATTTCTGTCACATGCTTTGGAGATGTTCTTTTGATTAGCATGTTCTCTTTCTCCTCTTTCAATGTCTATAGAACAGATGAACAAAGAATTGATACTTTACCTACAAGCAACAGCATGTTGAGCAGTAGATGTCTAAGTTAAGATACTTTTCAACAGGTTTCAAAGATGAAAGCATTGCATCCCAGTTGACAAACTGCATTCCTTTTGTCTTGTGAGATTGTACTATTAAAAACCAAACCAAACCAACCAACCAACCAAAAATGAACCAGCTAACAAGACTGAGAAAAAAAGAAAAAACAGACAAGACTGAGAAAAAGAAAACTGTGGCAAAACAGAAATGTCAACATTTTAACAACTTTTAAATTACATAAAAATGTTGGTAGATAATATTTTTGAATGTTACTGAACTACAGAAGGAGCATTCTATGTTTTAGTGTGGCTTATCTCTTAACTGTTCGGTTCTGTGCAAGCTCTTACATAGCATTTTCGTGTCGTGCAAAACCAACAAATATATAACTCAGAATTACAACAAGGTGAAGAAATATCCTAGCTCTTACAAAAACAAAAGCAAAAAATATCATAACAGTATGTCACCTTCAACATACAGAAGAATATAAAATATAAGCCAAAACATTACATTGATAACGGAAGTTATTCTTCTGGAGGAATGGAACCAGCTTTTCTGATAGCCATTCCCAAACGCTTTAACTGCTCAAGAACGTACATAGGCAAATGGAAGCCATTTCAAGTTGATATGTTCTACATTACGACTAACCACGGTAAATCACAGTTGGAGTTCCTCATCTATATCTCCGAGCATGTACACCAGATGACATACATAGACCAAGGCTAACACCGAATGAGAAGCATGAGTGTAAAACAAGAAAAAAAAAAAAAAAAAAAGAAAAAAGGAAACAGACGTCTATTTCATTGGAAGCAGAACAAAAATAAGTCATATTTTGGATGCAATCTTTGACAGTGTCTTTATACACTAGGTTGGAAATAACTATTGGACAAATAATGAAATGTCCCAGATGTCTTCTGCTATTTCCACTGACTCTACTTTTTAGGTAGAGTAGTCATTCTTAATCGTTGCGTATTCTAAATCAACTGGCTGGATTTTCCAGCCATAATAAGAAGCAAAATAGATATTTCACAGGCAGTTTTTCTAGTATATTGTAGTGTTATTTGTTCCTATTCACTCTTTCTCTCAGAACCACAATGATTGTCCTTATGCCACACTGCGATATAAAACGTGATCTACTGAAGTATGATCTTTCAATTTTTGTCATAAGTGTATACGTTTTCTTTTTTTGTTGGTTTTTTTTGTTTGGTTGGTTGTTTTTTTTTAAATTATTTTGAAATAAACTGTGTAAACTATTTTTTAATCTTGATGGATGGAAGCCTAGTATGTCAGATATTTGTTACTTGAGGTATTTTGTTAAATAAAAACCCTAAGAAAGAGTGACCTAAGAAAAGGTCTAATTTTCTAGTCACAGCCCTAAACCAAAGATCTCTTCCTGACTTTTTTATTGGTAGGTACCAGATTCCTGCATGATTTGTAAGCAATTATATCATGATATGAAAATACTCAATATCTATGTTGTCAAATGTGAAGCTGCTTTCTAATGTACTGTTCTCAGGCACAGGCATGCAGAAGAGCAGGCCAACAATCCAAAGAAAAGAAACTCTTTACATTCAAACAATTCACTACCTCATCTGTTTATCAAGCCTAATATAACCAAATGGAAAAAATTTTCATGTTATTCAATCCTAGTGCCTAGTAGAGAATACTGGAACTCATTTTAAGGATATTTCATGCAATATTGTTTTATAGAATATGCTTTTTTTTTTTTCGCCCTTAGGGGCTCTGGGAACAAACTGTTTTAGATTTAATAATCATCGGTATTCATATAAAATTGTTTCTTTCTAAAAAGCAGTCTTTTTACAAATGCCTTTTTGAGGCAGGAAACTGAATTATTAGCATTATGCATTTCCTGGTATAATGCAAAAGTCATTAAAGGAAAATATCTCAAATTCAGTGGTAAAATGAAGCACACAACTACAATGACTATCATCATATCATTACATTTTTGCATAATACTTATTAGGTTCAAAGTATTTGTTTGAATATAGCAAACAAGCTCAAAGTAAACAATAGGGAAGGAGAAAACTTTTAACCAGAACATGTTTTTTAGAAAGTGAGATTTTATAATCTATTGAGAATAAGGTTTCCCAGATTGAGTACTTGGTCTTTGAAGAGGCACTCCTCTTTACATTTATTACAATAATTGCAATAATTAATTACATTAATTTTTACCCTACAGATTCAAGTAACACACAAACACATGCAAATCCAAAATTTACAACCTGTTAGAAGCCTGAGAAAATGCAGGGGATGCAGGGAATGAATTCTCACTGCTCAGTGTGACTTCTTAGTGTTATTTATTGGTGATTCATGAACCTCCAGCTTCAAGGGATAGAAGCATTTTAGTACGAAAAACAGAATTATAGGAGGTTACTGGGTGAATTAGATGGAGACTTGTTAAATTCATCTTGTATGCAAAACGGGTTATCAATTTGGAAAAATGTTACTATTCCCTCTATCACAATAGTTAAGTGTCTTTCAGATTGACTGAACATCTGAAGACACATCTGTGTCTGTAACACATTTTAACTGCCACACCTCTGTGTTTAGGGAAAATGGCAATGGCCAAGGTCTATTGCTGGCCTCCAGTGACTGCCACAGGACATTGCTAAGGAATAGGGAAAGTATATATTATATATTTAGCCTAATATCATTCTAAGTGAGTTCCAGTGCTAATTGAAACTTCTTCCCATTTACTACCACCAAACAGATTTCTATTCTAAGAACTTGTCAAACCTTTCTTGGAATCTAAGAAAAATGCTAGCATCTACAACATTTTTTGTCAACAGCTTCCCCAGATCTATCTCCACTTGTGGGAAGACATTTGCCTTTTTGCTTGTTATGAAAATTTATCATGTTGGTTTTGTCTCATGCTTCCTAGTGTTTGGATTGGAACCCAGCTGTCTTGTGACAGTGCTGGTTTTGTCAACACCTGTCATATTGGCCTTCACTTATCTCCTTTCCAAATTGATCGATTCTACTTTGTTGATTCTGTGTCTGTGGTGATTCTTACTGCCCTTCTCTGAACTTTTTTGATATCCTTCTGCAGATGAGAGAATTTCACCTTTTTCACGCTGTAGGTGAATTATATCACCCATAAGCCCAATTCAAAAATGCCTAAGAAGAAATACAGAAAAGACCATAGTGTCACTGAATAAACATTTTAACTGCAAGATTCTTGTTGTCTGGACTGATAACAGTAATTCAAAGCTTACCATCAATTTATTTATGAGATTGCATCTTTTTTTTTTTCTGTGTATCACTTTAAGATAATCCACAGTGAAATTCACATGCCGTTTATCAAGATATCATGTATTCTCTGAAGCTTTCTTTAAAACTGGTTCTCTATTTTGCTGCTCCAAATAATTTAGTATCATTACTTTTTTCATCTACCTCTTACTGTGAATTATCTTTTATGTTGTTTATAAATGTGATGAACAGCACAGATCCCGTATTTGCCATTCCTCCCTTCCTTGCAAGTACTGGCTGCTCCTTCATTTTGTGTGTTTTCTGACTTGGATGAAACAAGGGCCTTACCTCCTGGCTTGCAGAGCAGTGCACTGCTTAGTTTGCTTTTAAGCCACCAGCTTTTATCCATTTGCTTTTAATCCCTTCAGAGAACCCTAATGGGTTTATGAAGGGTGACTTTCCCTTACAGACATCCTGTTGACTCTTTCCCATTGGGAAGAGATCATATTCATCCATGTGTCTGTTAATGTTGATCTTTATTAATTTACACTTACTCCAATTCTCACCAGAAACTTCCTCATTTCAAAAGCCAACTAAATTTTCTTTTCAGGGCTACAATCCCTCTGATTCTGATGGGGAGGTTTGTGAGGGAAGTTACTTGGAAGCAAGAGGAAAGATAAGAATCTACTCAGTTTAAATACTGATGAAGCAAACCTCTTTGGGAAAACTTATTTAACACCTAACATTTGAAGATCAAACTAGTGATAAAGACAGCTATTCAGGCTGAAAGTTCTTTGTGAGAAACATTGAATTTTTATTCCAAAATACTAGTTAGTCTCATAGCAATCAGAAACAATTCAGGCACAACCAAACAAAGAAAAATTTGATTGAAAAAAATCAGGAAGTTTTCATTCTTTTTGCATTGAAAATGTATCAGGTGGTCTTTATTTATCTATCTGGCTATTGCCTGAATAAACCTGACCTCATTGCTGAATAAACATATAATAAGCCAAGCCTTATGATCTAAAATTCTTTGTGAGACCTTTCATATTTTGATAGAGATTTCTATCAGACTCTGTGCTTTGCTGTGTTATGGCAATTTATATTTTCTTGCTGCATGGGTTCAGTCCTGCTAAAATGCAGAAAACCCCAGTCATCTAGTGAAACCAAGTGGAAGACAGCAAAGATACTCCTAGAATAGTGAAGGCTAGGATAAAATGGCCAAGATACTGTTTACATGCGCAGTTAGGTGTACTTCAACTAAATAAAGCTTCCCTACTGAAAGGTAAGAGAAAAAAACAATGAACAATCCAAAAAAACCTTTTACTTTTCTCTTCAAGATAAGACAGGGTTTTTCTCATTTTATTGCAGTGATCTATTTTGCAACTTGAAGCTAAAATTTGCTGAATATTTGAATGCGGTTTTTAATTTCATTGCTCCTAGGAGCAGGTTCGGGAAGAGCTCTTCTTAATTTGTCAAGTCTAACAAACATTACATTTATTAACAGTATAGTAACACAGGACCTGAGCTGTTTCTTTTTGTCAGTATAATGGTAATGTTAGCAGATATGTAGTGAGTGACTCACAACACTAGTCCCAAATATATTCTTTCTGTAAATCTATAGGATCTGTTACTGATTGTGGTGCATTATGTACAGTATCTGAAAGAATATCCATCAGTAACATCTATTAGAAATCTAATGTATGGTAACAGGTGGTACAGCCTGAAAGTCCTATTGTAGTGCTAAAGCAGTTTTGTAACAAAACACCTGGGAGTTCAAATACTGTGCTGTACCAAATCTGGAGCATCACAACACCATCAGAAAGCCAGATCTGCAGACCTCCAATGAAGAACTGATGTTGGAGTGCCCTTGAAGAAACAGTACAAAATGGGAAACATGGATTCTCAGACAGGTTTTATGCTCTCTGACACAGCAGTTAGCATCCTTCTGAGCAGCTGGAGGATGCCTGACAGACTTATTTATAGTGAACAGAAGAATATGTTTGTACATTAGTGTTGGTCATACAAGATGTGTGGCATCTGAACATGTTGCATCAGTCTGTTGATTTCAGAAGAGATATTTCTTCTGCCTCAAGTAGTTTCATCTCAGCCTGTATGTTTGTTTAGTGGGCATGCAGACTTGGGCTGACATACTTAATAAGTGCTTGAATGTGACACAATCTACAATTCAAAGTGAAGAAGAGATGTGTTGTGTGACTGCCTATAATGTGTTTGCTCTGTAAATTCATGTTACTGCTTCCACACAAATACTGCTGTAGTTCTGTACTTGTGCAAAATGGGTATTTAAATACTACTTCTTTTCAGCATCACTGCAATGATGAGCCTGATTTGTACTGGTTATATAATGAACAGGTATGGATAACTTTTAATTGCTTCCAACATAGCTCGGTAACATTTTTCTTTAACACATTAGTAGTTGATGAAGAAGGGAAAAAAAGCAATTAATTAAAAGTCACTTAACAGCTAAACTAACAACCTTCTGTTTAGTGGGGTTTTAGGTACCTAGAGAGGTGATTTTTTTCCTGATACGTATTGTTTGTCTGCTTGTTTGTTGAATCACCTTACTGATCACTTTATATTTTCCTCTTTGGGATGTCTAAGACTAAGCAATTCTAGCAAGGACTGAGGAAGGCTCTAGCACCCCAGCAATAACTGTGACTGATGGATGTCTATGATTTTAAGAGTGAATTTAGAAACTAAATAAGCAATAATTTCCAAGATAAACCTATAACCTGTTATCCCTGTTCCCTTTCTCCTGATTCCTCAAAATACATTGAGAGATAGCACATGATCTGCAGAATCTATATTATCTGTAAATTTCCGTCCTTGCAGCTTAGTTATTCACTATGGAGACTACAAGGATGTATAGAAATAAATTTACCATGGCTTGTAGAAATAAATATTTATTTATTGTATTTTGACATTCTGAAGGATCTGCCTGCAAAAATGACATTTTCACTTTATAATCTAATGCTACCACTTGCTCACCACATTTCTTATTTATTTAGGGTGTTCAAGTTTCACAGACAATTTAGGCAATAACTTTAAGTTACTAATCCTGTTTTAAGTTGCCCAATTTTTTTTTTTTTTAAGTGATAAAGAAGCTTCTGAAATTCTACTTGATGTTCACATTCTGATTGTTCAAGTAGGTTTTCTAATTGAAATAAGCATGTAAGAGGACAATATTAAAGTCCAAAATAAAAATTTCAGTCCTGAACTTTAATTGTTAGAAAACTTAGCAAAAGAAAACTCCATTGAGTCTCCGGGCTAAATTTAATAATGGTCAGTTATCTATTTGTTTGTTTCCAGTATTCTGATTTCACTGAAATCTGGTTTTCTTAGTCTAGGAAATCAGTTATAGTAAGAAGCTATTAGGTTATCTGGCATATTATAGCTTTAGTAAAAATTCTATTTCATTATTTCTATTTTTATTTTACTTTCATGACTTCACTATTTCTTCTTACTTCAAAATTTGCTTTTTAATCCTGTTGAGTTTATACTAATGATCCTGTAGTTGAATTAGTAACTTTTTTCTTGGCTTCTTATATATAAGTACTGCATTTTTAACCGTGCAGTACCAATCTCAGTTTTTCTAAGACCACAACACTGTATGCTAATCAGAGAATTCTAGAATTATAGATTTGGCTACTCAAAAAAATCACAAATATTCTTTCCTTGGATGCCTGTTGTACCATACCTTCTTTACTACTTTCTATCCCAGCTTTGACCCACTGATTGACACCACGGGCAGTATCTCTTAGTGAAGCTTCATCTCAGGCTCTGAGTTGCATTACTTTAAGGAGAACGACTGGGTGAGAGAGAGGACGGTAGGGAGATGGTTATTTCTTAAGGCATGAAAAAGCATTTTGAAGGAGAGAAGCTTATAGATGGAAAGAGCAAGTAAGAAGTTGGGAGTCTGCAGTTCAAGGATATGGAGAGCTGTAAACTGTTAATCAAACCTCAGAGGAACAGAAAGTAATCTTTCTAGTGTCCAGAAAGGATTGTGAATTTTAATTTCTTCGATTTTTTAGTCCCTGAAACATAATTGTTTAGTCCTTTGTCCCATCAAAATGCCAGTTTTATTTAGAAAGCCTTCAGGACTTCCCTGAAAACTCCCTGTAACTGGAAGATTTGAAAGTCTGGACATTTTATGGCAGGAAGAGATCAGCCAAATAGTACATTTCTTCTTTTATAGACAAGGACCATAGGATCATAGGTCTCATTGAGATGGAACCTTTTCTGACTTGCTGTTGGAGATAGATATCACAGGAGTGCCAGTAGAAAGGGAAACTTGTCTGTAGTCACTGCAACCAATCTGTCTTTCAGAGCTGTGAGATACTGTAAATCAGCTGATTAGCAGTATCTTTCTTCTATGACAGGCTGGGACAGTTCCTGCAAAACTGGAACCATATCTTAGCATGCCTTCCATGTAATCCTGCTTGCACTGTTGCATTTGGGAGAGATCGTGATTGCCCTAGTGGTATTAAGATCATAGGTCCAGATCCAGCCTGGGATGCAGGTGCCTGTGTTGATATCTTAACAACAGTTTAGAGGCTCAGGGTGTAAATCTTCGGAGTCTTCTACAGCTAGACTTATCTAGTTCTTGAGGCATCCAAATTTCTGGAGCACCTCAGCTTTTTACATCAACGTCCATGTTTCACTTCTGAGAAAATGAGCCCTGAACTTTATCAGCTGCACTCAGAATTGCCATCATAACAACAATATGGGCCAATGTGCTCACAATTCTTACAATAACAGTAGGATTTTATCAGCCTTCTTAAGAATATCCTCTGGCAAATTGATCATTTGTCTGCTGACTTTTGTGCTGCCTTCATCTCCTTAAATCTGTATTGACTTACCTCAACCAAACAGAGAAATGCTATCCTATCCTTGTCCATACTTTTGGGACTAGGATTTGTTCCCAGCAGAGTATGTGATTCAGCCGGGGAAAAAAAAAAAAAAAAAGTATGTTATTTTCTCCTGCTCCACTGTATGACTGCACTAAAGGGAACTTCACTCTGACGTGTCTTACATTTTACAGAAAAGAAAGGGAAACTTCCTCCTAAGAGTGGAAGAGACCAAAGACCCTACAATTAGCCACACCCCATTGACTACTCTAGTTTTTTGTCTGAGCATAGTGGTTGTATTAGTATACTCACCAGGATGCAGACACAAAAATATTAGACCTAAATTCTGCCATATTCATAATGCCCATACCCTTCTGAACTTTTATTTTTCCTTGAATATTTTGAGTGTATTTAGTGTGTTTGTGTTTCAGCCCCCGGATTCACACCCTTTGAGTATTCAATGCCCCACAGCTTTCCCACAATCTTCTGCCTAATGCCTCACATGCAATATTCAGAATAATAATTATACCCTGGGGAAGAGCCTGTGAAGAACTTGTTATGGATCAAAGCCACAGTGAAAGTGAAGAAACTGGAATTCAGTCAGGGAGTGTCAACAGTGCGCTTCTTCACACAGAAAGAGCAGCTACATTGTCCACATTGACCCAGGCAGCCTCACCCTGGGAAGAAGAGCATTCTGACACTGGCACACTTAACACTGGACAAGTTTAAAAAAAAAAATAAATCTGAGAAAATGTAACAGAACCTGGACTTTCAGAACTTCTTTTCATTAAAGAAGAAGGTTTTGCTGTGTTCTCCTTCTCCCTTTGGTGCCAAAAAAGAAAACAAACCAAAACACAAAGAAATTTGTTTTCCTACCAGGATGATGCTACTGTCCTACATATATTGTGTGTCCTGGCTTTGGGGTGGAAAATATTTAACCATTAGAGACCACTGAACCGATCTTATTTTTCAGAAGATGCAATCGGTTCATTATGAAATGTTTCATTTCCACATGTATTTATATAAATCAAAATATAAAATGGAACGATTCTCAAATACTTCCCTGTGCTCTAAATCTACCACTCCCTCTTGCCTTAGTTTTAGCAAGGTCTGAAATGTCCCTTGTCTTCTTTTGTTTTTGTGTAATCCTTTGTTAATAAAGCCTTATCTTTGGAAGCTTACTGCTGCTCTGAAAAGCACATCTGAGAGTTAAGTTTGGTTGCTTTATTTTATGGAAACCTTGTTAGTTAATGCATCACTTATCTTGGGCCTCTGGTTTGCCCTTAGATACTTGTATTAAGCTACTCTGGGATTCTAAAAGAGAAAAGTTGTAATGTCTGTAACACATCCCTATAATACAAGGGATTTGACATTACAGCAGAACATTATTACAAATAGTTGCAACTTCTATCAGCCCTGAAGTTAGTCCAACCTATACTGATTTTTCTCTTGGGCACCAGTTTAGGAGCCCAAGAGGCTCTACAAACAGCATTTAGCCAAACCCTGAATCCCAAATATCAAAATTGCCCTCTGGGCATGCTACTTGTTTTGAGGCCCACTCAAGACAGTATGCTTGAAGTTCCTTGAAATTTCTGGCCTGACAGAAATTGCGATCTATTGTATGCTTTCAAACCAGTGTTCTAAAAGACATTTGTTTCGTTCCATTATCCTTATTTTGATTGTTTTAACAGGAAACAAAGAACTTTGTGGGTAGGAAGGCTAAGTGATCATTACAGAGACATAGAATATACTAAGAATGAATAGAAAAACATGTTTTTCTCTCTAGATTTGTTTCATAATTTAGTCTCTTCATCATATGGGTTTGAAATGGCACTTTTTTATTTTTTACAGCAGTGTGTCTTGTGGCTTTTAAGGACTTTTAAAAACATTATAAGCATAAATTATGGTTTCTGCACATTAATACTTCTATAAAACATATTCTGTTCCATAAGTTTTTGTGTCATATTCATCTCATTAGAATACTTCTTAAATAAAATCTGAAGGAATGTAATTAACGTGCGCCACATGTTTATTTTTTCAATCTCTCTCCCAGAGGGAAGAATGAGTGCAGTGAAATATTTTTATTTTCATTATTTAATTAAACACACGCAAACTATTCTGAGCCTCTATTGGAGAAAGAACACCTAAAAAAAAAAATAAATAAAAATCCCTTATGCTAGTTTGCAAAGTCCATAAAAGTCTGTTTTACATTATTCAGTCCTCAGTCTGCCCCTATCTGAAATCTGTTTCCTACACCGGTAAGTTGTGTTGCTCTTGTCAGTTTTAAAGCTGGTGACCACACCTTACCTCACTTCAGAATTATGGATATACTTTTTCCTGTTTACCCCACCTTGATAAATAGATAGATGACTATTTGTATTTCTTTATAATAGATGGAGTCATCTGCAAAGTTCCAGATGTTAGATCTTTCAGAACATAGTCTCTATGAACTGCAAGATTATGAAGAGTGTGTTTTTGTAACATCCAGTCTACACTTAAATCTTCAAAAAAGATACGGCATAATCCTTACTTCTTTTAAGTGCCAAGTATTGCGCTAATCAGAAAATTACTAAATTAAATAAGAAAATTTAAATAAGCTGGCATATGGTGCTTTGGTTACCTGCTTCTGTTTAGAAGATAAATACTGCATTTTTGTGATATAAAGAGTTTAACATTTTTATAGCAATTTTATTGAATCAGTTGTACAAACCCACATTTATATTTATACAACCTTAAAGTGAATAGGAGAGCTGCAATATATTACACCCTAACTCTAAATGCAGCAGCATCAGGAAGAAATTCAAACAGGATCTATTAGAGGTAATAACAAGAGTTAGCTAAAGTCTGTAATTTCTTCCCCCAAGTAACTGAACACCAGACACACAGGTTTAATTTCATTAGGTGGCAAATATCACCTAGTCCAAGTAACATTTTCTCATATTGTCATTCTGTTTCCTTTTCATCATTTTCAAGGACTGATCCTTAAGCTAAATAATGAAAAGAAAACGGAAAGTATTTTATGAAAAGCTGTGACACAGGAAGTTTAAAGAAGGAAATACATCAACTTAAAGTAAGAGTTTGAGAATCCACCAGCGAGAATTACTCTATTTCTTCAAAAAGCTTTTTCTCAGTCCCTGTGTTTAGACCCAACCCACAGTGTAAATCAGGGAATTCTCAGAGTGGAGAGGTTTGCTTTCAGTGTTGCCTGGAGGCAGAAAATGGGTTGAAATTAGACACATTATTGAAGCAGTCTAAGATCCTTCCACAGCTCACATCTAAATGGATTATTTGAACCAAAGCAGAGAACTGTAAAAACTGTTTCTATGAGAATAGGCTTCATGACGATTGGCTTAGTTGGACCTCCATCTTCCTTTACATTTTTATCTCATCTTTCTTTAATTCATTGCACATTTATTTCTTCAGCACCAGAAACTCCTTTTTCTTTCTCTATGTCAGCACTGTTTTCAGTGTAATGGCTGTTCTCAAGCAATGCAAATATTTTCATTTACAACTAAGAATAAGGGGTTTAGGACTGAAATTTTTTTCCCCCAGTCCTTCTTCAGAGAAGTAGTCTTCAATCTAATCTGTAGTCTTCTGGTATCTACAACAAATTAATATTAAATACGTATAGATTTAAATTTATTGTAGATCAACATCTCCACTAGAAGAATTCTAGGCAGTGGAGGAAAATTTATTTTTAAAACCACAGCTTTTGATGACTTTTCATTCCACATTTATTTGATAAGTACCTTACTCAGCCTGTTTACTCAACTTGCATAGTCATCTCTCTCTCAGCTCTGCCACTTTACCTGATCAAGTTTACCTTTGCCACCAAAGACTATCTCTTTATATCATTGTAAGTAAGCTTTTTCTATGTAATTTCAACTGTTTTTTTAAGCAATTGATTAACAAAATTAGATACCAGCAATTACCCCCTACTTTGTTTTTAACAATTATTCCCTGTTCTTGCCGTTCTTCAGTTGTCATTTGACTGCTGCTAGCTATTTACCATGAATCTCTGATAACAACAATTCTTTCCAATTATCTAGCATTTGGCACTCAACTTTTGATGTTTTGCTTTGGTTTTGCATTGAACTTTTTACAATATGTTCTCCAAATCCTTTACTTCTCTATTCTCCAAGTATCCTCACCTGAAAACCCTTTTCTCTACCATCTTAAATGAATATAGAATGGAGATTCCTTTCTTTGCTATTTGCTTTACAGGAAAATAGGAAAAGCAATACAGTTAGTGTTATCTGACATCTTTTAAATGTATGTAAATATATGAAGGAAGGTTGCAAAGAAAGTGGATCCAGGCTCTTTTTGTTGGTGCTCAGTCATAGGAGCAGAGGAAATGGAGCACGTAATATCTTCCTTTTTGGAAATACTCAAACGCCATCTAGTCTGGACATGGCCTTGGGCAACCAGCTCTGGGTGGAACTGCTTGACTAGGGGGTTGGAGAACATTGGACCAGCTGGCATCCAGAGGACCCTTCTAACCTCAAAGCTTTTGTGATTATGTGATCAGCAGATATTAATTAATCGTGTAGACCACCTAAATAAATGGATGTTTATTAGCAAACTTTCTCCCTTCTCTAAAGCTCATCACTCTTCCCCTTGAAAAACAATGTTCCCCAATGACATTTCATTTCCAGTACCTTGTTCACCTTATGTTTCACTTTCTGTCTGACTTATTGAAATACTTCAGAAATATTCATTGCATGAAAATACTGGGTTTCTGTCTTTTTTTTTTTTTTTTTTTTTTTTGGCAGCAAAAACCTCAGGGAGCTGGAAGTCAAGTGGAACACAGTGAATGCAACAAGATTTATCCACCTTTTTTATGCACAGTCAGTATTTCAGATATTAAACTACGTTCCCTTTCTACTTGCCTCTCTTTCCCCTTTGGCTTATTGGACTTAGTTGTTTGGACGTCTGTGCTTTAAAGGTCTTCTTTCCTGACAGTGATATAATACAGATGGCATTGGGTGTCATAAAATGCAATACCTGATGAATTGTAATTTAATAGTTTGAAGGAAAGTCATGTAATTCCTCAGCATTCCTAGGCTGCCAAGACAAAAAGAGGGATGAGTGAGATTTAACTAAAATAATGGTCAGGTTAGAAAGCTACTTTTGATTTAAATATGCTTTCAGATGTTTTCTTTTTGTTCCCAAGCTCTAGTGTTTGTAGAATAAAAATGAGGACAGGAACTCCTTTTTTCCTGTATCTGATGGACAAGAATACTCTTGATAAATTCTACAGAAAGGTCTTACATAAAGTGCTGGTAGTCAATTTGCTCATTTGGAATAATGCTGCATTATGTTTGACACTTTCAGAGTGAGCTTTGTCAGCGGTTAGTTATTCATGGCAGGAAATTGAAGTCACAAGATTTTGTTAAGACATTAACAGAGAGATGAATAACAGGAAAACATGAAATAACAGTGCAGAACTACTAATTGTCAGAGAGCTGTAATGTAAAGTGAAGAAAACAATGATTTTTCACCATATTACTCAATGTATAACTGTAACATTAAAGCAGTGAAACCCTGCTCATTGTGTTTGCTTGCACACAGAGATCTCAAAATAGCACTGAGATATATCACTAAATTAAATTATGAAAACATATCAATGTTTCCTCATACTCATAATGTTTGCAATTTAAAATTGATTTCCCTTAGGTTGGATACAAATATGCAGACTTCAGTCCCTGCCTGTGATTAATTTCAAAAGCTTTCTTTAATTGATGAAATACAATGCCATAAAATAAAATCCTGTGATGCATGGTAATGGCAAAATATTGTGCCATTAGTCATTTTATATAACTGCCATATTTTCATTCAAAAAATATGGCCAGACACCAAATGAGTGACACTCTATCACCAAAAGTTAAAAGTCTGTTAGAATTTTAAATAATGAAGAGGCTCTCTGAACTAGAAAAGGGCAGATAATCTTAGCTGCAGGTGTTATGGGAAGCTATAACAAAGCCACATGCTTTCTGTGATGCCCACTGTCCAAGCAGTGCTGAAGGCTCAGCAGAATTTTAGAATGCTTTTAGCTGCTGGTCTGCTCTCTGCAAGCTAATCCACTTCTGACAGGATTATTTTGGACCCTAAAAATCTCTGAGCAGCTTCAAAAAGTTTTTGTATCTTGTAATAGCCCTTGCTGTCATTCTTTTCCTCCAATCTGACTCTACCAAGAAAAAAAAAAAAACAGCCTGACTGTTAAGGGCAGAAGTGTTCAGCCTTGGGCTACTGACATCCTTGGTGTTTGCAAATCCAGCCTGGTTGGAAATGGGTGATTTTCAACAAATGAAGAATGACACTTTCCCTCCACTTGCTCTGTGCTATAGCATGAAGCACTTGTTTTCATTTCTACTTTTATCCTTTAGTCATCAAAATTGTCAGTTCAACACCATCAGATAATGGAAAAACAATTTTCTGCAATTTAACTCTGAATAGTGTTTTCTTGTTCCTCTAAAGATCGTACTAACAACATTTGGGCACAAAGATAGCCTGCAAACACAACAGTTACGGGTATATGATAGAAAACCTTTCTTGAAAATGTGTAGTAAGTATGAAAATCTTTCTTTCAGGAAATGTCTTGGTACAAAAACATCTAGGGATTTTCCTATGGGTTTCTCTCAAAATAAATTAGATGAAGCTCTGCTTGGAATCGCTCACAATATATCTCTGTAAATTAAACAACTATGACTTCTATTCTAGTGTTCTTAATACCTACCCTTTCCCACTCTTTCCTTCACTAAACCTCCCTTTCCTTCTTTTAGTCAGGAGCAATAACCTTTATGGCCCATGAAATGCCCCTCAGAAAAACTGAATAAACTTCCAAAAATTTTTTCAAACAACTGACACCCAGCTCTTAGAAATATGTAGTACGGTCTTGGTTTGCTCTATGTTTTTTCATTGGAAAAAAATAACACTGCCTGTCCAAGGAGGCAAGAAATTGTAAAAGCTTCATTTAGATAAAATTTGGAGAAACACTGCTACATCAACACTAGTATTCAAAGAAAAATAGACAGAATCACAACATTCAGTGTCTCTTTTGACAGATGTATTTTTCATATTTTACCTGCACTTTTAGGTGTGATTTTGACTGATTGACATTATCTATTTGCAAAAGCAAGAAGGAAAAAAATGAACCCTTTTGAAATGAGGTTTGCAAAGGTCAGGCTTCTTCTGGTCTTAGAACTATTAAACAAGTGCCAAGACTTCGGCTTACCTAGTTCTCCTTGATTTTCATGGCAAGACTGATTTCAAAAGGTTTGTGAAAATGAATTCTTTTACCAATGTGAGGCAGGAACCTTTGAAATTATCAAGCGCATGAATGACACAGGTGCCTTCATGGCAAATAGAATCTTCTTTATAAATGAGGAAATATAATTTATAGGATTTTCTACTTGCTTACTGGGCTGCACTGCAGAAATATCAAAATGTGCATTTGAGGGTAAAAAGAAAGATCAACTGTAGAATCAAATCCATGACTCAAAAAATGGAATTAAATTTTAAAAAAATAATACCAGAGAAGAAAGACATAGAAGCTGTCTTCGTATGAACTGCAAGTCCCCATGGCATGCTGTAATTCTTCTGTCTTACTTGGTATGGTCATCAGAAAAAAAAAAAAAAAAGAAAAAGGTGCAAGACTGAATCTGACCAAATTTCACTAACAACTTTAGCCAAATGACCATCCATCTATATCAGCTGATGTAAGAGTCTTTTCTATGGACATGAAGAGTAATTTTCTCTTCCTTTGGATAAGCGTACACTGAAGTACTGCATTCTTACTGGTAGGTAAGCTTCAAAACAATCAGTACAAACTAATCAAGTCTGAGAACACTTACAATCCTGCACACTGAATTCACCAGAAATTTGCAAATCGCAGGCAGAAGTAAAGCTTTGTTTTTAGAAGAATTAGTTTTTGCAAAGGAAAATTATAAAAATCTAATAGGTATATGAGATTAAAAGACACATGAAAAAGAAAAATGTGGAATGTCCTTTGAGGCACTGATACATGATGACTAGAAATCTCTCTGAAAACTAAGGAAGGACGGAGAAAGAGAAAATTAACAACTAATTTTTTGTATTCAGCTTCTTAAAGACTTAGTTTACCATGTGGTTTGGCTACAGGTTTTATAACAACAGTGAAAATTCTCTTTTAAAGGTCTTTGTTTTCTGTGGAGATTTATTTTCATGATGATTGTATGACATACCAAAGTGGGGAAAGGCAGAGAAAGGAGAAGGGGAAAGGAAATAATTTTTGAGATGGAATATAGAGCTCTGGCAGAAAGAACAAGAACTTAATGAAAAGAAGAGATAATGAAATAGTGAGTGGCATTGTAATGACCGAGAATAGCTAGTTGATGCTAGAAGGTTAATAGTATGATATTGCTTCCCTCTGTAAGGAGGCAGATTACAGGGTTCTGGTGGAGAAACCCAGTATGTTTCCCCTGCGAAGGGAAGATGGGCAGTAGTTATCTGCTGTGTACACACAAGTTTGTAAAGGTGACCAACTGAGCTGGGAGCCATTTAATGAAGGCTTTCTGCAGAAGATGAAGAGCAGAGGTAGTGCGAAAATCTCTAAGTCATAGAAACTGCAGAAAAAGGCTTGAAAAGATTCACAGACACCATAGATCCACACGGAGAGTTTTGATAGAAGAGAGAAAAAGGCTGATGTGCTTTGTACGAGACATTATTCCAGTGTAACTGTAAAATTAACAAGCTCAAAGTGGACAGGGCTTTGTGATTCTGTAGAAGTTAGGACTCTTCACTGTTGCAGAGCTCTCAACCTGAAGGAATGCTTCAGTGTGGTACAGAAAGGGATGAAAGGACGTAGAGCTGGAGTCTCTAATTCAAGATGTCCTGCCTTCTGTTTCTGTCTTTAAATAAAGATGATGTTCAGAAACATTCTGCAAACCTTGCTTTCTGAATGTCCAGTTCTCTCTTTTACAATCGATCCAGATGTACACAATGAATAGGAACCTTATGTCCAGAAGATGAAAAGGTTCTGGAAAACAAATTTATTTTGGCCTTTACAGCTTTTTATTTTTTAAAAGAAATATTTTGTGTTGACTGAATTTGGTGTGAAACAAAATAAGAAGTGGGAACACTGCAGAAAAGGTATAGGAAATGCTTTCCTTCCTTCCAGTTGGTGTGCTTATAATAAATCAATTGATATTACAGATAAAAAACTTATGTTAAGCCCAGAAAGGTGTTCCAAGTCTATAAAATAAAAAATGCAGAAAAGACTCTCTCACAGTGGTTCTAGCAGTGGGCAGTAACCCTACAGTTGTGGAAGATGGTCAGTGACAATTTCTTGAAGGTCTCCAGCTTACAGGAGGTCCTTCAGCTTCTCCCTTCCCGTCCCACAGAAAGAGTATTGCTGAATTCTTCTAGGAAGGAAAGGAAAAAAAAAAAGGCAAAACCACAATACCTGCCTTTTATTATTTTCTTTGTGCACAAAGAACAAGTGGAGTTAATTGCAAAAATAAAAAAAATATAAATCTCTTCTTTATTTGTGTATGAGACAGCAAATGGCTCCCATTTGCTGCAAAAATGACAGTGCTGTTGGCCAAATGGACTCCAACACAATATTGATCTGGAGTATTATAGCCCATCAAGGAATAAATGGGACAGCAATAGTTTATGTGATAGAAAGAGAAAGACAAATGATTGAACACAGAAACAGCCAGAGTACCTGGTAATGCAGATGAAAATTATGGACATTAATATGGATATGATATAGCCAATGAAATTATGAAAAATATATTTATAAATAATTTTATTTTAGTTAATTTATTCTTATATAAGTATTTATGAGAGAATTAATTAATGCATTCAAAAGCACTGTTAAAGACATTTGAATGTTCAAAACCAAATGTGTTTAGAGATATTGTGAGAAAAACTGTAATACTCCCAGCTACTCCAGAGCTGCATGAAGCCTTATGCCTTCTCTCTTCATGCACACATCATCCTACAGGGAACATAACACTCATCAGAAATGGTGCAATACATTCGGAATTGCCTTGGCTTCTCCTCTACTAACAAATGTTATGATTGTTGTGCAGTCCACTGGGGCTTGTGTGGCTGTCCACTGGGCTGCTTCTCTGGCTCCTTTCCCCAGGGTGTCCTTCCCAGGCTGCTTGGGGCACTCAGCCCTGATTCCAGCCTGGGCTGCAGGGACTGCTGGGCTCAGGCATGAGGCAACAGTAGGTTGGAACGCCCAACACTTTGTGTCCTGAGCCCAAAAGCTCTAAGGATTCAGTTGTATGAGCAGTGGCTGAGGTCTTATCCCAGCAGTAGGTTGAACTTTCAGCTCAGATGTCAGTGCTGCCATTAAATCCAGTTCCCATTAAACTCAGTGGCAGAACACAAGCTTGTTTACAATATGAGGCAGGATATTTCTTGCAAAACAGGCACCACTAATCTGATCTAGACTGTTCCTTTGGGCTTTTACCTAATTTGCACCAGCACTTTGGGAACTGTTCGCTGTTAGAGGCTTTCTGATTTCTCCATAGTACAGCTGTAGTCAGACATTGTTAATGACTTTTCGATACGTGCTGGTGGTTCTGTACCACTCTGCTTTGGATATAAATGCAAACTACAGCTGCATCACTCATGCACACTTTGCCTTCATAATTCCCTACAAGAAGGTAGCACTGGCCCTACAAAGTACTTTGCACCATCTGGGATCAGCATCTCTGCTTATTATTGCAGAAAAAAAAAAAAATGTATCTCTTTCTTCATTTGTGTAAAATCTGATAAGACTTGAGCAAAATCTATAAATAACCATTCCACTTTTACAGAAGTCTCAATCTGATTTTTCTCTAATTTTATCAATTTTCAGCACACTCCTAATCCTCTGAAGTAGCATGGAAATTTGGATATAAAAAATATTGTATTCATTAAGAGCAAAGTAGGTTCTGTCCATTAACAGTATACCTCTCTGTATCTCCATATCTCTGTATCTCTCTATGGAATATCACCCTGTCCACAAGTGCAGTCTTAAGTGTAAATGACTGGAGATGACTGGACCATGAATTATTGCTGTCCATCATTTCAAAGAATACAGTTTGACTCTGTTTTCACCAAGAGTACTGTGGAAAATAAATAAATATATTGTTTTTCAGATCACAGACTTTTTTTCCTTGAAAGAGAATAGAAGTTCAAGATACATATTTCTCCTGATCTAAAAACAAGTGCTGCTGTTAGTTTCTTTTCCTTTAAATCAATATGACTCAAATAATATAAACAGCTAAGAGCTGAAGATACAATCCAAGAGGTCCTGGGCTTTGTACCTTCTCTAGATACCAGAGAAAAATCAATAATAACATTCAGAATTATAAACACAAGCAGTACATAGAAAAGGACAGTCAGCAAAGAATAAAAGCAGGGGGCTGTCTTACAGCTATAACAAAGGTTTGCTGGATCTCCTTTAGCTAAGAGACAGCACTGCTGATAAGCTCTGCTGGACTAAGCTCTGCTTTTATGAATACCTGGTGAGAACAGACAAGTTGCTTGCTTTGCAGCTTATGGACATATATATGCACAAAGGTTTTTGGACCCTTTTAAAGACCTTCTTATGCTGTTACTTGAAAATTATAAAGGAAGCTAAGTACTGGTGCAGTAATTTCAAGTAAGAGTAGTAATTTCAAGTAATAAGGAGGTAGAAACCATTCAAACAACATAGGAAATAAATATTTCAGAAGGATTTCAGAGCAACGCAACAACATATATGGAAAGAGAATTAACAATTGATAGTATTTCTGAGGCACAAAATCTCCACCAGAGATAGGTACAGATCAAGGAGGTAGTTAATACTCTCTGCCTAAATTAAATCTCCAACAAATATTATAAAGAAGCTACCTCTAGACTAAAGTCTGACCACTCCACCCCAGAAAGGTATTCTCTGGAGGACAAACACATGGAGTGCTACGAGCATGGCAATTACCTCTCCCTGTGTGGTCTGGAGCGCACTGAAGAATGACTGCAACTGGGTTGCAGTAGGTGATAAGATATTCAGGTCGCAGACACCCCTTAGAACAACTAGGCTACATGGTATTGCTGTACTGTGTCCTCCACCAAGGTGGAGACAATTCCCAATTAAATCTTGCACGACAGTGAATTACCCCAAGCAGACTTTTGGTGGCTGTGTTCAGCAAAAGATTTGTGCCCTAGTGCTCTTCTATAACTTTGTTATATCTGAGAGATAGAGTCAGAAGCAATGCTTAAGAGACTTTTAAGTATGTATTGACACTTCTACAGTGAGAGAGAGTGGGTGTTGTGCTTTCTGGAATGAGTAACCCAGAGCTGGAACCGACAACTTTAGAGTGCAAGTTTCAAGCAACTTAATCTAAATTTAACTTTGGACTAACCTTCAAAGTTAGCACTGCTTTGAGTGGAATTTGGACCACATGGCCTCCAGAGGACCCTTCCAATGTAAACTATTAATTATTCTAAATGTAATTTCTGTGTGGTAAAAGGATTATATTATTTTATTATACACTTCATATATCTTTAATGTCAAGTTTAGTAATTCCCGGCGCAGTTAGAAAAGTTTCTGTTGTTAACTAAGAACTGGCTGGGGAGCTATCTCAGGCCTTCCCTGAACAGATCACACAGTTCAAGTCTTTAACAGAGACCTTTTCTTCCTCGCAGCTGCTATTACAGGCATTAGAATTAAATTGTAACTCAAAAAAGAGTTAAAAATAAAAACCAGCATTTTAAATAGTGGGTTTTTTGTAGCCCCTAGTATATTATAAACTAGGTGCCTGCTTAATAATTGTTTCTCCCTCAAGGAAACAGCTGCATTATAGCCAATATAATAAATTTACCAGTTTTCCAGTTGCTCATGATGAATTCAGTGAGAATAGGAGGGGGAAAATACATTTTTTGAGAATATCTTTATAGTATTAGTCAAATAATTCTTATAGTTTCATCATACAAATTAAAAAGGCACAGAAACTTTCCCTGCTTCCTTATTTTTTAGCATCTGATTGTCTTAAAGAATCACTTCATTTACCAATTCTCCCCTTAAACCTCAGCATAAAGATGTCTTTCCTCTAATTTTGAACTTTTTAAAAAAAGTATGGACTTTGCTCTTTAACTCAAATGTACACTGACAACCTTTTGGGTTTATGAATTTTAATTAAAGACCTTCTGAATTTCTCCTTGCTTCCTTACTAAATGACTACTGAATGGGTTTGTCTGGGTGTGAGTCTTATCTGCTCCTTTCCTTTCTCATGCCTCATCAATCATTGCCTGGGTGTAAATGCTGAGAATGGCACATGTATCCATCATTCTGCTAGTGCTTAACTACATGGGCTCTGAAATGCTGGAGGAAGAAAACAAGTGACATCCAAGTAATAAATATTTTATAGTCTCTGTCTTTGACAAGTATTAATTACCTGTACAACTGTTTGTTCTCTAGTTTATGGTATCTCCAACTTAGGGTCAGATCTTTTTCTCCTTTAGAGTGAAGCAGGATGAAATTCCACTCAACTTTCAACAAGATTAAATGAAATTAATGCTTGGGGGAGAGGTGGGATACAAGAAGTCATTCTTAATTACAAAATTTTACCAATTCAAATCAAAATAATAAGCAGTGCTCTCAACTTTGCATGTTTCTGCTCTGCTGTTTGCAAACCAGATGAATGAAATGCTGCACCTCATGAAAAGCCATGAAGAAATCCCTACTCTTTCCATCATATATACTTCCTTGACCTGCCACACTCTACTCACTAAAGTGCATGTATGTTGAATTTTACAATAAGTTTTCCTGCCTATTATCATTTTAACTTCTTTCCTATCTCCTGGTAATAAAAAGCACATTCATAATCTGGACTGCAGAGTCAGTTCTTTCACAAATGTAATTTGCATGATTAAATTAGTGTGTTAATTTTGCATGGGATAAGTTTACAAGCACTGGGTCATCATATGTCATACATTTGCAATCAGAATTACAGAATGTGCCAAGTTGGAAGTAACCCACAAGGATCATTGATTCCAACTCCTTGCCCTGCACAGGACCATCCTCAAGAGTCACACCATGTGTCCAAGAGCGGAGTCCAAACGATTCTTAAACTCTGTCAGGCTTGGTGCTGTGACCACTTCCCTGGGGAGCCTGTTCCAGTGCTCAGAGACCTTCTGGGTGAAGAATCTTTTTCTAATATCCAATTTAAACCTTCCCTGACACAACTTCAGGCCATTTCCTCAGATTCTGTCACTGGTCATCACAGAGAAGAGATCAGTGTCTACCCCTCCTCTTCCCCTGTGCAGGTTTAAAGGTAAACTGGTGGGAAAAATGAACCCGACTCAAGAGAGATTACAAGTCAGAGTTACAATTTACTACAAAGATTACAATAAATACAATTATGGAGAAAAAAGATTGGTTTTAATACACAAAAACGAAGGTATAACCCAGCACTATGGGGCACAGAATGGTGTTTCTTAGCCCCTGTGCTGAGCACCATGTGGCCCCCCTGAGTACAAAGTAAAAGGAAAGGAAAACCTTTAGGTAAGGATGATGGTTGCAGTCTTGCTGAGAGTGGCAATTGCAGTCCTGTAGAGGTTCTGGTCTTCCTCTGGATCCAACGAGTGGTACCACAAGTCCCAAACCCCAAGATTATATATCTTTAGGTCCAGGTGGGAATGCCCCTCAGGGTCGGGAGTTTCATAATGGGTGATTTAACTCTATGAGTCATAGGATATTTTTGGAATCTTTGATGGTCTAGGTCGTTGCAACTGCCTATTGTGTCAGTCCCTAATGGCCCATTAGCAGACATGACCCCTCAGGCTGGGTGTGAAGGTGTTAATGCCTCCTTCCCCCCCACCTCCCCAAGAGGCATTTTCACAGCTGAGTCATTCGTGTGAAGACAGAAACATTCCTGTGCCTCTCAGGGTTCTTTAACACCCAGTTTGTAGCCTGAGGGGTCAGGTGTGCCCTGGGCAGCTACTGCAAAGGATCCATCATTAACAGTTCACCAGAAATGACATAAAGGGTGTAGAATACACAGTTTTAGTTGGGCCCATACAGTGATAAACTGGTCCTGGCCACTGTAACTAGGACATCCCTTCATGAGGAAGTTGTAGACTGCACTGAGTTCTTCCCTCAGTCTCGTCTTCTCCAGGCTGAACAGACTGGGTGACCTCAGCTGCTCCTCATAAAACTTCCCCTCCCGACACATCATCATCTTTGCTGCCCTTTGGACACTCTCTAGCAGCTTTATATCCTTCTTATACTGTGGCACCCAAAACTGCACACAAACTGGGGTGAGGCCACCCCAGTGCAGAGCAGGACAATCCCCTCCCTTGCCCAGCTGGTGATGCTTTGCCTGATGCCCCCCAGGACAGGGTTAGCCCTCCTGGCTGCCAGAGCACTGCTGGCTCATATTCAACTTGCCATTGACCAGGACCCCCAGGTCGCTTTCAATGGCACTGCTTTCCAGCATCTCATTCCCCAGTCTGTATGAACATCTGGGCTTGCCCCATCACACATGCAGAATTCAGCACTTTCCCATGTTGAACTTCATATTGTTGGTGATTGCCCAGCCTTCTAATTTTCCCAGGTCTCTAATTTGTCTGCAGGGCCTCCCAGTTTTGTGTCATCTGCAAACTTGCTTAGTATCCCCTTCAGTCCTGTGTCTAAGTCACTTATGAAGATGTTGAAGAGGACAGGGCCTAAGATGGAGCCCTGTGGAACTCCACTATTGACAGGTTACCAGTCTGATGTTACCCTGTTCACTGTTATCCTCTGTGTAAGGGGTGCAACAGAGAGTATCTGATTGATGAAAAATTTTCATTTCTAATTGCCATACGTCCTGTTTAGAGAATTAACATTTATTTTTCTTGAGTATCATCCTAATTACATGATTTATATCTGTCTTTCCAAGAATTTGTAATCTTTTCAGCTTTGGAAAGTATCCTCATAATGATCCCTTGAGGTCAAGTAGATTGTAATGTGGAAACTCAAAATACTGCTGAACCTAGAATGGCATTTAAGGAACCTCCAGAAATACCACTTTTGGTCTTTGAACCTTTAAGTGTTTGGGGTTTTTTACCCAATTTCATATTCTTCTGGTCTTTGAACCTTCAATTTTCATGTTTTTCTCTGTGAAACAGCAAAAAAGTCTTGTTAACATTGATAATCTATAGTTGTGTTATTATAACATAAATTATAATTATGTTTTATATCACACTTTTTATTGCTCACTAAGGACATTATTGTTTTACCAGAGAAAGGATTTAAGTCTCCTGTTAAGGGTTTTACTCTGAGGACCAGAAGTTTACTTGAACAACCATTTATTCTGGTAAAGACTCACTCTGTGCATGGGATGTCCTTACGCACTATAGAGTGCTCACTTTAAAGAATTTATATAGAGTAAATTAATTATTTGCATGTTTTGTTTCAGAGACTGACTGTAAAACTTAACTGTTTTTTGGAATATCATCTGTGAAATACATCAGGTGATCTCATTAGAGCTGCCTCACTGGACAAGCCTTTAGGTTTTTTGAGCAATACCTGACAAAACATCTATTTTTTTTCAGTGCTTATAATGCAAAGCTCCTTTCCCTCTTGTAGTCATGTATTCACTGTTTCTTCTCTTCCTTTTAATTTTTTTCTTTCCCTGATCTAAATCCATCAGTTATTTATTTATGTCATTCAGTTGTGGTACTTTCCATTTGTTAATCATATAGTTCTTTACTGTACTCCTTCAGCAACAAACGCTATTTCTCCATCCACATTATGCTTTGGTAGAAGTTTTCCCATCAGCCTTCCCAACAGATGCTTGTTCCTCTGCAGCATTTCCTTATGATTTCTTTGAACACAATGGATTGCTAAATGTCTTGGCAACCTCCCTTTGACTGGACTATAGCAAATGTTAGTGGTGGTCCTATTCCCTCCTCCATCCTTCTCTCTTTGTTTTGTTGGGGTTTTTTGGTTGTTTGGTTGGTTGGTTTTTGGGAAGAGATTTTTTGGGAGTTTTTTTTTTTTTGTTTGGATTTGGGTGGGGTTTGTTATTGTTGTTGTTGCTTTGTTGTTTTGTTTTGTTTTTATTTTAAATGAAAACAGCATCTGTCTGAATCTTGTAGATGCAGAGTGAAAATGCATTGTCTAGCAGAACTGCAAGAAATGCTAGCCCTCTCTCACTGGTTTATTTTAAGTTTTGCTTAGCACTGGAATAAAATCAACAAAAAGAATATTCTCATAAAACGTAGGAAAGTGGGTTTTTTATTATTTCCTTAGAGCCTCTTCTGATATAACCTATAATACTTATTTGTTCCCTCAACATGACATGGATTTTTGTTCATGTATTTCTCTTCTCATGTCCTTGCTTTTATCTTTGCCAACATGTAGGATTTATTAGTTTGACTAAAAATAACAAATGCAAGCTTTCAGCTCAGCATGAAATGTTTTCCTCTCCCTTGAGAAACAGCACAGCTCTCTCAGTCTTTTCCCACAAAACGAATTCCCCTCTGGGACTTTATTCTGGCCAGTGATGTGCAGATTTACAGTGTATCATATATGAAATCATCATCAGCCTGTATTTCGAAGAAAAAGAGGTTGTCTTTGGAAAGAGAAAGCTTGGTCCCATTTCTGTTCCAGTGGTGCGAGAGGAAGAGGCATGAAAACACTCCTCAACAGCAAGATGGAGAGTAATGCCCCTCTTACAGCGCTCCCTCATTTTGTGAGGAATGTGCGTATGGTGGCACCAGGATTGGAAACAAGTTGGAAAACAGAACAGATAAGAGTCAGACCTATTAAAAAAACTCCATGTTGTCAAATGGGGGAGGCTGAAAGATTGAATTGTTTGTTCTCTATTACTTATTATGAAGTGAAAGAAATGAATTGAGCAGAAATGATTGCTCCTCTGACACCTTCCTAAGGCTTAAATCCTTGGAAAACTCATTAAGTGTTGCTGTTTGGTAATGTTGTACTTTCCTCACTTCACAAATGAGGACCCAGGGTCCTGTCAGCCTGTATTATACTGAGGGTTTCTTCCTGTAAAAATGACAGCAGGGGAGGGGAAGAGAGCATGAGAAAAGTACCTATCTAAATGTCACCCTGACATCAAATCAGGGTGCAGGTAGATCGGACAAAAGGCTACGGGAGCTGGGACATCTTTGCATTTCCTGTAGTTTATGTATAGCCTAAGAGCAAAACCTATAGCTTCAAAGAACCTCTGTCTTACTCATTGTCTCGAGAGGTCCTTCCCAATCTCAACAATCCTGTAATTCTGTGAAAGTGTACAACCCAGCCAGCTGAAAAGTACACAGAATAAAATGGGGCTTTCATTTCAATTCTGTTGCTTGCCAATTGGCTTAGAGAGTCAGCTTCTTGATTTCTTTCTTCATTCTTAGACATAATTAATGTTTTAATTATTTAGAGAAAAAAAGAACAAACAGAATGGCTTCAAAAATGGACTGTGAGCAACACACTGCAGATTGTTCAAAAGCCTGGTGTTTGTCTCTCAATGTGTGGGAGATACAGTTCAACTTTTTGCTTTTAATAAGGCACAGTGATGATCTAAAACCAGAATGGTACTCTATACCTTGTTTTATTGCACTAAAAAAACAAACCCAAACACATAGCCATCTCAGAAAGTCTTGCTCTGCAGCTGCTCATTTCTGTAAGTTGCATTTGCTTTCAATAACCAATTCCAATCACCACTCGAGAATATCACCTATGAACAGGCAAAAGTTAACAGTGTTTAAAACTCTGCAAGGGCTTATGAATGTTAGTGATGCCTCATTGTTGCATTTTGAGATTAGTTTCAAGTTCAGGCTGAATGCCATATGTAAACTCATGCAATAAGTCTGCAACAGAGTAAGGAACATGTCCCAGATGTGTCAGATCCTAAGTGAAAATGCTTCCTTCCGAGTTATCCTTCCCATTTGGGAAGAGGAAAGTTTGTCCTCCACAAACCTTGAAAAGGAAAGGGCAAAATGTTCTATCTTCAAGTAAGTATACAAGGTTTCTTAGTTTTCCTTTGAAACACTTAACTCTGAACAAAGTCATATTGTTCTGAGAAAGAGTGGTTTATATTAAAAAATATTTTCTTCCACATTTCACAACCATGTCTTTTTCCTCCACTTTGAGTATAAACCAAATTTTCCTGATTGTCTCATGAGATCTTCGGATGATGACAACATACTGCTCTGTAAACAGCTGTTTCATGCCTGGTGAATTGAAAGAATCTGGATATACTTTAGTGAAAACATTTACATTCAGAATAAGAAGATCTCGTCCATATTCTTTAAGGTAAAACTGAGAGTGAAAAAAAAATTCAACTCAGAAAATGGAAGCAAATTAGTTTCTGTGGTAGCTGCACTACAGCTGTTGCAGATGCAACACACTTAGAGTCTGAATTAGAATTTTCTATACTTGTTCTTTGTTTTCATTAGGATTTATGTTTGCTCTGATGAGGTTTTTTTAAGTAGATGCACATTTATGGAATGAAAATATTCAGTTCAGTTGGTGTTCGGAACACGTTTAGAAGATCCACTGAAGGCTTTCCAGAAGCCTTGCTGAAGTTAAAAGTAGGAAAGCAAATATTAACAAAGGACATTTTTTCACCTTTTTTTCCCCCCTCTGAAACAACTTGAATGATCACCTTTGTCACTTATTTCAATGTTTTGTTTCCCTGGCAGTTTTTACATCTTGAGCCTCTGTCATTTGTGAGTTCTTCTGAGTAGTAGTGGTGGTCTAGTTTTACTTACACAATCTTCAATTTAAAGAGAACAAAGCAGAAACTCTTTCTGGGTTCCTCACACTACCATTGCACCATTATCTACAGAGATTGGTGGAAACAAGGGCTCTCCATCACTTACAGCATGGGAAACTTGCATTTCTCCAGTCCTCTTACTGAGTAAGCCTACATCTGCAGCTGCATTCCCCTGAAGAACACTGGAAATAGCATCTAAAATGAAGAAAACAGACTTGTTTCTTGTTTCTATTCCCACAGCATATGCTTCATGCTGTACATAGGATGGAAATATGAGATCAGGCAGCAAAAGAGCTAATTCCTGAGAGAAGCTTTGTACCATTACATCAGTGAATTCTGGAAAGTCAGCAGTACAACCTTGAATTTACTGGCCTCCATTCTTGGCTACCATGTAAATGTTGTCTCTTTCCCAGTAAAAAAGCAGTAGAAGGTGGCTTAGTTATAAGTGGAACGTTTTGCATGCAAAGATTTTCCTTCTGTGTCCCAATCTGCTCTCTAGCCAAGTACGACTATCAACAGTGGTGCACAGCTGACCCACACCACCTTAACCAAACACCATCAGCCTAACCACAGAAAGGCTCAGTTTTACTTTTCAATAGGCAGTCTGGTGGCATAAGAACATAAGCCTCATCTACTCTTAGATTTGTTTCCTACTTCTACTATCTCCCTTGATATTGCATGTCAGCCAGAAGGCACAGATTCCATTCAGGAGCTCTCATCCTCTTCCCATTCTCTGTATAAACTCTCATCTCCAGGTGCTGCAAAATCATGTGTTTGACTGCTCATTAGCTTGGATTAGTAGTCTCCTTGTCTCGGCAGTGACACAGAGTGGAAAGAGTTGACAAATCAGTCTTTACACTGGCTCATGTAAGAAACCTTTGGAGACTAGTCTTCCTGGGATGCCTGCATACAGCATGTAATATGACAGGCTAAAAGGCAGATGAGTGGAGGAACCTCTTGTAGATGTGCTGAACCAGTAAGCAATTCATACCTCCACACTTTGGCAGTGAGTCTCCAAATTAGTACCCTTACATTGACTACTTGTGACAGACTGAATGTTATTAATGCTTAAACATGGCCAAAATGATGGAAAATTGTTTTGTCAAAATGCAGGCAAGCAACAGTCTATCTGCAGCCACCAAAATACCCCCACTACCCAAGGCCTCCTGACTGGAATTTGGACTGTGACTGGAAACTTGAGATAAGACTAGTGCCTAACAATCTCAGGTCTGAGAAGAGGTAAACAAGGCTCAGGGAAGAATGTGCCTGTGTTAAGAATCTGCCCTGCACCACCCACTGCCCAGCTCAGTGTGTGGTGGGGGAGAAGGGTTTTGGATGTGTAATGGGGAAATCACTCCACACCAAATCAAAGGAGTAACATCCCTCCCATCCCATTCCCCCAGGAAGACCACATACACACAGAACATTCATGTGAGAGACAGATGAGAAGGGGTCATAAACCATCAAAGATCCCCCAAGTACTCCCCACTGTGTCATTCCTGAGGCCTTCTACCACCAGAGGACTGCACAGGATCCAAGTGAGGTAGCGAATCCAGAGCCTGTCACAAGAGACCACAAAGCTTCCCACCCCCAACCCCAGGGCATCTCCTTGATGTACATTAATCCACTGGACTCTGCATTCTGGGAGACCCTCACCACCAAGAAGACCAGAAGAAAAGGACCCATAGAACACTGCTGGGTTCTATGGAGTGGTGATACATTTTCTGTTTTAATCTTTCTCTGTCACTCTCTTTCTTTTCCTCCCCCCCACCCCTCCCCCTTCTTTTTCCTATTTCTTTCTATCTTTCATTCTATGTCTCACATTTACCATTAAATAAAACCCATACTGTTGACTTTGGCATCTGGTCTTGTTTGCATCTTAATTTGGGCTGAGGCATTTAAAATAATTCTAATAATTAGATAATAACGCTACTTAAATGTCTCTTGCATTCATCAGGAGTAACACCTCTCACACATATTTTGCCACACTATCATCTTGTCCTTTAACTGGCATGGTCAGTCTCTTTCTCTGGCATTGAGTAAAGGTATCTGCAGGTTTAGATGCTCACAACTCAACCTGGAAAGTCCTACCTTTAAAGCATCAAGAAGATTTTAACTACACTTTTCTGTTACAAAAAAAAAAAAAAAAAAAAACCAACCAAAAAAAACCCCCAAAAAACGCACTTTTTTTTTTCTTTAAAATTTATTCATTAGCTGAAGTCCAGCTGTGAAGTGAGTTCTGAGGTACTCTCTATATTTAGAAAAAGCACTTTAAATCAGCCTGATGCTTCCTGCTTACACAGACAACGTCATGCTCAGCTGGTACACGTGGGAAAGCACCTCTAGAGAAGCTAATTAGGGGGCTATCTGTGCATAGATGGCACGGTGCTCTGGAGTCCTCTCCTAGACAAATCTACAGACTGCATGGTTGAATTCAAATGTCTGCCAAAGTGCCAAAAACCAATTAGTGCTGGATGTCAGCACAAACAACTGTGAAACACTTGTCAGAACTCAAAAGGATTTTTCCCACAGAACCTAGCAGCATTAAATCTGCTTATGATGTTAATCATATAAAGCAAAATGTAAGCCTGGCTGTTCTGAGTCCTTCTGTTAGCCCTCATGTGTGTTACACATGGACAGCACCCCAGCAAGAAAACCTTGGTAGAGAGAAAGAGTAGTTTTAACCTAGTGTCATACCAAGAAGTTACGTAGCCATTTGGAGAAACAGAAAGTGTAAGGCAGGATCTTAAACATTACTTTCCTCAAAAGCCACTCAGAAGGGTGACTCATGGTTTTAGTTAATTAACTTCTTTGCCTTGTTTGGAGGAATACTGTAAGTGAAAAAGAAGCAGAACAGTAAAATGCACCAACTACAGTCTTTTTATTATTAGGAAAGACACAAAGCACTTGCTACTGACTTCCCTGCTGCAATAAAAGTCTCAATTTGGAGACCGATGTGATGTCTAAGAGAGAGAAGTCTTCTTTAGCTAAGTCAATGAAGTACATTTCACTCAAATTATGGCCTGGCTTCTGTTTTGTGATGTAATGACAGAGTTTGCACTCAGTCAAGAGAAGTTCATTTAGTTTCAGTCAGTTCTTCTCAAATATTAAGTATAAAACTCAAATGAAAGAATCATTAAAAAGGCAGATAAAGTCAAAAGGAGTATTTAAATTTAGTTCAACAGTTGTCTGAGTAAATGTTTTAATTTGGCAAACTGAGTCTACTGTAACCTCTACTAAAGTCTATGTTTTGCATGATTTTGCTGTTCAGCAGGAAAGTCTGCTGGTATTTAAAACAAAATGACATTTTAGGATTTCCTTAGATGATTAGAAGAAGCAGATAAATGTAATAAGTGGGTTTTCATATTTTTTCTCTGGCTCTTTTGACTTTGGTGATGGTATTTATGTGATACCTTGAAAAAACAGATAATATTTCACGATGCTGCCAAGCAACTCCCTTCTTGGTCTTCTTGTTTGTTTACTTGAAAAAGGCAGTGCTGCCAGCTTCTTCAGTTCATGTGCATGAAGGGGGACACATGTGCTCCATGTCAGGAATTTTGGAAAGATAGGTCCAATTTCAGGTCTTTCCTGTATTCACTACTTTTTCTCAGATACTTATTTTGTTCAATTAGCTTTTAACAGAACTTCAGATTCTGTTTCAAGTTAGTCCAACCATGCATGCTTTTACAAATAAGTCATTCTCAATTAAATGTTTGAATTTTTTTAAGTTCTTAAAGAAATACTTCAATATAGACTGTCCCCACAGGCATACAGACAGTCCTTAAAAATTCAGAAGAGGAGAGTATTGTCTATCTTATTTATGGAAGGTCTGTTGCATAATTCATTATAACCAGTTAATCCTCAACTGAATATATATATTCTATATTCGAGCAGGTTTTAATTTAAAAAAAAAAAATTGAGAATGTTAAGATTGAATTAATAATAATGGTAACAATAAAAAAAAATCAATAACAATTTTATAGCTCTAAAAAAATTTCGAAAGATGAATATATCGGCTCCTAAATGTTTCCTTAAATCTTCACTGTGTTTGTAAAAATAATCATTATCTATTCAGAGTATTCTGACCTCTCAGGTAAAACTAAAGTGATTTTTTCTGTTATTACAGACAGAGCAATGGGAGAGTGGAAAAGCAGGACCTCTCTCTCTCTTAGGTTTGGATGGCATTGAAAATATGAGTACTGGCCCCTTTGAGAGTCCGTGAAAATTATTTCTTTTTGTTCACTAAGAAAATAGAGTGTCTTTCCACAAGGGTATCTTTCATTTAATTTAACAGTTCTTGCATATTCTCAACAGTTCTTCAGTAGTCATACTCACAGTTTATAACTTAAACGTCTGGTTAAACATTCTTTTTGGAGATTTTCAGTGCTTTTTTTTTCCAATAAGATATAAAATATTTGGACTACTATAGCACATCAGAAATTTTGTAACTGCATTCCAGAGCCTACGGCTGGACCTTGGATTAATAAATAAGGATTTACGGACAGGAAAGACTTCTCCTGAAATCTGTTGGCACTGGAAATGGTAGGAGAGTACATATTTTGGACAGGTGTCATTAATTAGCCTGAAAAATGTGGTTTGAAAAGCAAGAGAACTAAAAATAAATATAGACTGTTTTCTCCCAATATAATTTATACATATCTATTCCTTCAAATTTACTAAAAACATGAGAGTCTTTAGCAATTGGAATTTAATTAAAATAACTTTTTTGCAATTACTCTCCTAGCAGCAATATTAAGGTTTATAATTTGCAATCTCTTCTAGTATGCAAACTCTCATAGAGCAGGAACCAGAATTTGGTTCCTTGAAAAACCTCAACTCAATTCCTTAGGGTTAATGCTTATGATACTCTTTGAGTGCATGATCATATACTGCTTTGTCTGCCATTTCAGCTGGACCAGGAAACACAATAGTTGATGCTTAATTACTGATGAGCTACTTGGCTCTTTTAATTTTGCAGAGTGTGGTCCTAAGTCTTATTTACTGCACAGCATTCAAATCCTACTAGAAGTTAGCAATATTAGCTTCTTCATAGGCTCTTCCACTACAGTTGTTAGTGTTATCACTGAATATTCATACAAAAATCCTGAGAGTTTATTATCCTCACTTTTTGGATGGAAAGCCAAGGCATGGACCTGTTAAGGTGAAAAATAACTGCTAATTTAATGTTTGAGACTTCAGGAACCTAACTTTTCAGAACATCAACGTTATAAAGCAGCATGTGTTCAAGACCCTACACCACTGGCTTGTCATTATGAAGAGTACCAGTGAGGGAAACAAATGAAATCTTACCTCCTAGAATAAATGCTTCTCTTGAAAACAGGCTTTTTGCAATTATCATTCTATTTCAGTACACACTGAGATTTCACCTTGACACGAGCACTGAATTTTGAGAATATCAAATGCCTAAATTGAAGTTTGATTTTTTTATGGTGTTTCAAAATTTTCAAAAGTGGATAGACTTCTTGCATGAGAGTACAAACTCAAAATTAACTACTCCGTTTAAACAGTGTGAAATCACTTGTTTACTAAAACTTAACCCACCAGAAATGATCTAATCTAAAGAATATACACTGATTTGGAACAAATCTGTATTTCAAAGCGTTCAAATACTTTAAATATAGAATTTTCTGCAGTCTGACTTGTGACTGCTTGGCACTTCTCCGAATAAACAACATGAGTCCAGCTGTACTGATGCCTAACGGTAGGTAAAAAACACAACCACAGAACACCTGTGAGAAGTTTGGGTGAATGACCTGCCCAGGATCACACTGAGAAATTTTTGGCACATGTACATATAGAAACCAGACTCTTGGATGGATTTCAACATCCTCAGCCTGGAGACCATTATTCATTCTTTTGCCCCAGTTCCTTTTCCATTCTCTACACACCTTTCAGCTTTCGCTACAAAGCAAACAAGGATCTTTGAAAAAAATAGGCCTATTTTATCACACACTCCTAATTCAGAATTTGCTGTGCAAAGAGAGACTGGAACGCATGCAAAAAGAGAAAAAGTAATCACAAAGCTTAAATTCTTTTCATGTTGCTCATGTACAGAGATGATATTCTCAGTGAGCCAAGGAAACATGGTTTAGATAAAGCTACTGAAAAGCAAATGGAAAACTCATTGAAAAACTGTGTCTTTAAGATCCATTGTCTAGGTCTTAAAGAAAGGACCAGTCTGGGGCGGGGGGGGGGGGGGAGTGGGATAGGAATGAGTGCCAAATGGAGTGGGCTCAAACATCTATTTAAAAAAAATAAAATAAAATAAAATAAGAATGCCCCAGACTTAAGTCCTTGGGATCTCCTTCCAGCTCAGTACCCACCTGCACTCCTCTGACTTTCCGTCCAGACTCCAGATGGCCTAGCTATTCCTATTTCATCCCTATCCAGGGTCTCTGTCAGAGGATTGTTCCATGTTGCCAGCAGCAGAGACACGGATCAGCCACTGTGTTTTCCACAACTCTGGCTTAAGTATTTTGCCCTTCTGTGTCACAGTTCCCTGCGTGTTGCCAGATTTGGTGGGCAAAAAACCACCATCAACCATGAAATGTATGAACACCTGTATTGGAAGATAATTTCAGAGTTATCCAGTGCTCCCAACAAAACTTAAAATACCTTTTATCATGGTCTCTGTTCCAACTTCTTAGAGCTTCTTAAAGAGGTATTTCTATAAGAAATTTAACTGAACTTCATAAGCCATTAGCAAATACGGGTTGCAAGCAGTGTGACACTGATGGTCATACTGGAGATAGAGCCTGGAAATTAAAGAATGAAAATTTTTAACCGTGGCTGCCCTTATTTTACTTTCTTCCTCATGGTAGAATGAAAATTGGCATTTCCTGCCCCTTCATTCCTGCAAGCCTTTCCAGAGCTATCAATCCATATATATACAGCAAGAATGAGAAGAGGTAATATTCACATCAGAAAAAATGAGCGGGACTCAACAGAACACTGAAACCCCTTTAATGGACCTACATTGTAAGATGACTAATTCTTGTTCTTCATGTCTTGTTGAATACACAAGTCTGTTTAGTGTTTAGTGGAACCCTTTTCTTTAGTGTAAGTGCTGTGTCACAGAGAACATGCTTCAATATCCACTTAATTTATAGACTGGACACCAAGTAAATGTTAATATATTGTTGCAGTTCATCACCCATAGTTCAGTTGTTTCAAAGGCAGACCTTTCTAAAAATGTGTACATTCTCATATATTTTGCTTGCAGTTTTATGGTGCAACCCAAGGCTTTCTGAAATAATGGTAGCATGTTATACTTCAGCCATCTTCTTATCCTTGATAGTTTCCCATGAATTGAATAAATGTTTGCATAAGCAATAAATTTGCTTATTTTCCCCATGTATTTCTCAGTATTTCTTGCTGCACCATATACTTTCTGGATAAAATGGCCCATCAATTTAAATGGATTCTAATCTCTATCATTCATTCACTTTACAGCTAACTTATGATCGTGTTCTTCATATACTGTCCTTGGAAGTGTAGTCACTGATTTATGAAACTTTAAGCTTCATCTTTTGCTATAAAAAAATGTAAAATAGATGTTTACTATTTCTAAATCCTTGGAAACACCATAATGGTGATAAAATCAGTATTTTTACTAGCTTTTGTCTCCCATACACACCCCCTGAAATAATGAGTGCTCTTCAGACCCTTAGTATTACAGCAATTTTGTCTTTGGGGAAATATTGTTGGCTTTCATTGTGCAGGTTCAGTTGCATCCTCTGGTTAATCTACTACGTTGGAGAGCTGAACATCTGGATAGCACAACGAATATGTCTAGCTACCAAAATTTGCTTTTGTTATGCAAGCAAAAGAGCCTGGCTTAGGATTTAATTCTGGTACTGTATAATGATTTAAAAGAGCATATAAAGGACTCATGAAACTAACTGCATGGCATCACTCATTACCAGAAAAGGAAACTGATTCTCCCTTTCAGAAAATCTCCATGCTCGGGTGGATAATTAAAGCTGGCAAAGGTGCAATATTGGAGATTTGCTTTATTGCTAATCTAACAAGACTATGTGTACTTAATATTTGATAGGAAGATTCTGTGGTGTCTCTTTCATCACCTTCAAATTACCCCAAGACTGCTGTAATCTTCTAAATGGCAGTGAGTGGCATGGATTGAAATCCCTGTAATCAGTGAAAGTAGAAATTACATCAAGACTTATTTTTAGGAGGAACTCAAATATTATAGACAAATTTTCATTTGTCTTTATTTTCTAATCTATTAAAATGTATTTTATACTTCTCATATGATTCTTCTCTTCTTTATTTCACCCACCTACAAATACCTCAGGATTGGCAATAGAAAAATATTTCATAATTTGCATGAATATGGGACAAAGATTTCCCTCTTCAAACAGGCTTAGTTTTCTGTGAACCGATCAGTAATTCTTTGCAGACAAGACAAAAACTCAGTTTATGAAGAGGTTCCAGCTAATGTTGCATGAGGAGAGACTGTTCAGTGCTCTGAGGTTTAAACTTCAAAGGGAGTATTGACTGTCATGCCAAAACCTGGTGAACACAGTTCAAGCACACAGGGATTAGAGAGCATAAAGGAAAACTCCTTTATTAGTTGGCCAGACTTCAAGTTTGATCAGGACATACATGTATACCAGAACAGGTGGGAAGTGAGGGAGAAGAAGCAGCTGAGTTCTGTGACTTATTTTGATTCACTGGGAAAGGGAATAATATATTTTTAAGTTTCTAGCTGGTCACTGCTTCCACTAAACTCAGAAGGAGACAGGAGGTAGCTCTCTGGCTGACAGGTTGTCTCCAAACCTGGCCCAGTGTGGTGTGCCTCCTGAGATGGGTAATTTATGACTTGTCATTGATTCAGTGCTGTGTCCATTAAATGTCCACTTAGGAGAAATAAATCAAGCATATTCTAGTGAAAATTAATGTAAATATTTCATTGCAGCTTAGTAATATTTCATAGCTTAATCTATTCTTCTATAGTATTTTTGTCTGACTACATTACAGAGCAAAAGTATGGATTCTCTAGCGGTAATTGTCTGGGTTAGATTTTTTTAAAGTCCTATTCAGTTCTGGGCATTCTCAATCTCATAAACTGACTGAATTGCTTCCCTCAGCTGTGTTCTCTTCAGGGCTTTTAGCTCCTTGAGGTCGTCATAAAACAGAGTTATTTTATAGGGGGAAAGGCCAAGAATCAGCGAAAACAGCCAAAAAAATTGAAGGAAAAGACTTGTCCGTTTATTTTAAGTGAGTACCTGAGTATACTTCTATCCAAGATAATTGGGCTGAAATATCACTCGTCTAATACATACCTAACGTTTTCAAACTCCTTGCTACAGGATTTTGTGCATTCATGGGTTGAAAAAGCAATTGGACAAAGCTGTGAGAGATGAATCCTACAGAGACTGACAACTCAAAGACAGCTCTGTCCCAGGAAGTCCCAGACCTGTTGCTTGCTGGAGGCTGAGAGGGTGTGACGGGAAAGCAACACTGCATGTTGGCCTTGCTCTTGTGTTCTAACCAAGGCTAATGTTATTGGTCATTACCAGCTGCAGGAGCACAAGGGCAGAGTTGATACAGTTGGTATCCTGGATTCAGGCAAACAAACATACATATATACAGAGAGAGAGAATATTGGTTCATTGAAAAGGAAACCAAGAATTAAAAACACACATCATAGTCTTCACTTTCAAGGTCTCCAGTGGCTGGCTAAAGGGTAAGCATAAGAATGAGTCAATGGTGGAAGCAGGAAGCCTTTAAAAGAAGAAATATCTTCAGGCAAACTTTTTTTTTTTTAAGAGAATTGGTAGCAAAGCTGGAAGTGTCTATGTGAACTGTTTGGGTTTCTTATCATTTAAAACATGTCTGAAAACTAATTCATATCCAGTCATTGTAAGATCACTGGCATGTAACTGAAAACTTATTATGCAAAGGGACTTGTAAGGCAGGAAAATAATGCAGGACAAAGCATGAATTGGGAATATGGCAAGTTAGCCTTAGAAATTTAGGGAATAGAACAAATAAAATGCTTAATGAAATTCACTTTAAGCAAATGGACAGGAACTGCCAATACCTCTGAGTGTAGAGGAAGAGTACAAAGGAACCTAGAGATATCCAAAATACGTGAAGATAAAAAAAGATCCAAATAGAAAATCTGTGAGTTAGTACAATAAGAAATTAGTTGAAACTCATGTATTCAGTTAAATAAGAGAGAAATCTGGAGAGATGTGTAGCATAATGCAAAGGCAGGTGCTACACAGACCTGCTACTAACTAAAAGAAGTCTGCTATTTTTTCTCGGTCTGACCCTAAATTTGAATTTTGAAGTTTAGTTAGATGTTTTCTTGAACTAAAATTCAACCAAAAGAAATATTTCTTCCCATCATTCAAAATCCTTCAACTGAAAACTGATATGAAAGAGTGAACATTTTAACATTTGAAACAGGTTTACAGTAAGCTGAACATGAGCTATTTCCCTCAAGTACCTCAAGAATATTCCCTGAAGAATATTTCTTTTTCACAGAAGTGGTCATGTAAGTAATCAGCCCAGATTCTTTCTTGTTTATTGCAGAATCATCACAACTAGCACAAGGAACACACAAGATTACGGCTTCCTCTGCACTGGAGAATGAGAAGGCCAGCATCGGTTCTCCATGTTTCTTGTAGCATGCCCCTCTATTACGCCACCCAAATGGCACAGCAAACACTATGATGTGAGTTCAGTGTGAGTTCGTGGATCAGAGGCATGGAGGAGAGTCAGGGAAAGCACTGTCTGGCGTTGACTAGAGGGCTGTATCACACAGAAGAGGTCACTGTGGTCCAAGCTCCCATACAGACACCCTTCAAGATATCTCTGCTATAACCTGATTATGCTTGAGGCTGGATTCAGAATTCCAGCAAGGTCAGGGTGGAAGGAGTACAGAGAGTTTGACAGGAAACACAGAGGCCAACATCATCACCTTCAGTGTTCTGGAATTGTTGCATCCAAAGATTGTTCAGCTCTTGGATCATCTGTGACTGCTGTTAATTCAACTGAGGCTGTGCTCAAAACAACAGACCAGACAGCTGAAACAGAAATTTGCATATTTTAATATCCTCCCCTGCACTTCCATGGTTCCACAGGATTTCCATAATCTAGAAAGCTCAAAACAAATTGTTTGTTTCGTAATTCAGTGCAGAAAGACTGAAATACTTGCACTCATTATTTTCTCCAGATGCTTGGATGGAGAACTACAAAGTGGAGAAAGCTACACTTTTCACAAATGTCAGTTACAACATTGACCTTTGAGCATCCTCACAAATCTTTTCATTTTCCTACAAAGTAAAAGTACCTTGGGGTAACTGATTTCCAGTGTGAATTAATTCAAATTCAATGGAAAGTACTGGGTCAGTTATCAGCCTATAATTGGCTTTTGTGAGAAGTAAATGAATCACAGTTCAACTCAAAATGCTACACCAAAAACTATATCAATTCAGTTCCATGATTTAGGAATTGAATTCATCAAAAGAATGGATGTGTAGATGACAGATAATTTGGTAAAGACCTAGAAAACAGTGAATGTTTCCTTTCCGAGCTAAACTAACTTTTAGACTCTTTCCTAGCGCAGAATCAGAATGCCCTGTCATGACTGAGATGCATATGAAGGCAATGACACAGAATAAAAAGACTACACACTTGGTTTCTGGTGGTTGAGAGCATTACTGGCTTCAAGGACTCCCTCTGTCCTTCATCACTCCCAAACTCACTTTCCTCTTCGAGTGCTGTACATTTTTTCTGGCTCCCTTTGTCTTTGAGGATGTACCTGGAATATTTTGTTACCACCTGCTTCTCCTCTCTGTGCTTTTTCAAGCAGAGGCTCTTTGCACTATTCCCCACCTCTCACTTGCTCACTAGTCAGGTGTTCCTCTATTTTTTCAGCTGCCTATATCACATTACTACTTTTTCATTTTCTCTTTCCTAATCATGCTGCAAGATCTGCCTAACCTTTTTGCCTTCTATTTTATCCCTTTCAGGCATTTTAATCATTTGCACCCCATTCTCACCTCCTTCGTCTCTCACCAAAGCCCCTGTTATCAATTCTGTATTAAAGCAAATACAGATGGGATTTAGACCACCAGTTGCTACACCTACCTTGTGGTTCTCCCTCTCTCCTCTTTTTCCATATACTTTTCCCTGCTACACTGAGTGCTGCCTAAGAGACAATCCTTCTCAGTACTGCATACTGACCATTTTGGAGAGATGAGCAGAACTGAAAGCTGAGCACATTCCTTGCAAGAAGTGCCAGCTGCTGCCAGCAAGTAGTTCCTTGTCTTGTTGACAGTCAGAGAGGGGTCCAAAGCCATGACTCTACTAAACACTTGCAAAGGCACACCTCTTGGCTCCTCATTTGCTGTCTTCAGCATTCCAATTGACAACACACTCAGCAGGCTTCCTCTGAAAATGCAATATTGTCTGAAGTGTGGAAATGAATATACTGCAGTTAAAAAAATTGTCTTGCTTGTACATTATGACAAAGAAATTCCCCCATGGTTAATGTGATGTGTCACAAACTCAGCCAAATATGTACAGGTTGATTTGAGCTTGTCTAAGCAGAGTTGCAGAACCAAGACTTGACTTGACGTGCTCCTGCACTGGGGTGATGTGCATAGCTCAGAGTGCATTGTTTCTAGAAATGTACTTTTGGTGTTGGGAGCATCGAAAGGACTAATGAAAGGGGTTAGCCAGCTTTGAGGGGCTGATTTATGAAAAAAACTAGAGGCCAGACATCCTGCACAACAACTAGAAAGTGTCTAATGATCTAAGAATAATAGCATAAAGCACAAACATTTAGAATAACTAATGACAGGCATAATGAACGCTAGATAAAGTTTCTCTTTAGATTACCTGTGCAAGATGACACCTACTTACATGCAGAATAAACTGGGATCAGTGTCACTAACATGTCTAATTTTAAAGTAGTATGTGGAGGACAAAGTGATGGCTCTTTGATAGATAAGGCAGAACAAAATATTGATATTTCCACTGTGGAAATAGTTTTACAATGCCACATACATGGAAAAAATTATGCTATCAGGTACTTTAGGATCTCTATAGTCATGTGAACTAAACATCATGAAATTATTCAAAGAAGATTTATGAGATTAACATATGATGATTCTTGGTCTGTGAAAATTTAGATTTCTATTGCAAACATTTAGGTCAAAAAGACCCACTTAAGTCACTGATCTCTTTGACCTTATAGATGTTACATTAGTTAAATTGATGAGGATGCATTCTTTTATTCAAATATAAGGCATAGGATATTAGGGGAGGTCTTTTTTGCACAGGGATAAATTAGTTATTATCAAGGGATTTACTAAGGTCATTTTGAAACTATACCATAATTTGCATGAACCACTTAAATGACAATCAGGTAGAATAAAACACCTAAGGGTACATTATTCTGGGAAAACGTGCAAGAGAAGTAATAGATGTAGTATCTGCCACTATTATTAGAGAGATGTGAGCATTTCACTCTTCATTCACTGTAATAAAAAGGTCCCCTAATACACACCCTTGAGGATTATATTTTACCTAATTGCTTTGTTTTATCAACTATGGAAAAATATATATTCTGCATTACTAATCCCACTAGTGCTTTCCGAGGTAATGTCAGAATAATTAAATTTCTCAATGATCAGTATTCTGTCTCTTTTTTGTCAGGTCCTTTCTATACTTACACTATTATGCACTGCCATCCTTTTTTGAAATTTTAAAGCAAGGTCAGGTACTAAGACAAAATTTTTTTTCGTATGAAGCTTTGCTTAGCAGGGACTTTTAAGCCTTTAGAAAGACAAGTATTTAATAGAACCAATAACACAGTGTTTCTTCAGGCAAATAGAATGTGCTTTGGTGAAAAATCTTTGATAATGGTAACACCATTCAGAGAAATAAAATATCACCAAGTTCCAGAATTATTACACCAGTCTAATTTGTATGCTTGGAGACTTCCCTGGCCAAGTTCTGCATAGCCAGGAAAGCTGCAGACCTCAGGTGGAATGCGCCATGCTCTAAAGAGTCCTGTGTCTCGAGTAGTGGCTGGCATTAGATGGGATGAATTCAAGCAAAGGTGCTCAGCCACAAATTCCAAGTACAAACTCCAAGATTTGAAAAAGACCTTCTAATTTCTATGCAAAACTGTCTGGGGCTGAGAGCACACAGACATAGCTCAAATATGCATATGAAAGTTGTCTAACGAACAATTTAAGAAGATGAGTAGAGAAATAAAACAGATGGGAAAAATCTCAAAGCATGGTAAAATACTTTTCATTTTGCTAGAGAGATTATGGATGATAAACATTATGCTTTCTTAGATCAAATTTTGCTGTTCATGTGACTGGTAGTTCCTGTATCTTCACACCTGAAGATAACTTCATACCTTGGATACTGCCAACAGTATCTAAGCTCAGAGTGAGAAACTAATAGATTTCTTATCCTTGTCTCTAGCCAAGATCCTGAATATATTTGCAACTGCTTTTAAAGAGTCCAGCTTTTCTGAAAATTAATTCTATGCTCCAGTCTTATCAGAGTAGGAAAATATAGAGTAAAAGACAAAAAAGCCTTGGGACACTAAACATGGTGGCCTTCTGTCAGGAGAATGAAATTTAGTCTTGTAAGAAGGGGAAACCTAAAGTACCTATGGTGCTTGTTTTTGCTTTAATTTCAACAGCTCTCTATATTTGTTTTTTTCTGTAATAACTCCTAACATAAAGCTACACACTGCAATGTAGCCTACTGAAACATGCCAAAAGAGAGAAGACAGGTGTATTAGTATCACTACTTAATTTGACCAAATGATTTTGGTTAACTGCAAGGTACAGATGTGAGGATGAAAACACTTCATATCTACCAGTGTGCCTGTTTGTTCCCTATGATTAATAGTCTTCCACTTTCTACTGCTTCTTGCAACTCCTAACATACAGGTCCTGAGGGAAAGAAGAAGAAACTTGATCTGTGACTCTCATCAGATTGTATGAACTCAGAGACCTGCTCTTATGGTATTAATAAGAAGTTAAAATATGCACATGCATCCATGCATAAAGCTCAGCAGAGACACATTACTTGGCTATAAAGTAACAAATTTCATCACATTAAGAAAAAAAGTAAAATGTTGTCAGCAATTTCTAGCAAGAAAGCAAAATTAGCTCTTTGCAGCTACTAGTTTTTAATGACTGAAGGGTACTGAGACAGTCGTTACTTAGTGTACCACAAAAGTACGCAAAGTAGAATGTGCTATCTGTACTTTTGTCTTTCTCTTGAAGGATTCAGAGAAACAGACCTTGCAGGTTCAACACTCACAGAAGTACCCCCAAGCCTTACAAGAACTCACTGGAGACAGGAGGGGGAAAAAGGAAGAGAAGGAGAAAGCCCTTCTGCCTCATTCAATGATATTGCCCTTAACAATGAGGAAGGACAACAACACCACTTACAATTAAAAGGGAGGGGGAATGTGTATGCCACTGATTGACCAGCAGTACTAAAGGATTTAGCCATGAGGTCACTGTACCACCCTCCTGAGCAACTTGATAAACAGGGCAGTCATTGAGAAAGCAGGATGGACTAGGACTTGGACAGGGAACGAGGACAAATTCTGCTGTGGTCCTTTCAGCTCTGAGCTCCTTTGCACAGAGTGTCTGTACTGTGCATTGAGTGGCTCCCAAGGACAGTATCACAAGTCATAGCTCCTCTGTGAGCTGAGCCATGAGTGTGCTGTAGCTCGTGTGTTTGCCTATCATATGATCTTCCCACCATGTGCTAACTAATGCATCAAGCTTCATTTGCTGATGGTCCTTACATAATTCTGTGTGAAGTTTAATGTTATTTTATTTCAATGTGGCACTACTATGCACTTGTAGTACAGATGAAAGAAAAATTTCCTAGTGCTCAAAATCATCCAGAAGTCAAATGCACTATCTCTATTTAGTGATGTTTTGAGCACTCAAACCTGGAATATGCAGCTTATCAACTGCATTAGAGGTTACTTTTTGAAAGCAGAAGTCTGAGGACTACTTCTGTTACTCAAGTATATGAAATGTCTTCAAGCTCCTATGTATTAGATGACCTAGGAAGATATTCAAGCATGTTGCCAAACATTTCTACTGATAAGAATGTACTGTCATGAGTCAGGCACATGATCAATGAAACTGCCTAATAATAGCCAGAAAACAAAAACGATCTGAGGAACAGACGCATGCACACATACCCCTCAGCTGGTATTAGCATAAAAAAAGTGCCATGGTTTGTTCTGGTTTAGAGGAAATCCATAGAAGTTTACCTCCAGTGCAGGCAACAGTGTACTGGTGTGGCTGTGATAGCTGAAATTTTGAGTGAGTCTGGTTCAATTATTTTCTAAATGATTAAGCATACAGTTAGACTGCACGCAGCTAAGAAGTGCCAGGTCATGTACAGAAATTCACAGCAGTCATTAGTTCTAATTTGTTTTGCACATTCAAAGATAAGTTTCAAAAGTCAGATTGTCTTGCGTACTGAATTATCTGTATTATTGATCACTATCATTGTGCAGTTATTTAGAAATGCTGAATTGAAGAGTTGGACTCTTCATTCATTGATTCATTAAGAGCTTTTGGCAGTTTTTCGTTTCATTAGTTTTTGATCATGCAGGTATGTCCTTGAAGTGACATGGCAGAGCTGAAGATGCAATTAAAGTTCAGTCTCTTTCTGATAGCTTCAGGCTACAATCTCAGATTGCTTTCCAGTATAGGATACTTTTTAAAAAAAAAAAAAAAAAAACACCTAAAAATACATTCTGAAATGCCATTTTGAGGTAAAACAGCAAGAACTAGTTCTTTACATTTACACTTATGTACTTTGGGCCACTATAAATTTCTTCTCTTTATTCTGAGATATTATGTAAGTTCTCCAGCAATGTTTCAAAAGCAAGTAAGAAGAATTAACAACTGGACCAGATCTCCAGAACTCATCTGATGGACTGGCAGAAACCCCTGAACTTCTAAAGATATGGCTAACTTCCATTATTGGACTAACTTACAGCCCATTGAAATCACTAGACAAAGCTCACATTGACTTCAAAGACTGGTAGAGTAGACACCAAAAGTATTTATGCCATTCCTGAACACTTTCCAAAATGGTCCCTGCACATGTGTTCATTTGTAAAGATCACAAACACTGAAGACTTTGGGAAGATAAATCTGCTGTTCCTCCTGTGTTTCTTCCCTTTGTGTTCCTCTTGTCATCAGGAGCAACTACCTGAGTACCTCCCAGAAAACATAAGCAGACTTTCATAAATGTCTGGAGAGTCAGACTGTGATGTTTTGAGGTGGATTTCTAACATGTTACAGGCACAGGTCCTGGGATTTTGACCAGGCCAGTTTGTAAAATAGGATTTCAAGCTTTATCATCCTCAGTGTTAAAAGCGTATGTTGCTATGGAGTGCAATATTTACAATACTGATTTATTAATAATGAATCTATTTTTCTTTCTTTATGAGATTTGGAACCAAAGAAGTCATTTCAGATCCATTTCAAATCCCACTATTTCAATGGTAATTACTAAAAGTGCAGGAGTAATGCCTTAGCTCTGCTTGGGCCATCTGGCAAATTTCTGAGCTTTGCAGTTTGTTGATCTTCAGAGTCACTCTGCAAGTTTTATAAAATAAATATTTCTGAACTCTATAGCAGTTACAAGATGATTTACCATGTTAAAAAAAAAGAACAATAAAAATGCAGAGGTCTACTAGAAAAGGCTGAGGATTCACACTGACAACAAAATAATTATGAATTCTGGGGAATGGAAGGATCTATTTAATGTAAATAAACATTCTTTTTTTTTCTACAATGTTTGACTGGGATTTCCATCTTCTGATGTTTTTCTGAGATGCACCTCTGTAAAACAGTTAAATGCAATTGGTCAGCTATCCTTTGATGTCTGACAGAAGCATTATGCGATAACAAGGCTCTTACAATGACCTGCAAAAAAGAAAATGGGCACTGCTTGTGAAATTGTATCAGACTTGTTTCTTAAAAGTAAGACAAGGTGTACTGAGACTTCATTGAGGAGAGATTTCCGCCAGGCTAATACATAATTAGCTAGAATGGTTGTGCCTTGGACATGACACCATTAGATGGTCCCCCTGACAACTGTGTCTAAGGACACAAATAGCTGTGGATATGGTCTTTAAATCCCCAGGATGTTTGAGTCAAGGTTCACTGAAGCAAGCACACACTGGTTTTATGTGGAAAGACATATAGAGTTAAACAGGGCGGGTTCCAGTCTCTAATGCATTTGCTTCTGGATTGACAAAAGTGTGATATATGTACATAAGGTGACTACTTCCAAGATTAAGCTGCTACTGAATAGTTTATTCATATACAAGAAAACAGGAGAGTAGCTTGTTAATCAAATCTGATCTCCTGTTATTACAATCAAATCACTGCCCTTCATAGACTTCTGGAGTCACTTATGTAAGACCCTGCATGTGGGTTATTTCTTTAAGTAAAAGTTTTTCATTTCCTTGAGCAAGAATACAGAGCATGCTGGATAAGAAATAAGCCCCCAGCCTACAAAGCCCTTTGTTAGCAGGCCCAAAAGACCCCAGCTGGCATCTCTGAGTTGAGCTATGGGTAGCCAATGACTACACACCTAGCATATCTGATCACACCTGATACCTACAAGTTCTTAAATCTTATCTTTTTCTAACTTCCAGTCCCTAAATTCATGATAGTTTATTAATTAAATATGTAATTCTTATTAATTGAATAATGTTTATTTGTGTTTGCATCTCCATTTTTCAAAACTGCTCCCCAGTCTGAGATTGTTGTATTCATATACACACTATAACAATGCACAATCTAATAAAGTAAAAACTCATCAAAATAATTTCCATTCAAAACAAATCAATATGCAAATAACATATCCCATTCCATCCATTTAGCCAATATTCTGAGTAATCTAAACAGCAGAGCTGCAGGCCCTTTGAATGCAAATGAAGGAAAACAGCTGGTGATACATGCTTCCACATGGGCAGACTTTTTCCAAAATGGGTTTTCTTTCATCATCAAATTGCTCAGAAAGTACTTTTAATCTTGTTATGCTCAAGTTATTCAAACTTTGATAATAGTGAGAAATTACCTGTAATATTGATTACCACAGGCATGAACCACCAGTGGTCTCTGATCAGCTGCATCAATACTGATCTCTGGAAGAAAATGTTGGGTTTGATATCTTACACACAAACATTTAGTGACCAAGTCTGCTTTAAAAATAGTTGGGCCACATAACCGTGTGGAACTGTATTTAGGAGTAATCAGTCCACTAATCATTGAAAAAGCTTGTATTGTGTTCAAGCACAAACTTCCCCAAAGATCACATTCTTTAAATTCTTTAAATCTGCCAAAACATTGCTACAGGTGGGTGCTAGGACACATTAGGGAAAGAAGCTGGGACCTGCATCTACCCTTTGATTTGGCCAGGTGGATCCTGACTCCATACATCTCCTCTACACAACCTCAGATAAACTGTCAAAAAGACAACCCCTGCACCCAGTCCTCACATACCAAAAAGCAAAATTTATAGGTACCAGCAGGGGAGCAAGCCTGCCAACAGTTTAATGGAATGGCATTCAAGCTACAGATGTGATACAGTATGCAGACTCCCCTGGGCTGAAATCTTTCTGGAGTCATTAGGGAAAAAATAATCCTAAATTTATCGTTTCCTCAAGTGAGTTGAAAGAAACCTAAATAATGCAGGAGATGAGAAGTTCAATATTGGCACCCTGAAAAATTTATCCCTATTCTAATACTTAGTGCTTTTGATCTCTGGTTATATCAAAAAGCATATGATTTTATAATTTATTTTTTTTTTTATTATTTTTTCCAGACATCCACTGTTTCCACAGAGCTATGGGGAAAATTACCATCTTATAATGTGGAGAGACACATGGTAAAGAAGTGCCTAGATATCAGCTTTGGGACATGTTATGTAGAATCCTAGAATCATAGAATATGTTGAGTTGGAAGGGACTCATCAGGTTCATTGAGTCCAATGCATGGCCCTGTGCAGGACACCCCAAGAGGAATCTGGAATATTAAGATATCATCCAGTACATTATTCTGCTGAGACAGAATCGAAGATATTTTGCAGGTCCTTCCTGAAATATCTCCAGTTTCCTTTTATACCTCCCTAAACATAGATCTCTCAATGTTTCTTGCTAACCAGTGAGGTAGCCTAAAAGCTTTTTCTGCCGGCCCATCTTTAGCTTTTCCAAGGTTGGTTAAGCCCTACTGCCTCTTGTACTTGTACTCTTGTACTCTGTCTGGACATAAAGTAGAGCTGAGCCTATCCTCTTCATAGGAATCTTTTATATACTTTAATATTGCAAAAAATGCTCCCAGTAATATTTTTTCCCTTTTTTTCCCACTTAATAAAACCTTTTCCTTCAAGTTTCCATATAGGTCATGCTTTATTTATTATGATGCCTTAAAACAGATAAAAATCAGATAATTTATCAACTTTTGTTTTTTAAAGATTTTGTTCTTTTTTCTGAAACACCTTATTCTTTTTCAGTTTGTCTGACTTTTCACAGTGGATGTCAATACTCCATCTGAAAAACAACTAATGTTGAGAATATAAAATGACTTTCCAAGTTCTTCATGTGCACTGTGTTTTTCAACTTGTGTTTAGTCTCTAGTCCATAATAGATACTCACCCCTTCCACATTGCCTGCAGCATAACCAGTTTTTTCTCAATTTTTTTCGTCTGTCATTCTCCTTAAATGCAGTACTTTGTACTCAGGTTTACTGAATATCACCTCAGTGGTTTGGGGCTATTTCTCCAAGTTATCAAGATCACTTCAAATTGGACACTTTTTTAAAGGTATTTTCAGTCACTTTCCCCTTTGGCGTCATCTGTGGATTTTGGAAGATCATTGTCCATCATCCTAACTGTTAATGCTCCTATTGCTTATTACTGAGTCAAGAAGAAAGACTCATGCATCCCTCCTTGGTATGCCCTCTAGTTTGACAGAATCCTGTAATCACTCTGCAGTTTGGAGCAGTGATGCACTCACCCCATAATAATTTTATAGATTATGATCCATGTATAACTGTGATTAAAGCATTGCTCATGGTCTTAAATTAGACTTTTAAAGTCTCAAGATTGGCATTTGCATTCTTTCTCCCCCACCACTCTCCCCTCGTGATTGTAGTATAAGCCAGAAGAAAGGCTGTGTGTAAGCTATTCATCTTAACATAAGAAGATTTGCTTTCAGTAAAACCTAAATTCAGATTTCCCTGGATTTAAAGTGCTGATTTAAAGAAACTTATAACATCTATATGCTTCCAGTTGCCCACATAAATACTTGCTTCATTTTTTCCCTCTGTTTTTTCATAGTATTTCTTCACCAGAGGAAAAAAATATAAAGCATGTTATTCCTTAATACTAAAAAAGAAATCCAAATGCTACTGCAGGGTATTTCTTAGTCTGACAGTAGCAGAATGATGATAAGGCTACCACACTTAGTTTAAATAACTTTGGTCGTTCAAACACCCAAGGATAGATTTTCCACAGCAGCAGAGCACTGCAGAGCCTGCAAGAATGTGGTACCTTTGGCAGAACTGGGAGAAAACATGTATCTGACTCCTGTGAGAGGCCTTTCTGTGCCCTGAAGCAGCTGCTTCCACTTTTCTCTCTCCTTTCCTGCTATGCATGCCTCCTGTGTATGGGGCAGTACCAGCATCCTGGCTTTGCCTAGCCGGGATGGGGAGAGGCACACAAGTCATCTGCAAACCTTGCCAGAGCAGGACGGAGGAGGCAGCCAAGCTCAGCCCTGCACTTTAGTTTAACTTCCTGGCTCGGAGAGCTGTAGAAGGAGTGGCAAATGGTCAAATGAACTCTTTAAATATTTGGAATTACTGGAGAAAGTGATTTCCCAGAACTTTGGGTGCATGTGGCCAACCCTTATCGTCTGTCTGCGGCGTTGCTGCTGAGAGACCTTCATCGTAAATCAGCTGCAGAGGTAACTGAATGCCTTAATGATGATGGTAGAAAAAGCCTGTTTAAAAGACACCTGAGGTTTGGTCTGGCTCTGCTTATAGCCAAAAATTGGGGTCTCAAAATTGCTTATGACTGGTTCTTGACTGTGGTCTCTGGAGTTTGTGACCTTCCTTATAAAGACTCTGCAAACGATAATCAAACATGCTTCTCAGCACAAGCCCCACCAATGTGTTGCTAGGAGCCTCAAATATGCCATGTCACATATAAACCTAAATGCTTCACAAAGATGTTATGGAAAATCTTTAAGGAGCCCACAAATGAGAAAAGCTTACTGCTTGTTTACCACAGTAGCACTAGGCATCCCTATATAAATGTATCTTATTTCCAAAATATTAGCATATATTAATGATATTGGTTATTTTAAGTGTCTTTACTATTCTATTATGATGATTCAGGGCAAACAAAATTCTGACATGGATAATAAATTTTAAAGGTGTTTTAAGTTATTGTAATTAAACAATGAGCTTATTTGAATTTTTCCTAAAAGTTATTTGTATATTCAAGATAAATGCTATTAAAAAACAACCAACCAAAAAAAAAAATTCCAGGACCTTTTTTTCTGAGCAATTTCTTACTATTCATAAATTTCCCCGTTCACATATTGTTAAAAAATAGATTATTTTACTGTTTTACCTCAATTTCAGTTGTTTATATTACACACTGTATGCTTAAAATTCATTATGAAGAACAACAAAGGCCTTTAAACTAAAAGAAGATGTACAAACTAAGCTGAAATTGTTTTCTTCACTGTGAAGTCACACCACAGCTTCATATGTGAACTATGACAGGAAATAGAAAATTAAGGAAAGAAAAACCATAATAAAGCACAAATTTTTATAAAAACTATAAGCAGAACCTTAGAAAATGGACATATAGATAGGAAATGAGGATGAAATATAAAAAATCTGTCAAGAGAGTAGGCTGCAAAAAAATCAGAAAAGTAAAATATTGCAAATAAGTTTAGGGACATATTTTGCCACTCCTACTGAAAAGGTACAGAATGCTACTCAGAGGAGGCAATACCTTGTGAGTAATTTCTTTCATTTAAAGTAAATCCTTGCATATTGATGATGGAATTTGTTTGCAAACTGATGAGCATCAGAAAACCATTCAGCATTGATGTTATTTGTCCATCTTGTCTAAAATCATGCAAGAATCCTGTTGACTGTTGCAAATAAAAATATACAGATATTCAGTGATATTAGCTTCTGTGCTGGAAAAATGAAGCACTGAGCATAGTTCCATTATATGAAATTGTTTGGCCCTGACTCCAGAACATCAAATTAACTAAATTAATTGAAAACAGAAGGATAAAATTTTAAAGTGAGCTTGGTATGCAGCTAGAGTCACCAGGATTTTTTACAAGAAAAATATTCACTATCATGTTGATTTAAATTCTGCTAAGGCATCTTCTAAATCACAATTTCCAAAGGAATACTTTTTTTTTTTTTTAATTTTTGTATTAATATTTATGTATGCATGTTTTTCTCTGAACATAACGTAATTGTTCTCCTAATAACTGGGTCACGCTAAATACCTAATCAGATAAAAAGCCTCATTGCACCTTAAAGTAATTCTTAAAATAACATTTAGGAATACATAACATTTCTGGGAATACAGATGTCATGAACAAAGCACACATCGATGCAATTTCAATTGCATACATCTTAAGCTCAGTTCTGATGATACACAGATCTCCCTCATAGGTCTACAGTGATGGTATTCTGCTCTTTTGACTAGGATGAAGCTTGTAAAAAATGTCATCTTCTCTCACCACATGCATGGTTCTCTCACATAGGTCTGTCTGTATTTGGTGCAGCACCCTATGTTAGTTAGGAGTCCGATGACAAAATAAAACAATAATCTGATTATTCCATTTCTTATTGGTACGTGCCTCTGTGTTTCATCTCCCCCCCCACCTCCCCCCCAGCACTGTACATGCCTTCTGGCATCAGCTTCAAGGAGGAAATCTTATGATGGCCCAGTTAATTAAAAGCATTCCAAAGAAAGAAAACTGTGTGCAACAACATGCAAAAGGCACTGAAAGGTTTTGAGGGGGAGAAAAATAACAAGGGTTAAAGTGACAAGGCTAGAGATAATCCTGAGCAGCTAAACTGGTTCAAAGGTATATGCTGCATGAACAACTGTAATCAAACTCTTTCAAACTTAGCTTTCGTAGTTTACAGAATCTTTTGGGGCACAGTGCATTTTTTATTCTTTTTTTTTTTTTTTTTCTCATGTTAGGCTTTCATTTCAGTAGTAATCCAGCCTGAGGAGGAGGAAATTGATTGAAAAGAATAGACAAAATCTCAGGACATAAGTGGGAGGAGAAATGATGGAAAGAGGAAAACAGCCAAATACACAAGCAGAAAATTTGGGATGGGATCCAGGAAGCTAAAAAGTAGATTATGGGAGCTAGGAGAAAGCAGGGGGACAAAGAAATGGAGGAGTGAGAGACAGAGAAAACAAACAGTAGCATGTTCATTATTACCTTCTTAGACCTCAGTTATATCATGAAAATAAGTGTCAACCTTAAACCTTCATGAGATTATAATTGCTTTTATACTTTCTTACCTTAACAGGGTGACTCTGATCTCACACACACACACACACACACACACACACACACACAAATGTACAGGCCAATTTCAAAATTTGCTTCGAATATTGGATGTATAATCTCTTGCCCTGTTTTACTCAAGAAAGTTGTGTGAGTATGAGTTAAAGAGGTGCTACCTGCTCTTTTTTTTCTGTCTTAGATTCCGTTTGTCTTTCCAGAAATACAATGATTTGTCTGTTTCAAACTATTACTTTTTTTTTTTTGTCTTTAAGCTTTTTATAGAGCATTCTGATTCTGTTTTTAGAAATTTATTCAATTATGATGATATTTTATCAGAAGGATTTTATTCATTCTGCTTTCTCGTGTGGGTGGGAAAAGGCTAGATGTAGACCAGCACGAAGGAAAAAAAAACAGATTTGTTTTTATTCAGATTGAAATACTGAGAAATAAGGCAAATATAGTTTTCAGGCCAATCACTACCACCTGCCTACAAATATGGCTGGTAAAGAGAAGCTTCCTAAAATTGCTCAGCTGCAGCTCTTCATACACAGAGGCACATTCAGCAAGTGAAGTCTCAGACAGCTGAAATATTAAAGTGGTTATATGGAGATGCAGTGCCTAGTTTTGGCAAATAAAAAACCCCCACATTTCTACTTTTATCAAGGTACACAGTCAATGTCGTGCTGGTCAAAGCTGCTTCACACTCTGTGCTGTTCATTGACTTCCTCATCATTTATCCTCTCAGAGAAATTGAAACAGCTTCAAATATGTAAAAGGCCCCTTAGATCTCAGTCTTAAAACAGGTTGTTGTTTTCCTATTCTTACTCTTCATAATTTCCAGAAATAGGACTTATTCAAGTCAAAAAGCCTGGATATGTTTCTTAACTAAGCATTTGCTTTCAGTCTTTTCTTTTTCTTTCCTTTACTCCAATTTCTCCTTCCACAGTGCACCCCTCTGTAGCTGTCAACAATTTCTTTCTGTCTAGGAGAGCGGGAACAGAACTAAATTTTCACAGTCAGACTGAGTGTCATGTCCAGCTGCCTTCAAAAGGCAGAAATTTACAATGTACATTCTGTGGCATCGCTTTGTAAGTGTTGCACTTTATCAAGAGCAATGTATCGACAGGTTCCCATCAGGAGTGCTAGGGTTCACAGAAGCTGTAGAAAGTCTTCATGTTTTTTAGAGAAAGATGAAAATTTTGGAGTGCAAGAGAGATCAAAAGCTGATGCTTTCCTTTTGTTCTCACTTTATTTCCTACCATAGCAAAATCAATTTTGTTGTCCAGTGCATGAGGAGTAACCTCAGATACTTGTAAACTAGGAAAAAAAGCAATAAATGGGCAAAATTAATGTGGCCTTCAAATATTATCTATGTGGAAACATTTTCCCTTTGAGAAGAACTATGTTCCTTCATTATCTGCATTTCGCCTCTGAGAATTGCCCTCCCTTCATTATCCACAGAATCAAAGGCTAGTCATTCCCCATCTGTGTCTTTGCCCAGTATTAAGTCTGTGATTGAAAGTAAAAAGTGCTGTGTCTTTTGACTTCTGTAATAGCTGATGCAATTGATCTATTATTTAAGCACAAGACATTAATTGTAAACAGGGTAATGGAGACTTGAAAGATTTTTTTCCTTCCTTCTACCCAAAGATTTCTCAGAAGAGGAAACCGAAACAAGAAATGAATTGCTTTGTTGACATGGGATGGAAAAACAAAAAGGAAGAACTGAAAGGGACAAATGGCTGGACCTGATTCTTACGTTCTTTTATTATAACAGAGAAACGTTTCTTTCAAAACAGGAGGGAATTGCTTGTGATTTGTAGCAGCATATCAAGGCCTGGCTGTATCAGCGGTGCATGTGTGCAGCAGGAAGAGCAGTCACGCTAATGTCTGACAGCTTCCCACATGAGTTCTTGAATGAAAAAGTAATAAGGAAAGGAGAATTTGTCTGGGATTCTGCTGTAAGGTTTGCAAGGGATTCTGCTTACAAGTCTGCTGCACATAGGAGAGAGTGATGTCAGCCTTTAACATCATCTCTGTGTTTGTTGCAGAGCTACAGCAATGGAACCATCTGAGAGTGGGCAGCCGAAAAAACCACAAGAGCAATGTGATGTCCTTGCTAGCAGCCAGTGGGAGGGAATGCAGGACCAGCTCCCACAGCACAGGCAGCTGCTGTTTAAGCCCAGCTGGATGCCCTGTAGCTCCAGAATGTGGAGATATAAACCTGCAAGCGATGCTAAACTCCTGGCAGTGGGGCAGGAAAGCACATGGCTGGTCTGCAAGGTGCTACATGGAGGAAAGCAGCTTTCTGAATGCAGGTGCTGAGCATTCATCTACCTTGTTTTCCTTCTTTCTTCCTTTAATAACACATAATTTATTTAATGAAATCAAGTAAAAATATTAATGGTTGCAACAGAAAACACATAACCTCATATTCCATCAAAATGTGAAATTTAAATTTTATGGATGGGAAATGATCTGCCTTTTATGAGCAACATTTCTGAATTTTGCAGAAGCTATTATTATTATCAGGACACTACTGGAAAAATTGCTGCAGATGTTCAGAAAAGGCTGAAGCAAGGGAATATGTAATTATTTTTTTGACAGGGAATTCAAGAAGCTACTGTTTTAATAGTATTTTGTGTTTTATTTTAATGTAAAATTAACATTCTCTACGTTTTCATGTAGTCCCATTTTACAGAGAGCATCAAAACTTAGTAAGAACAATGTACAGTCTGCTTTTTCCAGGACAGAAATGGACCTGTCTAGTCAAGCTCGTGTGTTGCTCTGAGATAGCCAGCTATGCAATTCAACTTCCAAAATGTAGAGCCATTTATCATTAACTAAGACACTAACTCATATACAAGATTTTCATCCATAGATTTAGTTGGGCATCCGCAAGGACATCTGACCAATTGTGTCTGATTTACAGGTAAAATTCCAGATACAGGAGAGCTTTTGTTGCTCCTGTTGTGTCATTATTATGTAGCCTGTATTAATAGCTGTGAATGTTTTTCAAAACAGCAATTGCATCAATAAAATTTATTTCAGAGAAATCAAAGAAGTTTAATGATTTGGATGAATACATTACAAAGAAAGAACAAGTCAAGTGCAAAACTCTCCTTTACGAACCAAACATCAGGTTTTAAAAGATGGGAACTTTTTAATAGGCAGCTTAATCCATATTCAAGTATCTAAACAAAACCTGTTTTCAAAAGTACAGAGCATGCAGCACTTCCCACTAATTTCCCTAAGCACTGCCACACTAAGAATTCTGCTTCAAATAGATACGGGGTTTTGGGAGTTTATCTATTGACACGGGAACTGTCTTTGGAGCTTAAAATTAAATACTGCTCATCTTCAAGAGCAGAGAGTACAAAAATGAATGCCAGTGTTTCTAGGTAGAGATACACTTAAAATTAGACCAAAATACAAGTGCCTAAAACATGGCATTTGGCAAAACCAACTGCTATTTATTCTAGCAGCCTACAGCGAGTGTATTTCAGCCCTGTAACAAAGCTACCTAAATCCTGAATGGATTTAAATGAAAAAACTTTCTATTATTCTATTTTATTACTATATTATTTATTCTATAACACACCGTGGATCAGATTACAGTTCTTTACACTTTTTGGTTTTTTCTCCTCTTTTGCGTAGTTCTGGCTAGTAGTGTATTTGAAAGTTTCCTCCAAAACAGATTTTTATCAGAAAGTTGGGGTTTGCTGTCTTAACAACCCACTTTTCATGATGAGATTAAATATTTCTTCAGAAAATGTGAATACTAAAAAAAGAAATCTTCTCAGAACTGCTGTCAAGTATTTCTTCAGAATCAGAGTTTAACTGCCTCAGGTCTCCATCAGCAGTTGCACCATAATGGCTTGGGAAGAGGGAAGTTTATGCTATATCCCTGAACATGGACTATATGTGTAACTGCAACAGTAGAGGAGAATGTAGACACATCAGGTGCAAAATTTCAACAAAGTAGTCACCTTTGTCAGAAAAGAATTTTCAGTATAAACATTTCTATTGTTGTTTTTGGTGTGTTTGTTTTTATTTAAGGTAGTTTTGTTTGTTTATTTTTGGTCGGAGGGTTGTCAGGGAGAGCAGTGTGCTGGAAAAGAAGTAGCTGAAATTTCACTCAAAATTCCTTTAATTTCTTTTTCCAAATTAAAACCAGCTTTTCAGCAGTAATAGTAACTATTCTCCAACTTCTACTTTGAATAAACCTTTAAATGAATTTTAATTCAAGCTGGTAAATTTTGGCTGACTCCAATTTATCCCTAGCTGGCTGCTTATTTCTAAGAAGGGTTTTTGTCTTTGCATAATCTTTGTTTAAATATGACCCAGGTTTTGTGTTTTGTCTTAAGAAGTCCCAACCAGCCTTACTCACTACGTTACTGATTTATAGAGCAAGCCTGGGCAGATCCCGGTATTAGACTCTTGAAATTCTGCTTCAACTCACATCCAAACCATGTCCCATTTTACGAAAGGCAAATATACACTCAGTTTGTTTTGGCATGTATTTTCCATTTTTTACACTTGTCATTCTAGATAAAAGGAGAAGAAAAAACTGGATGGAGACATATACAAAACCTTTTTTTGGGGAAAAACAGTTACATTTGAAGCTATTTCTTATATTGTTTTGGGAATGCAAGGCACATTGATTATGCAGATGTTGATGCAAGCCTCAACCTCACTTTTGCACACTGAAGAAGTTTTGGTTATTAACACAAGTTCCCTATTGGCCTTGGCCAAAATATACTGCAGTCTTTTTTCTTTTTAAATCTACAATGAACAGTAACCTGAAGCATGACACCAGGGAAGGGCTAAGCAAATTAGCTCAGACCACATTCCGTGAAAAAAATTGTTGGAGGATTTTTTCATCTTCCATGCTAAAATATGAATAGTGAGCAGAACAAAATGCACTGAGATTGCTATAAAACAAAGTACTCCTGATGAGATAAAAAAAGTAGGTAGCAAATTAAATTATCATTAAAAATGAAAAAGCATCATGCATTAGAGTGAGCTTTAATTGATTATTTTTGTTTTCATGACAAGGATTCAAGCTGTGATCAAATGAGCAGTGATTTGTAGCTTACCTTAATCAGAGGGACAAAAGCTGCACAACCTGGTGGGAATGAGGAATGAGGGAACGGCTGCTGAAAGATACTGGCGACACCCCAACTACTCATTTTCGTTTCAAATCATCAATATTTTCAGTCAAGATACTCTAGGTGTTTAATTTCCTCTGCAATTGAACTGGGGAGAAAAAAGAAGCCTAAAAAGGTTGTGTGTAAGCTTTCATATAGTTTTTCCACCCCCAGGAGGAATGGGCAGTATGACTGCAGGAGGGCAGGGCTGGGAGAGAACGCTCTGCCTGCTCACAGTTAGCAGTGAGCCAACAGTGGGCTCCTGAAGGTTGCTTGCTGGAGTTGTGCCAGGGAGCAAAGGGGAATGTCTGGACCTGAGTCATCTCCTGCACACCAGCTGGCATATCCACCTGCCCCTCTCCTGCCAGAGACACTATGGTGACCTTTCCCATTTGTACCCAGCCAAGAGCCCGGTGTGGTATTTTGACAAGATGCCTGCGTGCCCAACTTTGCTTCAGCAGTAGCTTCCTTGAAGATGAAGAAGACTCTTGCAGGAGAACCTTTGAGAAGCAGGCTTGTGTCTGCAAGGGTGAGGCAGCATCATTGAAAAAAGTCTGGCACCATCTTCCTGACACCTGACTTTGAGATATTTTTATCTATTAATGAAATCCCCTCTTAGTCTTGTCTTCTCTAGACTGAACAGGCCAAGCTCCGCTGGTCTGTCCACACAAGAGAGATTCTCCAGACCCCTCAGCATATTTGTGGTCTCTGCTGGACCCTCTCCAGTAGCTCCTCATCTTTCTTGTACTGAGGAGCCCAGAACTGGACACAGCACTCCAGATGTGGCCTCCCTAAGGCCAAGTAGAGAGGGAGGATCACCTCGCTCTGCCTGCTGGCCACACTTTCCCTGATGCTACCCCGGGATACCATTGGCTCCTCCTGGCTCCAAGGGCACCCCTGGCTCATAGTCAGTTTGTTATCCACCAAGATTCACAGGTCCATATCTGCAGAGCTGCAATCTAGTAGGTCAGCCTGCAAGCTGTAATGGTACTTGGGGTTATTCCTCCCCAGGTGCAGGACCCTAATCTTGGCCTTGTTAAACCTCATTAGGTTTCTTTCCTCCCAACTTTCCAGCTGAAAGGCAGCACAACCTTCAGGTGTTATCAGGCACTCCCTCCAGTTTCCTGTCATCGGCAAACTGATATGCATTTATAATAAACGTACAGCTGAATTAAACAAAGCCATTAATTTAATTAACATTTTTCAGTGTTACTGAAAGGAGTGATTTTAATAAAGAGTGGAGATTCAAGAGTGCCTAGCAGTGCTGGGTTGCTTAGCACAGTTTAGGGTGCAAGCATGTATAGCAGAGAACTGCAGCTGCATTACTGCATCCCTGCATCATTGCCCCTGAGAATCCAGTCTCTGCATTGACTCCAACTCAACTGGTCCCCTGAGATATTTCCCAGACAAAATGGGGGGATGGGGAGGGGGAATAAGAAAGCTCCTTATCATCATCTTAAATGGTATGAGTCATCTGTGTGCTAACTTTTGTAGTAGAGAAATATTTTAGAGACCGATAGTCATAGGCCCAGTCCCTAACACTAGAAATGTGTTACTGTTTACTCAGTTTTACAATTAGCCATTGACTGTGACAGAGAAAAATATTCCAGGAATGTCTAAGTGACAGCTGCAAGCCCACCACAGTGGTCTCTTGTGTAAAATGAGCAAATCTGAAAACTTCATGTTCCTTGGAACAGAAACATAGGGCAAATCCCCAAAAGATTGACCAGTCATGCTGAAACAAAACTAATTCTATGCAAGCTTAAATGCCACTGGCTAGCTGAAGAGCAATTACATGAGGAAAGAACAAAGACATGAAATCAGAGCTGAAATAATTTGAGAAAACAGAAACTGAAATAAAATCAGCCTAAGTTAACACAGAATTCTTGTTCTACTTCAAAATTTCTGTGTCAAATCATTTCTTAAAAGGTACCTTTTTCTACAAAAGATTTTGATTTTTTTCTGTTCCCTCAGAAATGTGCAATTTTTCTGCCTACACGTGGCTGCAACAGCTCCTACGGAAAAGCTATTGTAGTGCCACTGCTGTAGGATCTCCAATGCACTGCTCCACTCTATACTTTGTTTATACACGTCTGCAACAAGCTTCCCATGGGACTGCCTGGATACCTGTTCCTCTGGCTTCTCACCTGTGAGGCTACAGATCAAGTTGTGCCAAGAAATCCCTAGTGTGGCTTTGGCTAACAGTGCTGTAATGAGGACATGATTTATAAAGTCATTGAGCTTCTTCCTAAATGTCCCATATTTCATTCACTTTTCAGTCTACCCTCAAAGTGTGGAGAGCTGGGTGGCCTCCCTTTCCCTCTTCTCTGCTTCGTTGTGTGAAATAAAACACGTTCTCTCCTATCTTCATCACAGCCATAGGGGACTTCCTTGGGTTTCTGTGCATTTGAAGCTGATGACCCTACCCATAGATGTCGTTGGTTCTGGTTCTTTCAGCTGTGATCCAGCACTGATGACTCATCTTCTAATTTATCAGGGCAGCAATATTCTGTTGCAAGTATCAGTCACAAGGGCACCTCCCTCACAACCCTGTTGCCCCATACAGTTGCTTGCAAATGAAGGCGTTTGTCCTGATTGCTTATCTGCTGCTGTCTTGTTCTGGCAGCATTGTTGGGAATTAGAAGATTCCATCAGACAGACTGGGAGAGGGGAAGAAATATTTTTTAACTTCCACGCTCATGATATAGATAGGATAATTATTCTAGGGGTTATTTGTGTTTGGGGTGGGGGAGAAGGGAGATTTCAAAGATCAGTTATTAAGACTTCGATCAGATGAAAGTCTGTTGAATTTTGCAAAAGACCAGGAGACCCTATTAACTTTATTTTAATTTTGTGGTTTTGTGATTAGCTCCTTTCCAGAATACAGCAAAAATGATATAGAGACCAAAGGTGTGTAGAAACAATCATTTTCTGCAAATGAGACTGTATCCAACTCATGCAGGCTGAGGAAAAAAAATCATCTCTTCTGAAGTATGCGCCACTGCGTTATCTACCATATCCCATTATTCAGCAGTAAAAGCGTTACTGAGAAGCCTTACAGCTTTTATCTCTGAGCTGCTTTTACACTTTTGGTTAGTAAAAATGAATTGTCACGTTAACCTGACACATATATGTCCATCTAAGTAATAACATGGGAGCTGCTCTAAACAGGATACACAATAAGCCCTATTTTTATCACCACAACCTGTAACATACAAAAGTAATGCCAAAAGTGTCAATGCGGTAGAACGTCATTGTAATGTACTTTGTCAGTCTGGCCTACCTTTTACACACAACCTGGTTACACATAACGTTCTTGAGAGAAAGGGTAATGAAGAAAGCAAACCCATAGCGTCTTCACCCTTATCTAGTCTGAAGTGGAGAGCTATTTTTTGCTGGCTTGCCCACAGCTGACAATCAGCATAACTTCCGCAGGCTGAGGCTTGGTAATCTCTGCCATCACCTGCTCTCAGAGCAGAACCTGCACATGCCGTTACAATTCTGACCTGCACTTCATTGTTTAAAGTGTGGCAGTTCCTTACAGCGCTCTTTTGCTTTTGGCAGAGGGTCCAAACAACACATGCACACCAATTCTGTTCTAGCTCAACACAGACAGAGACTCCTTGGCCAAACCTGGGATATCCCAAATACAGTTTAGTCCATATGAGGCCAGTGTGGTGTTGAGGCACCTTTCTTATAAAGGTCTCAAGAACTATGGCTGGTTCAACATCTTCCAGACCAGGGGCTGCAATTTGGAGCCAATGCATCAGCGCCGTGAGGACCCTGAGAGCATTGACTGCTCCTGTGCTCTTCTCCTCCTTCCTGTCTTAGATCCCTTCTCTCTTGTCATTTTCTGACATTTCCTGTCTTTCTCTCTCAGGGCCTCAGTTATTTATGCATTGCTGTAGTGGAGCTACGAGAAAGGGCTGACAGGTCAGGGAGGGAAGGAGCTCTCAGGCTGTGGTACTCTGTAGAGCCAACAATGCAAGGGTCCCTGGCAGCTGACTAAAGCAAATGCAGCACAGTCGTCCTGTACCGCCAGATGAACAAAGGGTCAGGCTGGGCTATAGTGAGGTGGAAGGAAGCTGTCACATTCTCTGCATGACTTTTGGCAGCACTTTACACCAGAGTACATGGAAGAGGCTGGCAAACTATCCCCCCATCCCCAAGCATCGGTCCCCTTTTAGGAACTACCTCACAAGACCTCCAGCAGCTTTACACTGCAGCCAGTCTTACCCTGTGTCTGAAAATCCCACCTGCTTGTAAGAATGAAAGTAATTTCGTCAGCAAGGACAGGGCAGCTGAGGGAAAAGCCTTTGCTCTTAAAAGTTCCCAGTATAAGGCTGCCTTCGGTGCCTGTGCTTGAAATCTTCAGTCAACCCAGGTGTTGCCTTTTGTTTGTAGGTCCGTTTCTGTCTGTAGAAAATATTGCTGCTGGTGACTTCCACCATTCATTGCTATCGGCAGCTGCATGGAATGACTGCCAGATTGGATTTTACAGCAGCAGTTTACACGTACTTTTGGAAAATCCACCCGCCAACATCCTTTAGGGGCTTAGACAGGCCTGCTGGATGGCTCCCGGCTGAGGGAGGAAAATCATGGACACTGATACTATGCACATACCCATGCTTTACATTTACAGATGCAGGGGCACCTCAGGTGCCGGGGAACCAGCTAATAATTTTAGATCCTGGAAGGACTTAAATGTAGAAAAAACAGTTGCAACAGAGCCTACTC
>JAWWEW010000078.1:78385945-78410906 GCA_035583185.1 Anabacerthia variegaticeps | reverse complement strand
TCATGTAGGGCTGGCCGCTCCCCAGTTATCCCTTATTTGTAGTGTCCCCTCCCTACCCTTCCTTTTGTGTCGCGTTCTGCCCCTGACTCCGCCCAGGTTCCGGACCCTTCCATTCCGCACCCCGTAACAGTCTGATGCACCCACCAATAAACGGTTCACTGCTGTTCTCACCCGCACCCTGCTTGGACCCGATCCTTATTTTCCCGGCTGAACGCGGCACTCAGGCTTTCACAGAAGCAGTTGAATGACTTGCTGTGAAAGGCTGCACACCTCAGGAGGACTAGCTTTTGGGAACTGCATCAACTGGAGCATCCCATCCTCTTTCTCTTACAGCCTTTTCAGAGTTCTCAGGTGACCACCATTCTGCTGGTTCTACCCTGAGCAACATTCGTGATCCTTTGTCTCTGCTTACACTAAAGGCATATTAATTTCCACAGTTTTTCTGTGTAGTCGACAAATCTCGATTCACAGCTTTGGCTGTCTTTTGCCCTGTGTCTAACATTGTTATTAATGTTTGTGAGTAGATCTTTTTATGGGTCATTCACTAAATAGCACCTGCATTCCAAACTGACATCTTGACACTACAGATATAAAAAAAAGAAAATAAAAACATGGTGTGCTTTACAGTCTTGCTTTTAATGCTGATTGCCTCCACAATAAAGAATGCTACTGGGAAAAAAAAACTATTAAAATGCTTGCTACTGGATTTCTTATTCAAGGATCTCAGCTTCACATTACAGAAAGGCAAATTAAGGACATACTTTAACCATTAGAAAACATCCATTAAATAAAGCTAAAATTGAAGCTAAAATTACATTCTTTCAGTGACTGCATTTTATGTGATGGCATCACCCCTTGCTGAGCTCTCAGAGTGGGCTGCCCTTCGGCAATCTGAATGATGCCTCAGCTTTAAATCTTTAAACCTCCAATGTTATCTGCCTAACAAACCAAATTAATCTCTGTGAATTACATAATTGCTATTATTAAAAAAATAAAATAAAATAAGGCTCAAGAGGAACACAAGCAGAGTTTATAAAGAGCTCCAAGATTACAATATTCTTTATGGAATAAATGATCCATCCATTCAACTCAGAAGAGGGTAACTGCAAGGAACAGCATAGATAAAACATCAAGAATGTATGTCTAACTATTTTTAGATGCTTCTGCTCTGCCAAAGCCCTGAATTACTCTATTGACAAAACATATTCATTTAGCCCTTATGCCCCATTCTCTTATTTTGTTATCTCCTTCTGTGGGACACACAAGCACTCCACTGATTACAGCTAGTCACTGGATATGAGAAAGAGAATGGCAACTGGTCACAGCTTTCCAAGGACATCTGACTTCACAGGTAAGTACAATCAGCTGCAGTCATCAACCTCTACTTTCAGGTAGGAAAGCATAGGTCCAAGACACAATACACAAGACTCTGCAAACAGTTGGCAGAATTCTCTATGCTTTCTGAACTGGTTTCTTTCAAACACAAAATCAATTTCAAAGTTTTTCAGTCTTTGCTGGTGTCTCCCAGAAGTTTGGAGTATCTCTGGTATAGGGAACTGTTTTTAAATCACCATCACTTTCCACACTGCCCTGTAAATTACTCTCTAGAATATAGAACCCCAGACTAAAGTGGGTAATCCCAGTTTGCATTGTGGCTATTCAAATTAAAGCCAAGACAATTTCAGTGATATCTTGTCTTTGTGTCAGGTCTTAGAAAGCACATAAAATTTTTTGGTCAGAAAAAACAGGTCACACTTGTAAAAACTTTGCAAGCTTGCATAAAAATTTCTGACGACTCCTTTCTTTTGTAATGTTTTTGTAGGTGGTTGGTGCTGTTTGTGCGCCTGGCTGTGCTGTGCCACTGAGCATCTGGATAGTGCAGACCATCCAGCTTCAGTCACTTGCATTGCAAGAGGATCAATGGGTGATAAATAACTGAAGCATAAGAAGCTTAACATTACTGACAATATGTGCACAGTTCTGGCATCACAAAATCTTCAATGATGAGTTTTACCATCTAAAGAGAAAATACTATCATTTAGCATTAAATAATACACACAGCCATAAGACAGGCAAATACTAATATTTCATCACAAGTGAAAAATCTGAGATGCTAGAGAAGTTAAAAAGGCTTTTGAAAGACGGTTCCATATTTATTGTATCTTTTCTCTTTAATTAGACACGTGTTCGATACTTAGGACTGTTTCCTATGTCTCGTAAACTTGCAATAGGATGTGGCAGGACTGTGAGAGCTCTTAATATAACCTCTCTTCAGGACTACAAGATGTGCCTGACCTATACACCCTTTCTTTGAGGGATTTCTAAAACAAGACTGTATAGGACTGCCTTGAATGTGTTCCAGCTAAATTAGAAAAAGAACAAAACCCAAGAACCTCCAATAGTATTTGAAAGCTTGACATTTATTGGGAAAAAGAAAATCCCTTCAGAAAGTACTCTAATTATAAATTATTTTAGCTGTCCTAAATATGCAGGTTATTATAAGTAATATTCAGATAAATATGCTAAAATTATACAACATATTCTATCAAAATATCCCTAGATCTAATTTGCAGATATTTAACTGGATTGGATGGAAACTCTAGATCCTGTAACACTGTCACCAATGTCTGGGGTGAATAATATATCCATCATGGCCCTGAGTTATGTCTTTCTGAAGAGATTCCCCTAGCTTGTGCATGTGGTTTAGTGGCTTTATTCCTATTATACTTAGGAACTTGCATTTGGCTATATGAAAACATGGTATATTTGTTTGCACAGTGTGCTGGTTTTGTAGCTTTTCTTTGTCTTTAGCTATTAATTCTATATTTTTGTGTCTGCAACTTCAATATTTTTTTTTATCCTGACCAACGCAAAAAGCACTAAACAACATGGTGGTGAAAATAGGCTTCTTTGGAAGCCTATTAAAAACACTTTCTTCATCCAGAGGAGAATTCTTTGCTACTGACCTATCAATTAGCCAGTGTTAATGTATTTCGTTCCAGTGGTATTGTTTTATCTTTGCAATGAAACTGCTAAGCGATAGCACATGGAATGTGAGAGGGGAATAACAGGGCACTAAACAGCATGTCCAAGTTAATTCAGGTTAATGGTTATTCCTTTCTCAAGGATCATAGCAATAGTTCAGCTTACATTAGGAGAATTTTCCTAACTATGTGCAGATTTATAGCTTCCCAGTTCTGCAGGTAATTTATAAAATCTTGAGGGAGATGATGGACTGTTCATATTTGCTCAAGTATTCTCACATTTCCTGCCATTGAGGTGGATAATGCCAAAGCAGATTTCTACACTACATTACAGAAAAAATGCTTGAAAAATCTCTGGGTTTTGCCAAAACTGTTGATGAGCTATAGCTTCACAAAAAATTAGAGAACATTTTAAAATGTGACATGCTTTCAGCCAGACTTCAGAGTTTGCTTGGATCTGTGTCAGATCTTTCTCTGATGACAGATCAGGGAGGCAAAAATAAAACCCCACCCCTTTACAGGGGTGTTTAGGTGAGATGTGGAACCTTGTGACATTTTTACTCAAAACTGTCAGTGTGAGATAAAAGATTATCTTTTCTGAAAAAACCTCTAGGTTAGGGTTGAATTCTTCCTTTTGCCACAAGATAAGTCTTGCATCTCAGAGAATTTACCTGGGGCTAGATTTATAAACTGAAAGCTCATGCTCCCTTGAGAGAGAGCCATTCAGCCCTGCACCCTAGTAAACCTGCTCTTTAATCTTGCCACAACACTGTTCTCCATCAGTAAAAAGGGGTTGTACCATCTCTTCCTGTTCAGCCTGCATACTGATGCCCAGAAAACTGGTACGTAAGTTCCTCCCTCCCGTGACATTCCCAGGTTCTGCAGAGTGCTGCATGACAAGAGGTAGGATCAGGTGTGGTTGGGCCAACCAGAAGATGAGTACATCCACTGGTGCCTCAGTGTGAGCTACCAGAACCACTCAGCAAAGACAAATTACATAAAGAAAGTTCAGGAACCAGCTCATTCCAGCTGTCAGACCTCACTCAGAAGCCTCAGTTAACCAGCCAGAACAAGGTAGGCTGCTTAACACAGTTGAAGTGCCGTAAGGGCATCCCCACTGTATGGATAAATACAACCTACAAAGCACTGCGGTGTTTGTTGTAAAACTAAGGTGCCATGTTTAATATATTCTTGTGAAGGAAGTGTTTCTTGCTTTGCCAACTGCCCAGGGCTTCTCTGGAAGAAAGATCATTCTTCGCAACAATTTGTGGTCTAGGTTTATAATCTGGATGGGATTCAGACTTATAAATAATTTCAAGCCATCCAACTGTAAAAGGGCAAAAGGTCAGTTGCCCATCTCACCTACCAGCACTGGTAAGAGAGGGCCACAATATTCCTGCCTGTTACATGACATTACATCCCTTGTGGCCTATGTAAACATTCACCATTTTATGATTTGTTTGGTTTTTATTCTCACCCTAGGCCTTCTAATCACATTTACCACCAGGATGGAGCAGCAGCAAAAGAAATTGCTGCATAAACAATAGTGCATTTCAATATTTTAAACTCTGCTTCAGTCCCCTTCAACTGAAACTATTTTGCAACTGCTTTTATTGTCTCAACCAGGCTTTCACAATTCAACACTTGCTCAGAGTTAGGTAAATGAAATGCTATTTCATATGTTTTTACAAAGATTAAAATTTTTGGCAATAGCCTGTTTTGTTTGTTGATTTGGCTGAAGCAGATAGCATGACAAAAATACTGAAAGAGAACACTTTAACTTTAATACTAGTAGTGAGTAGAAGCCAGACTGTGAAATGATATTTCTCTTTTAGTACTCCAGGGTTTTGGCAAAGAAAAGGTCATTATTGGTTGGTTACAGGCCTATTGCTGAAGTCAATTTAAATTACTAACTGGTTAAAGTGGCTAATGTTCTTGTAGAAATTGTATTTGATGCAGAGAGGAAACCAGGTGTTTATTATCATGTGGATAAAGCAGACTGAAAGCCACCATCTGGACACAGAGCTCTAATAAACAGCACCCCCAAGTGCAGTTGCCATTTCTGATCCACACTAAGTCTGCTCTTAGAGGGAAACCGTGGTGCCACACTGCTGGCAATTGCCCATTTTCTAAGGATAGCCCTCAGTTCACTACAACAGGGTCATTTTATCAGACATAAACTTGTAAGATTTCTGGCCTAGAGCCACAGCAGAGGTGCCTCGTTACTGCTGCTCAGCATGCCTTTTTCCCTTGTGAAACACTAGTTCAACTTTGATTCCGTGCCTAACAGAGACTTGTGGTTCTTAGGAGAAGAACATGCCTGTGAAAGCGCTTGCTTTAGGAGGCAAATTTGTGTGCATGGTGCTTTAATGTGCATTAGCATGTCTTTTGACTCTCACTGAAACTTCATAGAGCACAGTTTTGGAGCAGAAATGGTGGACCAGCTTGCTATCAATGCAGTGGTACTCCTGCTAATGATCACTAAGTGGCCCCTGCAACCCTGGTATTGTTTTCTTTAATGAGAAAACCAAGAGGATGTTGAACTCAATTTGTATCGACTGGCTGAGTAACCCTCCAGATGCTTTTCTTCAGAGATAATAACACATTATTTAAACCAAAAGCTGTCAGCAACTACTGCTCAAATATTGAGGCAACTCACATTAAGAACTCCCACACAAAAACCTGATTTTCTGCTATGTGTTTACGTACCAGTTAGTGTGTGAGCTCTCAAGCATCAGTAAGAAACACGATCATGGGGAACAGGAAGAAAACAATGTCATTACAGGCAGAAAAGCTAAAACTATGAGCTGACAGTGACTTCAGCAATCTTTGTCCCAGTTTCCCCTTGTGATCCTGGACACGCACTCGTGTGCACACGTACAATGGAGAGAGAACACGTGAGTCCAGTTAGACAAGAATATACATATTTTTTTCACAAACAGATTACAAACATCAGGTAAAAAGCCACAAGGCAATTGTATGGTAGTTTGTCTTTTGAGCATGGACTTTTCGCCCACAGACATCACACACACAAGAGTTATGTAAAAAAAAAAACAATAGCCTTGAATCTCAGCACCTGTTGGTGTCAGATAATGTGCAGATGAAACAAATCAAATCCTGACCTGCTCAGCAGCAGAAGTCTTTCTGCTTTTCCAGGAAAGCTTTGAGGAAGGCTCCTGGTGTTGGATAAACCAGCTCCTATGTTTAGATGTTATTATCTGTAATTTTTCCAGGTTGATAACTGACTGATGTCATCGTACAGCTCTTGTAACATGAAAGGAGAGCAGCTCCTCTGAATTTTAGGACACTTTTTGCTTGTTCCCTTATTTACCACAGGTTTGTGAGCATTTAAATATGGACTGCATTTTTTAATAGGTATTGAACCCTCAATCAAGTGCACGTGCTGAAGGGTTATGGTGAATGAACTTTCCTCTCTTGAGGCTTCTTTGTTTATTGAAGATTTAGGGGTTTTGTTGTTTTCTCATTTTGTTTTATCAAGCTTTCCCATGAATTTTAAACTTAAAGACTGTGTAAAATTTTGGGATCTAAATCACAGATTACCCTGGTATAAATAGTTTTTAACATGGAGGGTTGTGCTTGTTTTAGCTACTGTGTTTTTTCTCTGAGAAGTATTTATCTTAATCTGAAAAACTACCACCATCCAACATCAAGACAATGTTTTTTGTCCCTAAGTACCCACCTGAACCTTCTGGAAGTTTTTGTTGAGGAACTGAGATGTCTTGTCAGGTGGAGTCTGAAGCAACCCAGTCACAGATGACCAGAGGGTACACAGGTATCAGATTTAAAATTTATAACCAGAAAGCAGCTTCTGACTGGAAAAACAGAAGATGGAGACAATCACACAAGTGACTGGAAGCTTGTACTGGAACAGGGGTTGCAAGATAGCACGAACTTCGTGCTATAGCACAGGGTAACAGATAAAGGGGTTTTTAAGTTACAGTGGAGAGGAGGATTGCTATGCAGGAAGTAATCTCATTAGGACTTGGACAGTTCTAATTCCCATGAGAAAAAAATAAAAAGAAGAAATGAAGGAATATTTGATTCCACAGCAAGGAAAGGAAAGGCTATCCTTTAAAAGGATTATATCAAAATAAGGAAGACTTGAAGCACAAATATAAATGCTCTCAGTTAGTGCCAGGAAAGAGGCTTAAAGACATTTTTGGTCTTTGCCAGCATGATGGCTCTCATGGTACGTTAATTACTGTAATCTATGTGAGTCATTTATATCCCAAAACCACTCCCAGCAAACCCATCTAGCTAACATTTCTGTATTTTGATTTTTACGTAAAGCAAATCATGGGAGGAAGAGAATGCCCTCTTCAACCTGTGCCTTTCTGCTGCACAGTGTACGTTAATAGAAGCATCTTTATTACTAGAAAGTATCTTCCACTCTAATATGCACCTCAGGAGAAATCCTAGCTCAGGTTTCATGGGAAATCATAGGCAAAGGTGGGCTTATTATGGCCATGGATAAGTAATCAATAAACATTCAAAAAAAAACAAACAAAAAAACAAACCCATACAGGGAGTGTTCTTGGGAAGTTATGAGTAGGTCTAGAAAATCAAGGGAGTGAATTACTCTAATCCATGAGATTTGAAAATACTTCTACCCATTTCTGTGGTATAGGTTTGGGGCAAGTTTTATGTCTGTTTTAATATCAAACACATTTAGCATTTCATGGCATCAGGAAATACATAAATATGGCTTTAATTGTAAGCACTGACTTGCAGAGCACTCTAGAAAGAAATACACTCATACACTATGGCACCTGAATAACTTTAGGAAGGAAGCTTCAAAGGGAATATAAAAAGGTAAAGAAGTTTGTTTTTCTTTTCTTCTGTCCAGAGTCCAAATTTATCACTGCAGAACTTGGTGTTCCCTTGCAGGTTAGTACTGTTTCAACCAGTGCAAAAAACAAGAACACAGAAAGTGTAGCTTAGATGTGTGACTGAGATTTGGATATACATGTTAAGGACGTGTTCTTATTTGAGGAAAAGTGTTAAATGAGCACCAAAAGATGTTCAGGCCATGTTGACATTAAATACTTGAAAAGGGCAGAAAAATTCTTATTGCCAAATATTGGAAAAGAAACTAAATCAAGAAAAAAATTGTGAATACTAATCAAGGCCGTTAAATAATATCAATCTGAGTAGTGAAGACCAGGAGAGTGGTATGCTCCCCACTCTCTCTCCCCCCTGCCTAGAATCCAATTTGATAAAAAGGTAATTCATTAAATTAAATGATTTAAAAGATCCAATAACATCACTGGAGAGGATAATACATGATGGGACATATGATAGAAGAACAGTCACCACCCATCAATTGAGCTTCTTCTCTGTCCCAGTTGATCAGTAAAGTATTATGTTAAATTACCTCTGGAGTACTAAATAAGTCAATGGACAGACATTAAGACACAAATTTGATAAGCTGCCTGAATAGGTGTAAATCTGAAGTGAGATCAGCATCAGTGGAACAAGACTGCAGTAGTAACTGGCTTAGATCCCTGCACCTGTGCTTCCATGCTTGAGCCACCACAACATATCTTCTTAAATGTGAGTATCTTTTGCAGCTCTCATGAGAGGTTTTGCTAAGGAAGCTGTTTTTGAAAGAGTTAATGGCAAGGAAAAATGATTCCTTATAAAGACCTGTACAGGGCTCATTTACTCCCATTATTGCAATAAGCAATTGCATTCACCTTATACAAACCCAAAGTGTTTACTATTGCTAAAAATCTCCAAGCTCTATTTCAATTATTTTATCTTGGATACATCACTATTATAAACAATTTTTTTGTTGTACAGGGCATTTCCTAAGGACATGACAAGAGAAAGCACTCTTCAGCATATAAAAGCAATTTCAGATATAAAAGCAATTTCTTCTGCAGCTGTCCTGTCACCAAAACTTTATTTAAAACTTGGGACCTTAAATGTCCCATTTATTCGAAATTTTATTTCTTTCACTTTCAGTCAATGTTTACTGCTGCAGCTAACAAAAGTCAGAATTCAGTCAAAGCCATGGGCTTATTGATTAGCAAATATGGTTGCTGAGTGCTGGAACACATACTTTGCTATTGTTAATTACCTTCCATGATATTTTAAAATCCAAAGCTATTGTCGGATGAGGCTTGCGGATAAATCCTTTGGAGAAAAAAATAACAAAAAACAAGTGCAAATAACATCTTCTTTCTGTATTCCCAGCCTCTAGGACTGGATTATGAGAATGCTGAAAGTTACACTGATTGAATTTTTTTTTCTTAAACTTATCATCTCTGCTCAGATGTTCATTTCAGTTGAGGAATTGCTATAGACCAATTACAATAAGACAGACTCTGTATCGCTATATGTGAGAGCATTTCCATCCCTTCTGGTTAATTTGATGCTGACAGTGTCACCAGTTAATTTTTCCCCCAGTTCTGAGTCACAACCACAGATTTGCACAAATATCTGTTGCAATGGGACTGCTTTTTATTGAACAACTAGTTGGCTTGTTTATTCACAAGGTTACACTCCCAACAGCCTCACCCTTAGCAGTTCCCAAAAGGCTTCTAAGTTCCTGTGAGTTTACTGGCAAGTTTGCCAAGCCTCCAGTCACATTCTTCTATGCTTTTATTTTCACTTGTGCCTATCCTTGCTACTGCTGGGGATGAAATCTTTGCCAAACCTCCCAGGTTTGCATATTTTCCTCTTTGTACCATCCCAGTTAGAAAACGTCGTTGCATGGCAACACAATGCAAAGCATTCATTTAGTGACACAGAACAGTTTAGCTAAAGGCCATTTCAGCCACACACAGATTCATTTTTGTGGAGAAGACTAGACGGAAAGAAACGGAAAATGTCCACAGATCCCAGAACCCTTCTTTATTTGGAAGAATGGCTTTAAATGAAGTCAAGCATTATCTTGTTTTATCACTCATTTATTTAGCAAAGAAAGGAATGAATTCAAATACCCCCCACAATGAACACATATTATTCCCTGATATCAAGATGCAGATTTGCTTGTGAACAATTTTAGATGAATCTGTTTTCTTACTATTGAAGTCATCTTGTACTGTGCACGGATTTGGGCAGAAGCAATACATTCTGGGCTCAATTCTGTAAACACATTAAAACAAGTAACTTATTACATACATACCACTGATCTCAGTGATGTGATGAGTAAAATTAAACTCAAGAGCCTAGTTTTTGCCAACCAAAATTTAGGCATCCGAACGACACTGAAAACTAGAAGTATATTTCCTCCAGGCTCACTGCAGTGTTGATGGAGAGACACAAGCCCTTGCCAGGATGCAACTCTGCCCATCTAAGGATGCTTTCCTAGACAAGATATAGAGGGTGCTGGTGTCAGGTACAATCAGAAATTGGCCAGATGCCTCAAGCAGAGCAAGATAAGCTTGGACCAAACTGTTTACAGAATTGATCTCATACAGCAAAGCCATTATGCATACAATTAACATTAGGAATGTGCTCATGTTGCGCTGATTTTAATAAAACTGGTCCCACATTTAAAGAAGTGAATATATCCATTCTATAATTATGAGGAAAAAATATTGAAGCATTTAATCCTATTAACATTTTACTTGCATCTGGGACCTCTTACTTTCTTTTCTCTTTTGAACAGCCATATGGTCTGATGGACTAAGAACTTTCTTCACTAACGTAAGTGCTTCAGTAGCTCTTGATTAGTACATTGGCATGGTATTTTCCCAGAGGTTGCTGTGGAGCTCTGGTAGAGCTAACTAAATGTAGTGTCCTACACCCATGTGAGACTTTAATCAGTACTGCTTAATAGCCTGGAAATCAAAGCCATTTAAGCCCCATTCTTTCTTCCACTCTCTTATGAAAATCCTAATCCTAGTCAAAAATCTCTTGATTAGTTTTAGCCAAACTACACTGCTTCAACAGCAGGTGACTGCAAATGGCTGAAAAGCATCTATGAAAAGTAACTTTAAAAGACCGGAAAGATCATCAGACTCAAAGTCCAAGATACATCTGCAAGCACAGGAGTCCATTTTCTAAGCAACTGAGGAATATATGCTATGTATCAGACATAAAAATAAGCACAAGAACTTACTTTGAGTTAACCAATGAAAGTATATACCATGCAGCATGTCATTGGCAATCCTACTTCCTCCTCCCCCCATCTAGCAGGGCTACATGGGAACAGTTTTACTTAGAGAAATTCAATGTATCTGTGAAAATGTTTGCATTCAAAACAGAGAAGCATCCTTAGACTTATGCAATCAGTGCAAAAGTGGTTTAGTAATACTAACTATTGGCATCAGAGGCAATATAATTATTTATCTAGAATAGAACACTTTATCCAAGCGAAAGGATAAAGGGTATTTAAGCATGGCATTTGATGAGCATGGAAGTTGGTTTTCCCCTTCCAAAACCAGAACAATGCTTTAAGAACCAAATTTTACCCTTGTGGAAATTTGAGAGTGCCGTTGGCTTAAACAAGATTTGCAGGCAAATGCTCACTTGCTACATTTTTGACAGAAAGAAAAATAAGAGCTTTCATGAAGAAATGGACATTGTTTAGTAGGGGACTTAGCAGTGCTTGGTTAATGGTTGGACTTGATCTCAGATGTCCTCCAACCTTTTCGCCAAAATGTGTGTAGTCTATTTCAGAAAAAAATGCTAAATAAAGTAAGGTAAAAATTAATAGAGACTGAACTTTACTTTGCTCCATTAGTAAAAGCTGTACTGAATTACCTGGGCGGTGACATAGAACTGAGAAGGTGAAAATACTGATACAGGCAGTGTATTTGAGGTCCTCTAAAATTACCTGACACAAATATCTAAAGGCTTTAAAACCTGTTGTTTCAGAATCCATCTTGACAAGGAGATCTTGTCAACAAGTTTTTCTCACTGAAGTGCTGTGGAATTTCCATGTTTACCCTGCTGCTTCAGATAGAGTTTTGAATATATTTCTGCCTGCGATATAGAACAATGAAGTTTAGGAAGCTAAATGATAAAAAAAAAATTAAAAAAACCCACTTTCCTGACAAGCTGCCATGGTGCTTCAATGACATGGGAGTTGCTCAAAGATCTGGAACACCTGAAATGCTCCTTTGGGAGATGGAAGTGTGAGCAGACTGAGTGTCTGCTAAATACACTTCTACCTATGATCATGCAGACTTAACCTAGGGTATTATTACCACATATATAACACATATCTAACATATGCATTTATCCACAAAAAGAATGGAAAATAGATCACTGTAAAGATAGGTGTGTCTCAAACTACTGGAGAGTTAGAAACCAAAAGCTAATATCAGTAATTTTAATTAAAAAAAGTTAAAATAAAAATACATAGTTCAAATATTTTTAAGATATTGGTCTCATAACTAGTAGTCTAAATATAAAATCCATAAGCCAGAATAATGTGCTCTTAATACAGGGGCAGAAAGGAACAGTGTTGCGCATATGAGTGTATGTACATGTGCTCTTTTTTCTTGGCAGTAGCAGAAACATAGATTTTATTATATCTTACTTAAATATAAAAATTTTATCTTTTGTCATGAATGCAGCAATTCAAATACCAGACTGGTCATGATTCGGAAAGTTTTTTCCCCCCTCTTTTCTCTTGCAGAGAAAATTTTCTCTTACCCAGGGCAATCAGCTAATTTCTTCCTGGAAAACTAAATCTAATGTACAGTAAAAAAATCACAAATTATACAGAACCAGCATTATTATACTTTCTGGAGATGAACTGGCATGAAGGTGAGGTGCTTTCATTTGACTGAGTTAGCAACAGGGAGAATTATTCAGCTGGAAAAAATAGGCGACTGTTCTTAATTATTTTCATAGATGGTAAATGTGCATTCATTTACTGCATAGCTTTTTAAAGACCACTTGCTTTGATTTTTTTTTGTTTTTCTGCAGAACAGAGATTGGAAGCATAGTGCTACATTCAGATCTGTTCTCATTCAAAAATGTAGCTCACTGACATCTATAGATATGGTGTTTACCCTTGCTATATAAGGGGCTGGACCACCAAAGTGGTGTTCAAATGCAGTCTCACAATCAATGTTTCTTGCTACTTTTTGGGGGTTTTTTTGTACATAGTTGTGAATCATTATCATCTGTACATGTTTTTCTCTACTTGCCTATCATAACATAACCTAATTAGCAAGGGCTCTAAACACAGAATGTAAACATTTCCACTCTGCTTCTCCTTGCATACCTCCCTAGTATTCTAGTGTGATGATCTTTGCTTTTAGCAAGAACATGAAAGCCCAGTTCTTTAATCCTTAATATTCACTTGTAATTTCTTCTCACAAGCTTCTGAGAATAGCAAATGCTATCTTACTACTACGTACTCCAGAAAATCTGGCTCAAATCCCTGCTCTTTTCATTTTAGGTATACATCTGTAATTTCAGATACAAAAATAACAATGTCATGAATGTGGGTGAAGACAGACAGAACAAAGAAAAACGGTATAAAACTGCTTTGTTTCCTCACCTGCCACTACCAAAGGAATTAAAACTGATAATTTAAAACTCCAGCATTATTTTAAATATTTACATCAATGAAGTCCAACGAGATCATCACTTAAAATACTATAAGAATGTTCCTCTAAGGGCTGACTGATGTGGATCAGACACGGCAATGAGACAATGTTTTGCAAATATATTACGTTTTCTGAGCCAGCTTTGTTTGTCAGACGTGCATATAAAGTAAAAGCTGGAAAGAAAAGAGCAGGTCTATGATTATGCCTACATACCCCCAAGAGTCAGAGACGGCACACAAAATGCGGTGCAGCCGCATCACTCTGTGACCAGCCTGATGGCGAGTGCTACAGCAGAGACAAGTGTGTTCCCATGCACACCAAGGAGAGAAGTCTGTGCAATGCCACAGCTCATGCAAACCCGCATGCTGCAGCAGGGCTCATTTACTAACAACACACAGAAAAACCGTCCACTCTGCCACTCCTATCTACCCTCCTCCATCAGTCTCCCTGTGGGACTTGCCCTTCCACATCCTCCAAAAAATTAAACCAAACAAAGTGCAGGCTTTATGTGACTGGGCTCGGCTTGCAACTGGAAACCACTGACCCTGTAGGTGTCTGGGTTAATTACAAGATTGTATCCCTTGGTATAGTCTTAGTCTCTGCCCTCTGAACAGCTGAACTGCAGCCAGAGTGATTTACAACCAGGGAAGATCAGCCTACAGAGCCCAGAGCTGCCGCAGAGGATCACTAAACCACCACGTTTCTTCTTGTTGTCATTCCCCATGAGCTCTTTTTGGCAGTGTGAGCTTCAGGAGACTGCACAGAGGGCTAACAGCATAGCTCCCTTTATAAACCTCAAGGAAGTAAAAGACAACGCCTAAAAAAAAAAATTAGACTTGTATTCCTGGCACAGGTTTAAGGGGGAACATTATTATTTCTTTTAAAACTCAGGAATTACTTAGTCACTTGTTAGAGGAATCTGACTGGAGATTTATGAAACAGCAAAGCAATACAATCCTCATGAGTGGTCCAGTGACACCGAAGGGCTACAGCTTCCCCTGACACTGAAGGTCAACTTTTCACTCTGCAAAGAAAACATCATGTCACAAACAGGTGGTTTGGGCTTTTGGCAGCAATGGGACATTGATGGTTTGGGTCGTGCTTGAAATGTCTCTGAACTTCATCTCTGAAGCCTCAATCACATGAGCAGTCAAGTAGCACAGGCCTTGGGGACTGGGGAGTTACAGGAGGCCAGAAAATACACAAGCCCATTAGTACTCATCATAATTATTGAAATCTGTAAAATAGGTATTAGAATAAGTCTTTGCAGTAAGATGTGGATTGAAGTATTTGTTTCTCTCCTCCAGAATCAGGTTGTTTTTGTTAAATGCCTGGGAAAACAAAAAAAAAAAAAAAAGAAAGTGAAAAGGACAGAGGAAAGGTAACCACTAAGCACCAAGGTAATTCTTGTGACAAATATCTGTATATAGTAAGCCAGTCAAAAATGCATTGAGAAATACCTGTACATTTAGGAAAACTTGCATTTGCAAGGAGTATCTTCTTATGAAATAACATTCAGGAGGAAAACAACTCTATTCAGTAAGTAAAGTCAGGCACTTTCCCTCCAATATTACAAAAGTAATTTTATGATTCTATGAATTTTTTTAATCGTACATATGCAGTTCTTCCCATTAGAATGATTCACATATTATCTTCTTACTGAATAAAAATCATTTTCTCTTTACTGCATTAATTCCCTGATTCTCAAGTGCTGTATGTTGCAGAAATGTCTGAAGGTGTTAAGATGATAAATCCTGTTGTCTAAAAAAGTAATACGGGTATTTAAAGTATGACTTTTCAAAGGGTTGTGGAGTTTCTTTTTGTTTCTGTAGCTATCTAGATAGATGATTAGTGGAATTTGAAAAAGCTTTAAATTAGGTTCATATTCCACCACTGAGTAGAAAATCCAGACTTTTCTTGCTGTTTTTAATGAATTCCTTTAAAATGTCTTTAATTAGAAAGAAAAATGCAGAAATTAAAAACTGGATTATCCAGGTAGGATTTAAGAAAAATCCTCATTTGCAAAAAGCTTTGCAGCTGCATGAATAAACTGTGTAATCTGAAGATACCAAACTAGGTATTTTCAGAATGCACATCCTTCCTTAATTCAGCGGATCTGAAAAGCAGAGCTATTTTAAAAGGTCATGAAAAGAAAATAGCTCTTTGGGAATAATGATCAAATGGATATCATTATAAGCTCTCAGTAAATTTGTACTGCCGTTTCACAGAATATTTTGGGTATAAATACTACCTGAGGGTCTGACCCAGAATATATTCACCAGATCCATCTCCTGTACAGAGATATAGTGCGGGAAGATGAACTGTGCCCTTGACTGGATCATCACAGCCAAACGTTTATCTTCAATATATGTCATGGTGATTGTTAATGTTATTTACCTCTTGAACAATCCAATAGGGACCACAATTAGGCAAAAAAACCCCACAAAACAAAACTTGAATGGTCTGCTTTTTCCCAGGAAAGGCTGCTCTATAAAGTATACACATACACAAAATTTAACTTCCTGCATAACAGGGATTGACAAATAAAAGGATCTGCAATTACAATACCACAAGTGAAATCTATTTTTGTCATTAACAGTCAGCATAATTTGAGCCCAAATGCCACTGCAGAAAACTATCAAGGAGAATTCTTTTGATACAGCAGAAATGTTGTCTAGAAGTATATACAAGCTCCCAACCTGGTTCTCACCTTGATGGCTTCTACAGAATCATATTTGTCCAGTTTGTTGATATGGTTGGTAATGCTGGTGTTTAGAGGAGCTGGTGACACCGGATGGATGACAGTTGCGTCATGGGACTGCTGTTGATATCGTTGGCAATAAGTGTAAACAAGCAGGGTAAGAAGGCAACCAAGTATTGAGCTACTTAATCCCACTGCGATCATGTGAAACATGTTGAACTCTGCGGAGTGGAGAGTAGATAGTCTTAATTTTAAGGAAGTAGCAATAAAAGCTTAAGCTTGGGGTAAAATGTAGACAAACGTTTGATTCAAATAAGGAAAAGGGAATATTAATGTGCTTCCCTGAAATGATTGCAATGGTTTATCCCTACAGTAGTAAATTCATTTTACTTCCCTGAGGGGATCATTATAAGAACCGTAAATACCCATACATCTCTCTAAGTATTAAGACTGAGATCTTTGAAAGATGCTTAGACAAGTTCAGAATCCAAATAAAAGATAAATGAATTGCATTTTGTAGGTTTGAATAGTTCATCAAAATTTTTCTTCTGACTGTATAACAAAGCTTTTGTATATATAAATTATGTATAAAATATACATACATAGTTCTTGGGTTTTTTTCTCAGTGAACTACAGTATAACATCCTCTACTTTCCTTCTAGTTCTTTCTCTTATACCTGGTGACTTGTGGCAGAACTAACAAAATCCTTGTATCTTTGAATGGCATTCCTGCTTTCCCTAAAATGTTTTCCATATCCCCTTTACTGGATGCATGTCCCAGAAGCAGCAGCATACATTTTTCCCTCCCCTCCTTTGATTCTTGATGAGTATTACTGTTTCTGTCTTTTGGTCAATGTGTTCCCTTCTTCAGCTCTCAGAAATTTTTCCTTATGTAAGGGGGAGAGTGAGAAAGAAATGGTAGCATTTTAGGGGAAAATGGGAAGTAAGGAGAGATGGACTCCTTGAAGCTCAATATGCCTTTAAGCAGAGCAGCCAGAGAGTGCAGGCAACAACTCAGAGCCCAGCACTCTCCTATCTGGTCTGCCATTCAAAGGTACTATGGGATGAGATGATGGGAAACCCTCTCCACCTATGCAAGGATTAAAAATTGAGAGGAAGCTCATTGTTGCGTAAAAGTGTAGAAGGGAATCTAAAGCACAATCATCCCCTGATGTTACTGAATAAACACCAGGTCAGATGTGGCACCAGTAGGATTAGATCAAAATAAACAAATTACACTGCTTTACACTGCTATTTCAAATCAGATCTGTCCTTTTTGTTTAGGAAACAAGTATCAGTGAGCAGCTCAGGTTGAAAGTTTCATCTTCACATTACTGAAAATTTGTTTGTGGCTGCCTAAACGTACAAGTGAACATCTGTTACACCTTTTTCACTGTGATACAGAAGAATGGGCCAGCATATGGATCACATTTTTTGTAAATGCCTCAGGTAGGACCTTTATATGCCTACTCGGTACTTAGAGACACAAACTAATATTTAGGCAACTGGGTTGACTGCTTCAATATATAAATTATCATTGAAATATCCTTCTACACTTCTATGAAAGTTTCCCAGAGTTGCAGAACTTGGCAAAATGTTTTCAGAGTACCACTGCTAATTAGTAAAAAAATCAAATTACCTTATCCTGGCTCCCAAAACAAGTTACCATACAGAAAAGTACCCTTGCATAACCTCTGTGTTTTCATTGTCCTTTATTAGGTTAAAAATGCAGCTTATCTCTGCATGGAAGAATACTAAATCTAGCCAGAGCTATTACCATGACGACACAGACTAAGCGTGATAGCTCAGTACAAAAAAAAAGAAGTTCATTTTCCTTTTTCTTCTTCTTCTTTTTGTTTGGTGGTTTTTAAAGTTCTTCCATTCACGACTTGTTTTGCTAGCATCAGGACTCTCTGGAATGGAACTTTCTATTTACTTTTTAGTTTTGTCTTTGGCAGTGAAGCTGAAAATGAGTCCCAGATAGAGTCTGAGCTATTAAATTGGTTAGCAGTCTGGTTTTCTGCTGTTTATTTGGACTCCCAAAGAGGCTTTTGAAGTTATTGTCCTGAAAAAGGTGGAGCAACATTATAAATTTTGACCTACTGATAATTAGATTATTATAGGTATTTCTTTTTGAGACAAGGCTGACTGCCATACTGAAAAAGAAGAAAACACAAACATCCAGTAATGCATGCTCTTGTCTCTAAGGTCACCAATGACAGATAGTTATTTAATGAGAAATCCTGTAGTAACTACATTTTTCTGTACAAGTAGCTATTTTTTCTGTGCAAGTGTAAATAATGAGAATGCACCACTTAGAAGGGAGAACAAGACTAAGGGAGTGGAAAAGGTGAAACGAAAGCAAAAAAAAACTTGGAATCAATATTTCAGCATTTAATACACATCTCGAGCTGAAAACCTTACCTCCACATCGTTTCTCTTCTATGCTGCTGGACCGTGCCACAGATATTTCTAGAAAAATAAACAAACCACTTAGACCAAGGAGAAAAAAAATACTACAGAGAACTACTAGTTTGATAAATATACTAAGGATTTAAAAATTAATTCTATTACATTCATTTCAAATCCAAATTAAATAATAGGTCAGTTGTGTGGTAGAATTAATAAAAAGATCCCACAACATCTTCAGGGTTTTTTGTATCTCAAGCAAAAGCAGCAACTTATTTTTAATTCTCACCTCAAAACATCTCTGGAATTAAAAAGATGAAGTGCACATGAAAACATTCTTTCTAGAGCTTAAGTATGTGGAGAAACAGTTGATTTACTGAATAGTAAAATTAGCTACAGTTTAATTACCTTGTGTTCAAATGGGCTCATTAGTTTTAGAAGTCACATCTAGCCCTAATGTGAAAAATGGGAATATACGCATCTTCAAAAAAGACAACTGCCAACTTCATGGGTCTCAGTTGTAAACTAAGAAAATGTAATTCCAGCCTGTATCCTTACCATTTTGAATCTGAAAAAAATCTGAAAAAAAACTGAATAAAATCTGTTGGCAATCAAGTCATTCCACTCTTTAGTGCCAGACCATGGCTTCTCTGAAAGGAAGTCCTGTCTTACAAATCAGTCTCTTGAACCTCTCTGAAAGGGTCAAGTATCATGTGTATATGAGTGGGGTAACTGACATAGTCTACCTGGATTTAAAAAAAACCCAGAATTTTGTCTTTGACAATGGCTTTCCAAGCAACAAATGAAATGAGGGAAGAGATACAAAACCAGGCTAGTACTATGTCCCAGTTCTTACCACTTCTGCAGGAACCTAGGCTTTCCAGCAAAGATCTAGAAAAGCAGTAGGCAACTGTGGTTTTGAAGTTTGCTGATGATACAAAGTTATGGTAGCATGGACAAGGGCATGCCATAAAGAGATGTGGAAGTGCCTTATAGAACTAGGCAATAAAATAACAAATGAAACAGAATGTAGAATGTGCAAAGTGGTGTATATATGCTGGAAAAAACTCCCAGCTTCACCTATAAAATGATGGGCTCTGAGTTGACCATTACTATTCATGATTGAGACTTGGGGATTATGACAAATTATTCTGGGATAATATCAATTTAGTGTTCAGAAGCAACAAGAAAGGAAAAACAAATGCTAAGTACTACCGACAAAGCAATACTGAATAGAACAGAGCACCAACATTACGGCCCTTTACAAATCTGTGTGCAGTCCACACCATGAACACTATGTGCAGCTCTGGTTTTCCCATTCAAGGATGTCTCTACTAGAACTAAGAAAGAGACCAGAGAAGGGGAAGAACGATATACACTAAAGTCTGCATGAGGAATTAAGAGTAGGCACTCCACTTCCCAAAGATGATCCACATGCAGCTACTGCAAAAGGGATCACAATTTTTTACCTTTCTTCACATGCTAAACCAATGCTAACTATTTTCAAAATGATAAAACATCAGACCTGACAGAACAGCATTATTACAAGAGCTAAAGGCTGAAGTCTCACTGAGACTGTTAATTCACAGTCATAGAATTATTTTGATTGGAAAAGACTGTCTGGATCATCGAGTCCATTCATTAATAGGCACTGCCAAGTTCACCACTAAACTATGCCCCTAAGAGCCACAACTACATGGTTTTCAAATGCCTCCAGGGATGGTGACTTCACCACTTTCCTGAGCAGTCTGTTCCAGTGCTTGACAATCCTTTCCATGAAGAAATTTTTCCTAATATCCAACCTAAATCTTCCTTGGTACAACTTGAGGCTGTTTCTTCTTGTCCCATCACTTGCTGCTTGGGAGGAGAGATTCCCCCCCACCTGACTACAACCTCCTTTCAGGTAGTTGCAGAAAGTGCAAAGGTACCCTCTGAGCCTCCTTTTCTCCAGGCTAAATAATCTCAGCTCCCTCATGGGACTTGTGCTCCAGATCCTTCTCTAGCTTTGTTGCCCTTCTCTGGACATGCTCCAGCACTTTAATGTCTTTCTTGTAGTGAGGGGCCCATAACTGAACTCAGGATCTGACATACAGACTCACCAGTACTGAGTACAAGGGGACAATTTGAGGAGGAGGGGCAAACAGACCAGAAGTGCAAGAGAAGAGGTGGCTCATTTCAGATTCTGAAAACACCTACTTTCCAAAACAACATGTAGAGTTTATATTGAGTTAAGATGGCGATTCACAGAATGTGAGTACAAACAGAGCTTCAAAGGCCTTAGAAAAAGAAAATATAATATGGGAGCTTTTGCTTTCGCACTGACATTTTTCACATCCCTTTTAGAGGAAAATAGTATTTGGGAGCTAAAGCATTATGCACCATCCATAAAAACACTGTTTAAATTTGTTGATGTATTTGTTATATTGTACTATATCGAATAGTCACATGATAAAAAAGGTTGCTGTGCTAGGTAAACACAGTAACATTTCAAATGATACAATAAAATGTAAATTTCTCTGTCTGTGAAAAGCCTACTAGCTTTTTTCCATGTACACAGGGAGAAAGATGACTCTTAACAGCAGTGCATTGTGACCACCCATACTGTTGTGTGGATTTAAATGACTGCTGTGATTTAAAAACAAAAGCACAGTCATGAGTTTTGACAAATGCTATACAATAATACATAACAAGACTATCCATCAACTACTTAGCAGTCAGGGGGAGATAAGGGCTGGAGCAAAGTTAATAAGTTTCTAAGTGGTTATTAATTTAAGGGAATGTGAAATGATTTCCAGATTAACTACCACAGAACCCATTTTGTATATGGAAACCATAAAACCTAGAAGAATGTTTCTTTAATAACCCTAGAGTCTCAAAATCACTTAAGTTAAAATAAAAAGTGAAGTGTTTCTACTTGCTGCCTGTAGTCATCCCCTCCTACCAAGTAGGACAGGAGGGACCTGCAGAATGCTGTGACAGTGACTAACCAAAGTCCCAGGTGGTGAAAATAGGGACAGCTCCACAGCACTGGGTGCCAGGGGAAGATTTTCATGTAGACACCAAACCTAACTACATCATCTCTACATAGTAAACCAACATCCTTTGGCTGGCAAAAGGCAAGTTCCGCTCCAGCTCGTGGCTCTGCACAGTGCAGTCTGGAAGAGTGCTATGCCTTGCTCCTGAAACCTTGAGAGATTTCACTAATCCTTCAAGCAGCTGGCTGATCTCACCTGGTATAAAGTTGGAGTCCATAGCACAGGTTCGGCTCTCTGTGGTGTTACCTGTGCACTGGCTGCCCACAGGAAACAAAATGATGCACTGACGAGTGCGGATCTGGAAGCCAGACGAGTCACAGTCGGACCACTTGGACCACTCAGACCAGCTGTCTGCAACAGGCAGAGAGGGACATGCATGTAGACATGGTGATTAAAGGCTTCAAGTACACTGAGAGAGAAACAGTTTGTATTTCTGAGTTATGGCAGAAGGCCTCATTCCCCAGCTACCACCAACTATCAGAGGGCAGCTCCTTCAACGCAATAAAACAAAAGCAGTTCAGCTTTGGCAAAAGTCTCTGAAATGCAGAGTGCGATGGTAAATTTGCTGCAGACATATTGTGGTTTTAGCTTCTGCCATGGGCTTTGCGTGTGGAAGTGAGAAGTCAGAGGGATCCTGCAGTGGTGACTGAGAGAGTGATTGCTGTGTAACTAATTCTGGTCTAGGTCACTAGGGTGGACGAGGCCACCGTTTGTTTATGTACCTGACAAGCAGCAAAGAGAGCTATAACAGTATGTATTCATCTGAAACAGGATGTATATTTAACCACAAAACCAGTAGTATTTTGAAGATCTTAAAAATGTTTTTCTTTTAGCTTCTGCTATTTCAGGTCCATTTCTTGGCTGTAGAAAGAGCTCATCAAGTATTCTCACGTTTTCTTCTCCATTCAATTTATTGTCAGCTTCTATTTCTTTCCTATATTTCCTCCTCTCCTTAAGTAGTTTTGATTAAGACATTTTTATTTCATGCCTGTGTGATCTCAGATACTTCCCTTAAATGAAGTGAATTGATCTCATTCCCATGAGGTACTGTGAGTTTACTGCACTCAGCATTCTTACAATTCAAGCACAAGTCTTGCTTTGATAGGAGTCTTCTGAATTTGGCAAATATAGTAAAGACAGAACTCAGTTAACTTCTGTCAGCTTTTCCATGGAGATAGTTTTTATGGTTTTGACATGGAATAAACAGTTCTACTATCCTAAACCAAGCTTGTTTCTGCTTCAAAATTTTAATTGATTTGCCTATATGAGGCAAATTTACAAATTTCATTCTGCTTCAAATGAGAAAGCATATATTAACCCATTTTGATTCAAGTTAGACTGAACAACATACAAAGCTGTGAATTAATGGAGCTTTTTTACACTGTCAATCAGGTGGAAAGTCAGGAAAGTTTTACACTGTTTTGAGCCCCTTTCAATAAATTGTATAAATCCAGCATACAAGGTTCACATTTACTCATTACTTTTCCCTTGTTCACACAGGAAAAATGTTAAAACTTTCAGTCATCTAAAATTAACAGACTCCCGCAGGAATATTTGAGACTGCAGTCTTGAAAAACGTCAAGCAATAGATGATGTTTATAAAATAGATTTACTTATCAGCTTAGGTAAGAACTGGATATTGATATTTATGAGCAACTGGCAACTGCCTGGATGAGATCTCCTTTGAACAACAGGGCAAATGCCTCAGTATAATCAGCTTGTAGAATCTTCTTATTGTGAGTAGCAAGAATACTCAGCTCCATCCTTTGGCTTTTCTGTTTCTTGGGAGGGGTTCTGGGAGGGCCTCATTTGCAGAGTGGGTGCTAGTAGGAGCACAGAGGCAGATGACATAATATAATTCAATCCTACTTCAGCGGGATAGGAGAGCTGAGGTGGGAATCAAGCAAATGGACAGGCTCCTTCCTGCTTACATAATGTGGCATATCCAGGAGCTCATGTTATCACCTCCAGTGTCAGCTGTTGGATCTAAGTAAGTATTTAATAACAATTAAGCCCTGCTCATTGAAGTTTAAATGAATGCTGCTGATTACAGCTCTCATTGGTGGCAGAGAGCATGCTTAAGCCAGAGCCAAGACTCCTGTCTAGTCCTGGTATAATTGGGATATATGCAGTAGGTGCCAAAATACTTGTGAGCATACTAAATGCATCTTGTTGGCTGGTGCACTTTGCAGCCCCATCTTGTGCAATGTGCTTTTGGCCTTTCAGGTGTTTTGTTGCAGGAACTACATCTCCTGATTAAATAGAAACTTCAGAGTACACGTAGATCATGCCAGGCCACATATGGGTAACTGGGCGAGCTTTACTGTTTCAGCCTGCCCTTTAGGGGACCCATAAAAGATACTGTGCATTGCGATCTTCCCACATATGCAACACGGAGAGCCACAGATAAGTAAGGCACCCAAGGCTGACAGATGTATGATTTCAAATTGTCAGCCCTGCCCTTTGTGGAGCCAGTCTGTCTGCCATCACAGGGACACTGAACCCACAGCTTTTGAATTCACTTCTACTGACTCTATTTATCCTGTGTCATCTTTTTGATTTCTTTATCTTCACAGTATCTGAGGTTCTCTTGCACCTCAGGCAGGCTCCTCTCAACTCTGTCCTCAGTTCTTTGCAAAAGACATGAGAATGTAAAGGACAGTTGACTGGAGAGGTGTTTAACCTGGAACTGCTTTTCATTTATAACATGAAAATGCTTACTCATGACATATCACATCTTCCTATGGAGTCTTGGCTGGCCTTTAAAGCCAGGTTAAGTTCAAGCAATTCCTAAGAGATCCCTCGGTGAAGGAGGCACCTCAGAAAGAGCAGATTAATCAATGCAAGAGTATAAATTTCTTTCATGCAGAAATACACCATCATTTCTAAATGATAACTGCTTTATCCATTATTTGCATGTGTGAGTTAACAATTCAAGGACAAAACCTATTTTCACCAGTTACAGAATCAGTAAATACTTTAGGTATAAAATATTGGTTTATTCAGTACATTGGAACTGATTACACTTACTGATAAGTAGCCTCTAAACCAGTAATGATCAATGCTGCCGTGTTTCCATTCATATCAATGCATTTGGATAAATTAAAAGAAAACTCACAAACTTAATGACAGAGCTTCAGAGCTTTTGAAATGAAAGATGAGAAAAACTGATGTATTTTGCAGACACGCGTCTGTCACTTTCTGTTAAGTACGTACTTTTATACTTTCGGCTGGAGTTGCCAATCAGCTTCTATATCCTCCAGAAATTAGTAGTATCCGGGTTCCAGAAAGTTT
>JAWWEW010000078.1:78265970-78385744 GCA_035583185.1 Anabacerthia variegaticeps | reverse complement strand
AAGGGGTGGAGGTGTACTATTTCAAATGCCAAAAATCTTTGCTCTTTCACAACTTAAGAAACTTAAGAAACATTATAAATCATATCCATTTTTGCACACGTATTTCTGTGTTGGTTGGTTGTTCTTAGATTCCAAGTGCTATTCCCTTCCTATATTAAACACATCACTCAAGCAGTGAATGTCACCAGTGGTAGTTTCAGATCTGCACAAGGAAGAACCTCTCTTCCCGTGGTCCTCACTACAACAAAATGGCTCTGCAAGGATTTGAGAGTCTTTCCAAACTTGTAGGACTGCAGTTATTTTTGACTCATACCGATGTGAAATATGAGCAGCAAAAAGTAGTTTTGAAACCTATTTTGTAAACATAGGGCAAAGGCCATTCTCACAGCTAGCTGATAAGGTGCTGTTTCAAAAACTATGGCATATTTTCAGAGCGATTGAAATATTAATAAAATATTACAGAATGTGATAAATACTTTTTAAGCCTCCTAAATGTTATTGTTTTATAAGGGTTTCCTCTTCCTTGAACCAAAATGAAACTAACCTCCTCCTCTATTCCACATCTTCTCCAAAATCTGGGTAATAGGCAGGTCAAAATAGTATGAAGACATTATTTACAAATGTCTGCAATCTGTCATTTATAGGAAAATGAGGATAGAAAATAAATGCACAACAAGAGAAATAGCTACAATATTAGTGGAATGAACACACAGGCTCTGACCTTTCAAAGATGCCTTAAGGATCTCAAGGCAGCTATGTAACTTCCACATACACTATTTGTCTCAAAAAATAAAATCATCAACTGATTTCTGTGTTCGTTGTTTTTTTTTTTTAAACACAATACAGAGTGTTGCATCTGCTTTAATTTTGACAAACTAGGTACTTTTATTCTGCTGGAGGACATGCAGTGCCTCGAAAAGGATATTAACTTAAACTGTAGTTCATCACAAGTAATAGGATCCATAAATTCAAACTCATGGGGCTTGTGCCTTCACGTGCACAGCCTCATCATATGAGCAGAAAACTTTTCTATGAGTCTAGGAGCTCTAAGTGAAGCAAGTAATACGGTGTGACATCAGAGCTGCTTTCCTTTTGCTGCTGCCTGTAATCCACTAACCAGCAATAAATGAAAGTTTATGTGGTTTTAATCTCAATTTCTCACTTCAACTTCATGAAAAAAAAATGAGTTTCCTTTAATCTGGATCAGAAGGCAGAGTCAAAGTTACAGAAAATGAGAGATCCATAATCCCATACAACTGGACACATTTTATCTACTAAGTACTCTGCAGTCATTAAAAAAGGTGAAGTCTTTGCTCCTTAACATCCAAAGTTGAAGAAGGTATTTTACAAAGCACATTAAGGTTTGCTTGGTGTTTTATATGAAAACAGGCCAAATATTATCTACTTGAAGGACCTTGTGATAATACATCTTGAATAGCAACCTCATCAATTTGCTTGCTGTGAATGTTTAGTGTTATAACAAATGCACTTCTTCATGATATTAACTCTCACAAACGGTTTGCATGATCCACTTCAAATACTACAAAATTTTAGTTAATCCAGATCCAGACTTGGTAACTTAAATTTTAATTTTTAAAGAGAGAGGGAGGAGGTGGTTTCCTCTATGCTATAGCCTGCTAGTACTTGATTTACTGTAGCATTGTAGAATATAAGAGCTGATTGTGCACCTAATAAGGGAAAGAAATTATTTGCTTCTAAATAACAGATCAGGAATATGATGTTGCCTAACTGTGAATGCCTGATTCAGTGGCACATAAACAACAAAGATGCCTGGTGTGATTTGCCATACCTGGACAGGGCTGTGTGTTGCAGAGTGCTTCTTCAGTGTGCAGTCCAAGGCAGATATCTCCTCCATATGCTGGTGCTGGGTTTGTGCAGGAGCGGGTTCTCATGTAATGCCCCCCTCCACAAGTTGCTGAGCACTTTGACCAAGATGACCAACAAGACCACCCCCCATCCACTGAAAAGACACAAAATACCATATTTTTAGAAGCTGATATGAGATGTGACAAAATACACCCCATCTTTCTCATATTCTGTGGATCTAATTCATACCCTACTGAAATTATTGGACAATTTTAAGTGCAAATGAACATAGGACCACACATTTTATCTTACCACGATGCAATTTGACTTACATATTTTAAAAGCTGCTGGTATACTGGAAAGCCTAACAAAATTACTCATCCATGTAAGACACTTTCAGTGGGTACCATAATATCTTTAATGACAAAAGTCTTTTCTCACTTGTGAGGAAGCAAAATACCAAAGCTTGTTTAGCAGAATTATTATAAGCTCAGAGTAGTTTTTTATTGAAAACAGAAACTTAGACCAATAAAAGCAACAGAAGGATGGAGGAATCCACATTTTTTTTGCAACCCAGCTGGATTATCTTAGACCTACAACAGATTTCATATGATCTAACACACTTGCAGGGTTTGACAGGCCAATATAAAGTTACAATCTTAACACAGCTCTAGCATAGATGTGAGCAGCAGAACAAAATAAAGCAGCATACATGGACAAAAAGGAGGTGCCACTTTAAGTTTCAAACATAAATTTTTGAGGAATAAATGTTATTATTCCCCCTATCCCCCTCCCTCTTGCCCTTTTGTATTTACTAATTCAAGTATGTCAAACTGTTCTCCAGTCAGTTTTCAGAAGATTCTTCTGAAATGCAGGTGGGATTTCACGGGAGACTCATTTGTCAGACGGCTTTTGACCCATGACCACTAGACAAGATTTTAATGAAAGTTCACCCCCATTGCCTGCAACAGACTGGCTCCCTTGTAGTCGCTGTTCTTATAGCTACTGCTCCAGGAGGTATTTCTGGTTTTTATGGCCACATTGCAGCTCATCTGCCAAAGGCTCCCTATCTGCAGCCACATGACAAAGTCAGATGTACTTCTCCCAGGGACAGAACTCCCGCTACAAAAACATCTCAGTTTTTTGTTCATTTCTCTTTCTTTTTTTCTTTTTTTTTTTTTTAAAAAAAAAAGGAGACAACCCCCTAAACTTTCAAAATTTTCATATCCTACAAAAAAAGAATTTCATTCCAAACCTCTATTTAAAGTGTTATCGCTTGCTTTCTTAATTATTAAGGAAATTATTTACCATGTCTGCAGCTGATTGGAAGAAGTAATATGCAATTCAACCAACACCAACAGATGAGCCCATAAGTAGGATAAAGGCAATGTGCCAATAAGTTTTGCTTTATAACAGCATCCTAAAACAAGCAGAAGTTTCACCATTTTTGAACCCATCATTCATAGCAGCAGTGGGCATTTTACCACATAAGACAGAAACTTATTATTTCCCCACTTTTAAAAATACTGGGTGCGAGCACTTTTCCTGTACGCAATTTTTACAGCACGCTCATTTAAGACATTCTTTGTACAACTTTACTTTGTGGTTTGTTGAAAAAATTGATAGTCACTGAAGTCTCCAAAACATCCATCTAGCATTTCACAATGACTCTTGATCTTTTCTGTTCGATTAATGAAACAGCCTTTTGAGAAGTAGTTTCTACTGGAATGCTATTTCATGATTATCTCTTACAACAGCAACAAAAAAACCCCAATTTACAATGAAAAGATCTGTATTCATGTGCATTTGAATTCTCTCTTAGATCAAGATATAGAACATTTTAAAATACTCATTTTGGCTTTGTAGCATTGTATAATACAAATGCACTTGGTGAGTCGAGTAGAATGATTTCTATGCAAAGGCTTCAACAGTGAAAAGATGTCGTAGGAGAATTTTGATATTAAAACCTATATGTGCATTTTTACTGTAATTTCAGATACACCACAGCCTCAGGTTCTCAACTGCTAATCCAACACGTAATTCACTAATGTTTATCTTAGGCTATTTACTAATCACGTAAGTAAAGTTGTTGAATATACATCATCTTATTCCCTGTATTGTTTGTTTGTGACATTATCCAGAAAGCATGGAATTGGCACTTCCTTGGTAAGAACTGTAGTTGCAAAAACTTTTGCAAGTAATGTATCTGGACTCTGAAGCCTGATTGGACAGGCAGGGTTTGTGGAATCTGGTACTATATTCCAAGTATGTAATTTAAATAAATTATTTCCATTATTAAGGAATTCAATGATTGCTAGATTTTTTTCCCAGGATATATTTATCAACCAAATCATCTAGCTATACAGAGGTATGAGAGGGTTTTTTACCATCTGTCATAAAAAAATACTGCATCTCAATAGAATACTTGACTTATTCTCTTATTCATATTTTTCTTATTTATACTTTTCACTGGAAAACAAATATGTCTTTTTGCCTGAGATAACTCTGTTAATGTAGCATTATGCAAGCCCTTCTCTAAGAAATCCATAGGTTATTTGTCTTCAGTGCAAGTGAAATATACTGTGCAATTTTATAACAATTTCAAGACATGGTATCTTTTATTCAGAACTTGCCTCTTTTTTCTTTCTTTTTTTAAATTATGTCAAACAAAAGCAGAAGCTGTTACGCAAGCTATTCATTTCATGAAATATTTAAGACTATATACCTTTCTAGATACTCCCTTTTTAGTTTTTTTTTATTTTATTCTTTCTTTAAAGTGATCGTTGACTAGCTCAAAATGAATAATCAGAGGCATACCTGCTGCAGCATGTAGACTTCCACAAAACAGAATTGATTCTGCCTGAGATTGCCTAGACAGAATATAAATTCCCTGCAAACATTACCTGTGCATTGTTCACTATAATGGAGACAGTGACCCCAAACGCTTTTCTGTTTATTTTTCAGTGGACCAGAGACAAAAATGAGCATGCATTTGAAGCTATGCCATTGATCTATAAGTGGATGAGAACTCAGAGACCAATGCGGCACCCAGGAATGTCACCATGTTTCACAACTGCAGTGATCAAGGCCGTACTACATAACTTCAGATATAAAAGGAGAAGTGGGTCTGGAGAAGATGGGAAAGGACAAATACAATAGACAATGTTAGATTTCATCTTAGTTGAGCCGGACAGTGCAATTATGACTGAGGTTTTTAGCAACTATTGACAGGCTACCTTTCTAAATCTTTAGCTTTTCAAGGACTATCAAAAGTACCTCTTATATTTGTCCCCAGAACTTTTTCTTTTCAGCAACAGAGGATGATAAGGCATCATCATGGTTAAATAAGATCAAAGCAGTGGGTATTTACTGCTTGAGTTTTTACAAGACCTAAATAGAGCTCTGTGGTTTCTTTCATCTTTCTTTAAGTTGCTTAGCAACACAGAACCATCTGGGTTTTTTTTCTTTTGTCATAGAGACCTTAATGTTATTTCTGCCTCTTATAGGAGGAAAAATACACAGCTGCAGGGAAAGTCACTACAGGTTCTTTACATAACACTTTTGTAGAGCTGTAGGACAAAAGAAAGTCGTTAAAGCAGTTCCACAATGAAAGATTTAAAGAGTCTTTACATTTTCTGACAATTGCTGAGGTTGATCCCTTTAGGAAGAAGGCTCCTTTCAGATAGCACGGTGCTCTCAAACAATGCTCTTTTCTTTATAAGTAAAGCAAACAACTTTTTGCCTCCTGGCTGTTGTTGAGGTTAATAAATATTTCTTCACTATAATGAAAAAACCCCACACCATAGTGAAGAGGATGTAACAGGAAGAAACAGTGTACAGAAATGGGATCTCCTGGGGACATGACAAAACATCTACACTACTGGAGAATTTCCAAGAGACAATTAAGCAAACTGGATACCCTGCTATGCACTTTGGGTTTACAACAAAGTGGAAGGAAGCATGGGCAGACACGCTGACCTCACCTAAGAACAGAGATAGAATTGCAGGCTCCTTCAAATTTCATTGCAAATTTAAACAAAAAAAACCCAAACAAAACCATTTTGTTTTGTGGTTTGTTTTTTTTGTGTGCATGTGTGGGTTTTTTTTCTGGTTTGGTTTGGTTTGGGTTTTTTTGGTTGGTTGGTTGGTTGTTTTTTTGTTTTTGAGCATGTCTATGCCTTTGGGTTTATAACTTTTTGTGCTCATCTTTTAAAAAGTGTGGCAAAAGACAATAAAAAATACTGAAAAGTCAGTCTTTTCTGTATGCATGATTGAGTATAAATAGAGGGGCTGTACTCTTGTCCAGCTGCAGAAATGCAAAAGTTACATCTGGGAACATGCATATTGGGCAGCCTACAGATGCAAGGGAACACTGCTCCCTTCCAGACACCTGGGGATCATCCCATTCCACACCATTGAGTCTCCTGCTTTTTCCTAATGCTGTGGGGTATTGATGCATGTTTCAGTGCGGGGAAAGAGCAATTTTTTACATCACAGTTTACAAAGTCAAAGTCTTGTTTCTGTGATGCTACAGATACCTTTTACACATAAAAGCAATGCTGGATGAAAGAAATAGTCAACAAAGTGCAATGCAGAAACAGAAAAGGCAAACAAATGCTTCTAAGGAAAGAACAACAACAAAATGTAAGGATCCACTCGGGTTTAAGTCTGCAACTGAGACTCTTAAGTTAGAAAAGCAATAATTGCTTCAAAGGGCAGTTCATTCCTCTTCTTGCTGGCTACAGAAGCAGCCTAAGAGAGATCAGTGCACATGGAAAGATGGGCTTCAGCAGCCACAAAGAAAAGCTTTACTGGAGTATTGTTTTTCTTCCTTCTGATTTAAGAAGCTATTGCAGGACAAATTTTGTCTGCTCTTTTAAATACACTCCTGCTTCCTTGTGGCCAAGTATGACTTCAAAGAAAAAAAAAACAGAAAAAAACCCCCCAGTAATGAAGAAAAGAAACAATAAACAATATCTGGCTTTAGGGCATGCATAAATAACTTAAATAGTCTTTCAGGGAGTTTTGTGTAGCTGAAACTCATTATTGTTATTTGCCAGTTTAATGATACATGAATTTATTCAGTTCTTTTTGCCAAAATGTCATAACCAAATCAAACTAAAACTACTATAATAAAAATCTGAAATTGGTAAAATCCCAAAATATTGTCATGAAATATCAGAATTTCAAATCCAAGAGATGGCACTGTCCTTTCCCTCTGATCTACCACTAAGCTCTGAGGAGAAGAGGCAACAGGAGCTTCTGTAGCTCGTGTTATTCAGTGGGGCTCATGCAGCTCTGCTTTAAATGCCTAATTAAGGCACATTGGCCAAGAGTCCCTTTGTCCCTGCACAAAAGAATATAAGAAAAGGCAACAAGAAATAAAACAAAAATGAAGAAAAGTTGTCTTTTTCTACAGAAATTACTGAAGAGATGTGTAATATCATTAACTAGGACGGCATTCCTCAAGTTTGGTTATTATTATTTTCAGGCAAACAGACCTTTTAGTTAGCAAAGTCCTTTAATTTCTGTAGATACGCAAATTTACCATCCAAACAATGTTTCTCTTCATCATCGATTTCTCTTCGTAAGGTAAATATCTTGCAAGCCCCCAAGGATAACAAAACCCTGATATGAATGATCATAGATTGTCTCTTGTAGTATTGACTGCGTATTAGAAATCCAAAAAACCCAGAAATGTCCATGAGCATTCACAGATCCTTTCCATAGTTACTGAGGCTGTTCAGTTCTTGCCAGCTCAATGTTATTTACATTTATGAGGCATAAAAAAAGGACCTGGGGCACAGGGCCAAAGCATAACTTGCTAGTGCAAGACAATAGTTCAAATTCTCTTGCCCCTCAAAGTAGTTTAGCCACATGGAGAACGTGCCTTTACCCTATACTGACTTGCAAAATATTTCTGCAGATTATTTGGGAGAGTGCTAGCTAGTTGAAGGCAAAATTGTATGAGGGATCATTCTAAAACTTGAACAACGCAGACAAATCATCTTCCAGGGCCCGGGTACAATTTCTGGCAATTTTCTGGCACTGTTCAATTTACTATTATTTATTCAGCCTTCAAATACAATGAACGAAAAGCAATCTGCCCAGTGACTGCTAGCAATCTGCACATCAGTGGACCGTTTACTACTGTAGAAAAAAATTTCAGTGGTTCTGTCTCCCCTGCAGGCTCAAAAAAGATTTCATAGTACCGAGTAAAGGCAGGTTCTAGATGACTTCAGCATTTTTTTTAAGTTCTGAGATCCTGCAGCACATTTAACCATAAATTTCTGGCTATTAATATATTAATAAGTATATTTAAAATAATGCTGCAAGACACTTAATCAGACAAGACAGCCTTGTACCCTTTGATTGCTTCATGGGCTTTTTTATTGTGTTGGTCCTTCAGAGCACTTAGTATCATCCAGGATGACACTGAGCCCACATAATTGTTCGACAAGCATAAAGTCTTATTGACCTTCAGCACGACTTAAACCCTGCTCAGTGTCTTTCCCTATCACTCCTCCTTCTCAGCAGTTTACATCAGGAAGGGCTGATCCTGCCTGCAATAAGCTGAAGTGGGAGCAAAGCAGGAAGGGTTGCCATTGTACCCCCTCCTGCTCACCAGAATATTTCTGAAAGTGTAATGACTGGACTGTAACTAAATGCTTCTGTGCCAGCAGGGAGCAGGTGAAGCTGTTCTTATCCCTGAGGGAGCTCAGGTAAATCTTAGGAAACATTAAATTCTTCTTTGATGCAATTTTATTTCTAGTACTATGGCAAATACTTTCAGGTCAAGGTCAGAACAAAATCTCCTTACGTTCGTTCACGTTCCTGCCTGCACTACACTTATCTACAAGGATAAGAACGAACTATGCAGACTCCCTGTTTTCCTCCCTGATGCTCACACTGGAAAGAAGGGCCTTTACTCCATGTTTGTCTACAACTCAGTCCATGTGAGGCGTCTCAATGAGATCTCAGTGTGAGGAGACCTCAGTGAGATCTGCACTGATACTAACCTTTTTCATCAATACCAACAAGGGCTGTGTGATCAAAGCCCAACAGGGACATTTTAGAAACTCACTCAGGTTGCTACGGTAAGAATTACTTATAGAGCTACCCTAAATATTATAAGCACCATTCCCCAGCACAGTGGTTAACAAGAAGTCTGAAAACTGATTCAGACATGGTTTCTCTTCCTGACTGCTCTCATCTGTGTTTGTGGGGTCAGCTAGGTTTGTAACATAAGGATCTGTAGCAAAGGCTCTTCACTCATGTATGGTTTATGTCTGCCCTTTCTTGATGTCTCATGAATGTCAGCCTAACAGATGTTCATGTTTAGTCACCAGTTTAACTTTCTTCTACTTCCATTAAAAATTAAGAGAATTAAAATTCCTTGGTACACTTCTCTAATAAAAATTTATTCCCTTTATACAAATTTATAATCAGGTCAAATTTATGGATAACCCTTATTCTGCAATTGTTTTTTACTCTCCCATGTCTTAAAGAAAAATAAAACCAATTGTATCTACTGCTTGCAATGCTTTCCCTTCAGATTTATCTGAGAGCTGATTTAACCCCCTATATTTCTTCTTAATTACTGGAAACAATAGTTCTGTAGCTGAGGAACTTTGTGATTCCTTGTTGCATAATACATCTAAATACTTCGTTCAAGCTGTACATCATTCAAATTTGCTTTGCACTAAAGAGAAAAATGAAACTTGTCTCTGAAGAAAGTTATTTGATATATTAGGACACTTCTTCTTGTTTCAGAAAGGGCCAGCACACTTTATGTCTACTGATCTTTAAAAAGATTTTCAAATTCAGAGACAGCAGAAGAGGGAATAATTTTTGCATAAAGCACAGTTTCGAGTTCTGTCTTACAACTTCATGTATTTTAGTCTGAGATATCGGCTATCCCATAAACAACTAGGGCCTCTACAACAAAATTATGTCTGCATAACTGTGTTTTACTGGTTAAATCAATTTCCTTCAAAAGATGTAACAGTGTAATAGCTGCAGAACTAAATAAAAATACCACTTCTGAAACCCATTGCCTTATTTTAACTTTGCAAAAATCCAACAAAATTCAAGAAAACACTCAATTTGAAAATTAACAGCAAGGGATGTTTTATATATAGTCTCGACCCATTTAATGCATGTACTGCAGTGACTATGGTATGAAGTACAATCAGATATCTTAGAGCTTGTGGGCAGACCTGTTAGCTAATACCACACCACTCACATGCTTCAAAGGCAGCTGAAGGCAGCGTCTTATGGAGGGATTACCTTTGCAAGGAACTGATGAGGAGATGCTACATTCTAGCTGACTTTGCTGCCTTAAAATGTAGGATTATACAGATTTTAAGTATAACTCTTTCAGCACTTTTAGCAGCACTTTAGCAGAGTATTTTTGTATTAGATTCCTGAAATAGTTTAATGTCCCTTATGAAGGATTCCAATGGACAAAGATTGTAGCAATGTAAAAAAACATTTTATCTGTATAAAATGTTCTTAGAATAAGACACAACAAGCATATCACTTGCTACCAGAGTCAAAACTATTCAGAAGACCCAGAATCCTTGAAAATGGTCCAAGCAGGACACTGAGAGTTGATGAAGACTTTTGTGGGAGGAAGATTTCGGGTCTTGGGACCACCAACTCAAAGGTGGGAGGTGTGTCTGTGGGAGGACCTGGGGAATAGAGAATTTTTGGGCTACCCCATGAAGTAGTAGTTAGGTATTATAATTAGATGATACTATAAGTTTGTAAAACCTGTGTGTGGGGGTGTGCATATGCCAATTTTGTGTATCTAAGATGCCTTATTAAAGCATCTTTTAAAGAGCTGGGTTTTTTATCATTCTATACTACCATTGTCCAGAGAATTATTTCTTCAATTTTAGGCAACAGCTTCACCTACTGTGCACATCACTCGGGACGTTTGCACATGTGAGTACAATGGTTTCCTAAAACCTTCGACCTAATGCTTTACTACCAACCTTCAAATATTGTCACAGATGAACAGTGCAGTCACATGAAACAGAATTGTTTATAATTTTATTGTTCTGGAAAAGCAAGGTATTATGATTGCAGTCCAGGAACTAATAAAGTAAAGCATGCACTAGGACTGTGCAAATGCAGAGAAGATTTGGGCAACAGTTTTATAATTCTCTGACTACTGTTGGTTCGCTGCTGGTTCCCTTCCATCTCTCTCCAATACTGTCTGGCGTAGAAAACACGTCCACCCTTCCCTGATTGTCCTTCTAAGCTCAGAAAGAAAGATATAGTCTTTCTCCTGTATCTCCTCAGATGCTCACACTGCCAGATAGAGAAGTTACACAAAGAGCAACTAAAGCTACATTTCTCCTTGGATGCAGCAAGAAAATTTCACTAGAAAATACTGGCTTCTTGTGCCCAAGTGCCTCCTTCAGAACTTTGATGGCTCAGTGGGTGTTACCCCAGACCAAAACAGGGATCCCTAGCAGAAATTCCCCTTGGATCTGCCACAGCAGCAGAACAGCTGGAGGCTTGAATGCCTCAGGGCATTCAAGTTGCCAACAATCCTACCGTTCCTGTTAGCAGTAAAACTGCAGAGAAGTTCACTTTCAGTGAAGAGCCAGAACACTCACAGAGCTGCTGGGTTTGTGGGGTATGTGCCAAAACATATGGTTTAGGTTCCATTCAAGATGGAAGCATGTTTTTCAAGAAACTGTGTCCTCCTGGAAAGAGAAGTGTGGCCTTCTGCACAGATCCACTGCTTTGATTCTGATGCAAAGAATGGACAGTGACTGTTAAAGGGCTTAAAAAGCTTAGGGAAAGCCCTGAAATAAGACTGGACAAAATATTCACATTATAAAACCCAATGTATCCATGATTTAGGGACAGAGTTTTAACTTGAAGCCATATATATATATATATATGTATATATCTACACACACACAAACACGCACAGTTTTTATGATAGTGATATACATGTAATACATATATTGCCACAGTAATTCTTCAGATCCACACTTGAATAAATGACAAAAGCTCCAGGTTCACAATAATAAAATATGCAGCACTGTTATACATAATTAATACAACTAAAGATGTGTGAAAGCTTATTTCTAAATTTATTTGTTGCTACTCGAAGTAATTGAGTCTCTCAGTCTTCTTCCTCGCTATTGTTTCTTACCTTGAATTCTTTCATCCTAATCCAATGCATCTTCTTTTCTTCATGTGTTCTCCTATACCATTCACCTTTCTTTCTCAAGAAAGCCTCTGCAGAGCTCAAGAGCCTTTCAGTTCGAATGTCTATTTTATGAAGGGTGAGAGGTGACTGAAATCAAGATTTCTTTTTCCCCCAAATGTCTGAGATGCAACAATGATTTATAATCCAAGGCACTTTCTCGTAAACATATATTTTACCTGTAATCCCTTTCCTAGAATCCTAAAACAACTTTCATTGAAGGAGAAACTCAAGGTTCTGAGAACAATCTTTATGGCCTACTTGAATTACCATTTAATTTGGTGATCAGTCGTGAGCCTAATTTGCTGGAGGCTCTACACTCCAGAGCTAGCATAGATTTAATGCCAGCAACAACTGTGATGAAAAACATGTTTTGAGTTTAAATAAAGACTAGACCAGATTTCTCATGTCTTGCCACATTTCCTCAGTCTTCCTTTTTCCTATAAGGTTACATACTAAAATTGTATTTTACGGTCAGTGTCACATGTGAAAAAAGACATAGCTGTTAATATTTTTCATGATAAGCTGATTGACATCACTTAGGAGTATTACCCAAATCCACTTACATTATAAAGGTACATTTGAGCTGCAATTGATTCAAAACCCAAAACAAACCCGAAACCCAACAACAGAATAAAAGAAAGAAAACCAAACAACCAAAAACCACCAAATCAACTGTTGCAAGATATAGCCTTGAAGATGAGCTATTTTACTTTCACCTCTCTCATTTAACTTGAATCTTACCTGGACAAGGCAAAATGTTGCATTCCTGGTACTCGAGAGATGGGCCAAGGCAAGGAAGTCCCCCATACTTGGGTTCAGGATTGCTGCAGACCCGTTTGCGGTTCCGTATACCCCTACTGCAGTCACGACTGCACTGAGACCATGGAGACCAGGGTGACCAGGCACCATTGATGGTATGAGCAGAGTATCGTCCAGAACGCAAGAAATCCCCTGACAATCCTAATAAGATAAGGATTGAAAAAGCAATACTTAATTAAAGCAGTATCTCATCTCAAAACAACCTTTTCCTCTCCAAATTGACTCCTAGGCTTCTAATACTAAGTAATATGAACAAGAGGGTCTTGACCTTTAGTCTCACAATCCAAACCCCAGTTTCATCTCAAGAATCTCTTCCATAATAGGAATTTCATATTCACTTGCAAGGAACTACAGCAAAGACTCGGATCCAACATTTTAGTTAAAACTTTATGTCTGTGTTGACTGAACTAGTCATCTACTCCACCTAAGAATGACAAAAATTATCTTTCTCTTGCACAGGAACTATCATTAGAAAATTTCCTAATATATTACATAGGTATACGTACATAGGTACATAGGTACATAGGTATATGTTTTAGAGAAAGAAGGTGACACAGGACACATGACTGAGCATTCTGGGACTACTCATCGAGCCAGCTCTCCTGGCCCTACTGCAGGGCTCTGCTCACTTCATCTACCCAGCCTACCTCCACTACTGCTTGCTGTCCACAGAGGCTCATGAGTATACCAGGCAGCAATGCACTGTACTTATCCTACCCATACTGAGACTTTAGATAGATATTAATAATTTCACAAAGTCTAGCAAAACTGCCCTTTTGTGAAGAGTAATTTTTGCCACTGTAAAAGCCAGTTTATTTTCCACTGAGTTGAAGTGTTCTAAAACACATATAAGATGTGGTCACACACACACACACATACATACACACACATGAATACTTGCTAGTCAAAATAACTATCTAGCAAGTAGAAAACATATTTCCTAAGTGAGTTTAGTACAGAGAAAAGGCATTAGAATAAACAGCAACAGATGAAGTCCACTATTTATCACTGAAAGGAGACACACAGATCTTGTTCACAGCATACAACCAATATGCCTGGTTACAGCCCTGGGTGAACTTCTAATAATCTGCAGTTCATTTGAGTATCTTTGCCACTTTTGAGCTTGGTCCTGCATGGAAAAAGACTCCCTCAGCTGTACTCAGCACAACAGTGAAATCACTCTTGAGCTGCAGCATTACCACTAAGCATCACTACTAAGCAACCTCAGCAACACTGTTGGGATTTCCTACTGTTGCCAAAGCAGTTCACCTTTCACTGGAAACTCTATGATTGATGGACCAATAACTGCTGCTTTTATTACAAGTTGTGATGAGAGAAGGTCCTGTGAAGGGCACTTAGAACAGCAGAGGATGTGTCTGCCTCTCTATGCTAGAGCTTCAGTATTGCTAATGTAAGTACAGATAAATGGTATCATCATCAGTGGACAAATGCTGGGTTTTGTTTGCAGCTCTAACTACAGCACAAATGTCTGTTCTTAAGAAATTGTTTTGAGCCCTACCCACAGGTGTAGGCACTGTGGGAGTATCAAATGGAGATAAACAGAAGATGTACTTAATGATGCTAAGAAACAGGAACAAAAAATCCTGTGAAGTCTGTCCTGGACTGAACAGGACCAGCATTCCGCATAACCTGAAGTTCTGAAGGAGCTTCTCCTTTGCAGTGTCCAGTACTGAAACAATTACATCCTATTTCTACCTGTGGTTATGGCAGTAGTATCACATCTAAAGTTCTTGTCTGAGAAGTACATCTACAATAATCCCAAGGCAGATGAGAGTTTACATTTTTTATTCAACACTTGATAACTGGCAGTATTGAAATGATGACGCACTGACAGAGAAACATTTGTAATAGAAAACCTTTGAAATTAATAAGAAAACAGCAGAACAGCAATATAAAAATGACTAAAAGTGAATAAAACCTTTCAGGAATTATGGAAGGTAACTATTTATCTCCCACTGAACCAGATTCTATTACACAGATATTAAAAGCAGCATTTTAAAAACATGACATACATACAAATGCAAAAAAGGGAGCAAGTACAGAGAAACAGTATGTGAATTATGAATACAGATCCACTTTCCTGCTCTGTAAGATCCTTTTATTTTTGCAATTTTGTATCACTTTGGTCATGGAAATGCGCACCTTATGTACGCAGTGAGCTGTGAGACCAAAATAACAGTATTTTTTAATAACAGAATTTCAGACTTAGGGGATTTTTAGTTATTAAATTAAAAGCAATGCAAACAATGGAAAAAGTATTAATTGGACCATCCTGCCAGTCATTTTCTTCATAAATCACTGCAGGGTGTATCACTTCATAACGATTCTAGGATATTCCAAAGATATTTTTGCAGGACATGTGTAGCTTTTCAAGTACTAAGGAAAATTTGTGACCTTATATGGCATTATAGTATTAGATTTCTTACTATTTAAATTAGAGACTGATGAGGGGAATCTCCTAAGGGAAAGCTCTAAGGTGCTTTAGCTCTGAAACAGAAAAATATTCTAAAGAATCTTTTCACTGTGGAGTCTGGTCTGCAGGAAGTGTTCCCTTGTGTTTTCTTCCTTCCAAAGCATTAAAAAATTTATTATAAGGAGCAGTCTTTTCACAGTTTTAGAGTAATTCATAGAGTGCTCATAGAGAGGCTTTTAGAATTTTCAGATAGAAACCACATAGTAAAAAATTAACATTATGCCATTAGTGAGTGGCATGAAAAATAACAAGATCTATTTACATTCTGGAAATACTGTACCACATATTCCTTGAACAGCCTTATTCTACAATGAACTGCCTAGGTTCATGGATGAGGGGAGAACAGCGTATACTACTTATCTCAACTTTAGCAAGGGTTTTGACACTGACTCCTATAACTTCCTGATAGACAAGTCAACAAAGTATGAGTTAGATAAGTGGACAGTGCAATGTATTGAAAACTGGTTGAGCAACCTGGCCCAGAGGACTGTGACTGGTCTTTAAAAGGCCAGCTGCAGAGAAGTCACTAGTGATGTATGCCAGGACTCAGTACTTGGTCCAATCCTGTTTAACATGTGTAACACCATCGTTCATGACCTGGACACGTTTGCTGATGATATAAAACTGCGAAGAGTGTCTGATAAACCTGAGGCTCATGTTGTACCTTGTTAGACACTGGACTATATAATTGGGTGGAAACCAAATCAAATGTGTGTCTGAGGGGGGGAAGGGCTCATGGAGCCCACATGGCAAGTGTCTACAGCATCATGGGGTAGCCTTGGAGCAGCTGTCTGTGAGCCCACTCATACCATGCCCCCTGGAACACATAACCCAGCTTCTGATTTGCTACATCCCCCCTCAGTCTGGAGCCATGGAGTGGTGGTCCTGCTTGGGAGGGGTGGCTACAGGGGGCAGAAAACATAAAACCAGCAGCATGCGCCTCCATCCTCTCTGTTGCTCTCTCCTGTGATCTACCTCCACCATATGAGTCTGGACTTCCATGGGACTCTCTGGCAGTAGTTAAGATCTTCCCTTTCCTTCCCTTCCTTCCTTTCCTCCCTTCCTCCCTTCCTTTCCTTCCTTTCCTTCCTTTCTTTCCTTTTTTTCCTTTCTTTCTCTTTCATGCTACTCCTTTTTCTTCTCTTAATCTCTTCTCTTTCTTTACTATATTCTTAATATTCTGGGTAACTTAAACCCAGTAGGCTGGATTTTGCTGGGTTGTACAGTTTAGCATGTGTTAAGTCAGAGCTTTGTGGAATGCTTTGTTTTGGCTGTACGTTACCTGTTTTAAACTTTTGCCAAGATCTCTATTTTCTCCTGTATTTTAAGCTTTAAAGTATCTCCTGAAAAACCATGTGCAGTGTTCTCTCTTTGCTCTACCTCAAGGTATTAAAGAACCAAAGGCTCTCAAAACATTCAGTAGGTGAAATTTTGGAGCCTTGTCTATTTTTAAAAGTGCTCCACATCCACCTCCAGAACAGAAACCAGATTGTCCCCCCAACAGAAACCAACAATAGGCCTTCTGTTTTTCTCAGTTTACAGTCCTCAAGATAAAAATATGTGGCTAAAACAGGATGTGAGGGCCAATGCCCTTGGTTTGGTAACAGTAAAAGTCTAGTTGCCACAACAACATCTTAGTCCCCCCTTATTTAAAGCCCACCTACAGAAATACATGTGAAATCTTGCAGAAAAAATGATCAGTCATAGCAATATCAGTCAACCAATGAATAGCTTTCCCAAGGCAGACAGAACAGCTATAAATCAAATCCAGATCCGACCTTTATGATAGGTTCATTGTTGAAATGTTTTAAACTAAATTGCTCTCAGAAAGCCTCTGACTTAGAGCCCCATGAACAATTAGAATGTATGAATTCTGCTTGCAGTTTACCAACAGGCTTATTTTGAGTTGTTCTGAAGTTGTACTCCAGTAATAAACTGCAGCACACTGAGGGTAGAAAAGGGATTTAACTACTTAATCCCAGTACAATTTTTAAACAGGCATCTCTGCTTCCCAAAAGTGAAAATTTCCATAACAAGTACTGCAAAAGCTTCAATAAAAGCAATCACAGTAATTTTGTGGACAAAACAACCATCCACTTCTAAGATCAGGGAAGACACAAGAGATGAACTGTCATCTAAACAGAAGACTTTTCTCTCATTTTAAGTGCTTATGCTTTTTTCAATATGGGTAAAAATACACAGAAATTAGCACTGCTTTGCTGATGGCTTATTTGTTCCATAATGCACATATAACAGAAAATATTTGCACAAATAAATTACATAACTCTGATGTAAACAAAGATGATTTGATAATTTCTAAGTAAATTTTTAGAACTTTTTGGTTGAATCGAAATAGTTTTACAAATCCACAAGAAATTAATCCTGTTTGGAGACATGCTAACATGAAAGTCACCTGCCCTGACTAGCACAGGAGAAAAAATCTGCCTTTGCAAAAGCCTGTAATGAGACCTCGAGTGGCATGATTCTGCTTGAAAACTGCAATACTTTCAGCCAAGTTGAATTAATTTGCCTTAAAGTGAGGTTCTAATAAAGCAGATAGTTTTATAATAATTCCCTATTCTAGCCTGTAGCTAAGCAATACAGCCCTAAAAAAGAAAGAAATAGCTGTGACACCTGATAAATTATATTACTTGACTGATTTATAACTTATGTCCTCCTGTTCCAACCTAACAAAGAAAATGCAATTATCCAGGTAGTCTAGGTTCATGACTTTGGGAAAGGATGATCTGAAGCCAAAATTCAAGTATCCTGAATCATTTCTAAATGACAGCATGAAACACTGTTTAAAGTGCTGCAGGTAATAAGGCTAAGCAGAGATAGTTTCAATGCTGTCACTTTCTGAAGATAGCCTGCAAGTTATTTGACAATATTATTGAAGCATAAAACCTATATACCTTCAGGCCTAAATACCTATCACTTACAGAAACTTATAGAAACATTCAAAACATAGTAAAATTTAAATGATAAAATGGAATGGCAAACAACAATGTGGTGCAGACAGCATATTTAAAACACTCGAACAGTATACAGATGGAGGATGTTATGTTAGCAGAAGAACTTTATTTCTAGTACCTAGGTTTTCTGTATTTAAATATTTAATTCCAAAGTCCCACTCAGGAGTTGTTGTTTGTCAATCAAACTTGAATTTGTCATTGAATTCAGTTCTAATTTTCATAATTCCTTTTATTCTTACCCAGAATACCACACCGTAACTTAAATAAGAGATAGCATCGCAACATGTACTCCTCCTGACTGCAGGACATCCTTGATTATCAATGCATGTTTTGTTCTGTACTAAATTCTGAATGCACTATAGATTTCCTGTGGGTAACATTAGGATTTAATCTTTTCATGAGAGATTACAGCCACTAAAACTGTAATTCAGACAAAATTACATCTTGCCTTCAAAAATAACTATTGTTTTAAGTTTGGCATAGAGAAAGCAGTGACAACTAGGAATCTAAGGTCAGGTTTCCAGGTATCTTTTTCTCCTTTAAGGAATTTGCAATTTTTCTCCCTTCCCATTGTCTCCTTCCACTTCTCACCCTCTCCATAAAAGGCGAAAAAAAAAAAGAAAAGAGAAAAGCAAACAAAAGACTCTTTACATCAAAATTAGGAGTATTGCCTTTGCTTAATCGCCTTCTGAAGGTATTTTGGGAGTTAACCTGGTAACTCTGGCCATGTGAAGTTCAAGTGTTTTGTCTAAGCTCATCATTACTATTTGCTTACACCATGGAAAGAAAGTGGTATCTCCAGAGGGTGACTCGTGCCCACTGCACAAGACACTTGTCTTCAATGGATCCCTCATTCCTCAGGGGGCTATAGCTGACTCTGCAAATTACAATGGAGTCTACATCTTGGCAATATAAATTCAACCTGGAAAAAGCAGTCAACCTCATACCCTGTGAAACCCAGAGGCAGAGAATAAGATGTATTATTCTTTCCTCTTAATCAAACTTCAAATCAGAAAAGCATGAATACCATGTGCAAATGCTACTGCTTGCTTGATTGATACAGAAATCTTACCACACTCAGGAGCAGTTTAGAGAGTTTCTGGCAAGAAGTTCTAGCTCTAAGCTCAGACTGCAAAGAAAGTTTGCTTTGCTAGCATCTGACAGTGAAACATGATTCTGCTTAACATGGCATGACTATAGTTGCACAGTGGGAGATTATAGGCAATGAAAAAATTTCTAACAAATGGCTCCTATCTGGAAGGAACAGAGCACTGATCTTTGCAGAACACATCTTTGGTAATGAGGTATGCCAAGCATGCTGTACCAGAATTAATCTTTCTATAAAAGCCAGAGAATTGCTACAATTCAACATGAAGATAATGAAAAGACGGTTTCACAGTATCCAGGCTCTGGACAGGTGGAAGTAAGCTACGATGTTTTCTTGCTATCTAGTCAGAAATTATGGAGGTGTCTGCCACAATTCATGGCTTCCCATTCTCGTGGGTTCCTTCTGTTCCAAAAGCTACAGTTACTCTACATGACTCTTATTCATGTACTTTCTTCCAGTGAAATCAGGGACCAGTAGAGAGGTGGTGTGCTGGCCCAATCTAAACCTGGGAGCAGGGAAGTGCTCCTAGTCCTGCACTGTAGAGGCCGTCAGTAAGTTTTATCTGATCCCCAAACCAAAATGGTGCCTCCCTTCACCCTTCCCCAGCAAATGTTCCACTCCACACTGCTCTGACATCCACAATCAGAAAATGGCCAAACAGTCTCAAAATAAAATGCAGCTATTTTCACCAGAAGTATATTGGTCATTGCAGCCACTTGGAACACTGATTGGGTTTGATCTTTCATTACAGAATAATTAAAGACTCACTGGCCAAAAAGAATCGAAGAATGAGCACAAATTACTGACAAAATTATAAGGGCACTCACTAGGAAGAACAGACAGATGCATAATAGTTTCTGCCCTGTCAAGTACTCAATATAAAGTACTTAAATATTCAGTAGTTTTGGGATTAGTCAGCAAAAATTCTTTGCCCAGAAGAACATTTCTATTACTGTGCAATGTGATTGGGGTCACTCACATACATTGCTCCAATAATGAATTATTTCCAAATGAATCAAAGCTGCAGCTTCAGCAAGATGCAACAAAAAAACACCATCAGGAAATGCAGAAGTATTATGTTCAGAAGCAAAAAAAATCTTCCAGCTAATCAGGCAAAGAATGCACCTGAACCACTCGCTCCCCCACTCCTGTCACTTGCACACTGCCCAAATGCTTTATTTAACAAAATCTTCTGACTCTATTCTGTAGGAATTAGCTTATGCATCCAACTGCAGGAGAGGACTTACGATCATGACTTCAGAGCTGAAAGAGGTGTCTCCATACAATGCTTAGCTTTGTTGCAGCAATGTGATCTAGAACAAACTGGCTCTTGCACTGGTTTACCCTACTAACCCGCTCTCTGTGTCATGCATTGGTTTTTGCATACTCCTTTCTTAAGTGCTGACATCTCAGCTGTCAGACAAGAATATACCTAGATTCTCTTGTAGGTCTGCTTCTAGTTGTTGTGATAACTCTCTTAAGTCTGCATTATCTGGTGGGAAAAACATTCTCATTTAATCTCATGAAATTTTAAAAAGGTGTCATCAATGCAGAAGTGCTGGAAGACAGCAAAAACAAACAGCACCACCTGACGATCTCACTAAGGACATGAGAAGTGCACCTCTCACATACACCAATCCCAGGAGAGCAAAATATTTGCTAAATACTGTTTGAAATCCAGTTTGGATGAAAACAGGAGAAGAGGAGAAACGTTTGTGTCAAGAGTTCCTCCATGCCAAAATTTGCCTTGCTTTCCAGACCTAAAAAAACCCAACATTTGACGCTGTAGATTAACTGCAATGGGAATGACATGGAGCATGAAATGAAGCTTTATCTGGAGTACCATGTTTTGTTTTATTTCACACAGTTCACTATTATATATTTTTAAAAAAAAAAAAAAAAAATTATGAACATCCTGCTCCCTCCAAAGAGGCACAGATGTCAACTGAAACAACAAAGGCTTTATCCAGGATAAAGGGGAGGGGAGCAGGATGGAAGCATCTAGCGTCTTATCACAGGAGCCAACCCTGCAGTCTCCCCTGCTACCAAAACCTTGACATGTAAACCTTATACTGGCAGGAGCTTAACACTGACTTTCACAATAGTTGGTCTGTCTGAAAAATAGTGAGAATTATAAAGCCAAAGGACTCAGAAACTGTTCCCTCTTTTTTTTTTTTCTTTTTTTTTTTTTTTTGTTTTGTTTGTTTTTTCAGCTGACCTGGGTCTTCTGAAGATTCAAAAGACTCTATAACTGGAAAACAGGTCTATAAATATTAAAATATAATAATAAACCCCCAGTATTTCTTTAGATTATGAGACTAAAATATAATACATAAAAAGACATGCTATTATATAATAAAGCCTGATAATGAATGAAAAGCACTAACAAAATTAGAATTACTGTCAGAAGTTTTCTTGGGTTTTATTTATATATATATACATATATATATATATATATATATATACATGCATAGCATTTATTCAAAAATATGTAATACTGATAGGGAAAGAAGAAAATTCTGAAAAACAATAATTCCAATTTAAAGTCCTCCAACGTTGAAAAGATTTGGAAGGAGTTCAGTTTTCTATCTCAGAAATAAACCAAACTTTTTATTACTAGCAATAGGACAACATAAACTTTTACAATACAAATTATCCAGTTCATAAACTTCTTGTTTATTTAAACACCTATAGGAGAAATCTTGCAGTTGTTATTTTTGAATTACTGAGCAAAAATTCTTCTTAGCATCAATATTCCTTATTCTAGCTAAATATTTAGCAAATATTGCACAAATTCTCCCCCAGAAAAAGCTTGAGAGTGTATAAGGAGGTGACAGAATCTTCCAAGAACTAGATTATTGTAAAGAAAATTAAAATAACCTGGCAAATCTCATAATTGGTGGTAAAAGACACTTGCTTAGTCTGACTGATGACACTACATCCAGAAGAAATACAAGCTAGGTTCCCTGTTGTGATCACTATGTCCTCCTCTTCATTATCAGTTCTGGTACACAAAACACCAGCAAGCAGAAACTTCCACTCTGGGCTGTAAATGGAACTGCAGACATCTCACTAGCGGGAGGCAACCACTTTAGCTCTGCTTACCATCTGTCGAGCACCCACTGGTGCCATCGCTGGAACAGTAGCGCATTTCAATCCGCTGCCTTCCCACCTCTAGCAAATTTGGGTCAGGCAAGCGTGCTTTGCAGGTGTATCGGAAACGTTGTTCATAGTGACCACCGTTGTCTGAAATATTGACCGGGGTCCAAGGTGTCCAAGGAGTTGTCTTTTTTAACTCTGGGCAGGCGTTGGTGTTACAAGGCTGATATTCCTGAAAGAAAATGGTCATAATGAATAGAAAGAGCAAATACGACTTTAAAAGCACCCCAGAAACACTCAAAGCAGACAAAAAGGCAAGCAACTCAAAAAGACTCTGATATTTTTTCAGCATTTTCAAGAGCGGTAATCATCAATAAACTTTTAATTCCAATCTCAAACTGAAAGTGTTTTTCCTGCTTCTGTGCAAGCACAGTATCACACTGCTAAAAGTAATAATATGCCAGTACAAATTAGATCTATTACACCCATAAAAACAGTAAAGCAAGCACTAGAAGTACCATGATAAAGCATGTCCTCTATAAATTAATAGCCACAAATAAGGTTTAGCTAAATATGCTAAAGTTTTTAATTAAGAAGAACTCTGATAAACGGCAAATACATGACACAAACCAGAAAATAATTCCTTGGCAAAATCTAGTGGCATATGAATAAGCAAACCACTGCCCATTTTGTGTGTTGCTTATGTATGACAAAGGGGACAAGAGACAAAATCTGTTTTCTACTACAGATTCTGGCTCCCCGAGGTGCACATTAGTCATTGCTCCAGCACTGTTAAACCTATCTTCAGAAGCAAATTCCCTGTGGACTGAATGCGCTAAAAGGAACAGATCACATCTAAGAAACAAATGCAGAATTGCCAGTATTCTCACAAATGCAGACTTGTCAGTATTCTCAAACCCCACAATACATGTTTTCTTATGGGTATCATCAAGGTCTGTAGATCCTGCCTAGTCATTTTCCACAGCAAAATACACTTCATCTGATGCAAATGCTTTGTAAACTGTATGGATGAAATTAAACAACCATTAAATACCAGAACAATTTCCCACTGACAAATTATTAAAGACAAAAAGAAATAGGCACCAGTGGGACAATTTTTAAATTCTCTCTGCACCTCTGACCTCTTAGAGAGAAACTCAGGGGAAGGTACCTTCGGAAAAGGAGCCCACTAAAATTTGTAATTCCACTAAATACCAAAAAAAAAAAAAAAAAATGGAAACAATAGAAATAATGGTTTTATCACATAGTACACATAGTACAACCTTCTTCTTCCATGACCCCTATCCCAGCTGATACCACCATGTTCCAACAAGCAGTAGATTAGCTGCTTCTCTCTTTCCCATGGTGACAACAGCCATTTTATCTCCTACTCTCCTCAGTCCACTACTTCTTCTCTCGAATAGTCTAACTTATTAACATGCATAGGCTGAGAGCAATTTCTCTCAATCCATATTTTGGTTTAAGTGCTGTGATTTCATTTCTAAAAGAAGCTTGTTTGTCTGAAAGCATTTCTAGTTTTTCCATCTTTCAGAGCTGGGAAAAAAATCTGCAGAAACCCCTGCCCTACGACAACAGAACAATGCACTGGGGAACTCAGTGATATGTTCAAGATTCTCATGTTCTGAGGCCAGATGAACTTGTGACAAACTTTCTGCTTTCACAGTTTTGTGGAACTTCAGAAAGAAAGAGCTCTCAGCCCAAAGGCTTCAGCTGGACTACTCCTGTTCACTCCCTAAGACTGTACAGTTCTTTCTTACCTAAAACATGCTGATAACTACTATGGTGACTACATCAGTCACACTCAGGCACAATTTAGGAAAGAGGATCCCTTTAGAGCAGAGTTCTGGATCAGCCTTTCTGGGATCTGAGTTTCAGCCTCGACTGGTTTCTGCATCAAAAGGCAGCAAAGAACAAGCAAACTGTCTGGTCCTGTGTACAGCAGAGGAAGCAATTTCTTCATGACTCCTCCAGGCAACTGTTTAAATCAAGTATGTTTAGAGGACAGAACATGTATGACTATTCTTGCAGCACACAAACTGTAAAAAAAGAAATAATGAAATTAACAGATCCCAGCCACAGCCAGAACTACCCTTCTTGCTATCTGAACTGGCTACTCACCTCCAGCATGCAGTCCTCTCCAGTGGCTGGATTACAGTGCATCTTTTAGTAAGAGCACTCTACCTTTCACCCTCTTTGTTTCTGTTTGGTTTTTTTTTTGTTTGTTTGTTTCATGTGTTTATTCGGGGGTTTTTGTTTTGTTTTGTTTTCTGAAGACATCTAGGACTGATGGGTCTATCGCCTCACTGCATCAGCTGTTTCACTATTTAGTAATCCTCAAAGCTAACAAATTGCAAGTTAATTCAAGACTGTACTTTCCCCTTAATTTAATTTTACAGTCACTGAATTTTGCTGTGTCTTTATCAATGACACTGAAAGTGTTTCTTGTCCCATACCTGCAGAAAACTTTTCATGCCCAAGTACCCATACATAATGATAAAATAAGGTGAACTTCTTAAATCTGGCCAGGAATTAAACCTGATCTCCAGGCTTCATGCACCCTGATGTCTTCCTTTTGTCCTATTTCCTTATTTTACCTGAGACTGGACACCAAAATTTGACTTGGCATTCTAGAAGCAGTCTTATCAATACAGCATGCAAAGGCAATCATGACCCTGTTCTACTTGACAGTCTGACTTTAATACGTACATTATTGCATTAGTGCTTTTTCCTTCCACAACATTGCACAGAGCATAAGTAGACCCAATTATCTCTGATAACCTATACTTCTCCAAATCGCAGCTTTAAAAATACATACAGCTTCCTATCCCACAAAACAGGAGTGCATTTGGCCATATTAAAATACATTTTATCTGAAATTATCTAGTATATTATTTACTGAAATTATCTAGTATATTATTTACTTCTCAACAATCTCTGTCATGCTCAAGCTTTACTGAAAATGTCTTATATCACTGTCTAGACAGTGATGAAAATGTTAAGTGCTATTGACCCAAGAACTGATTCCAGGCAGATCCTGCTAGACATATCCCAGTAATTTATTATAGTGCATTGACACTACATCTTTCAATTTGTCAATGAAGCGGCTTTTAATCCATTTAACATTTGCCATATATTTTGGTTTTCTGAATCAAAGAATTTTCTGTTGAAAAGGGAAATGAACTGGAAAATAAGATGTGCTGTATTGCCTTCAAACAACTTGAAAGACAAACTCTTTTATAGTACTAAATAAGCAGGAAAAATTCAATCAGCACAGTAGCTACTACAATGTTTGTTTCAATATAATCACAACGGTCTAAAAGTTTCAGTTCATCATTTACTATGATTTTTGTACTGATATTTTTCAACCAAAACCAAAAGCTGCCAGAAATGTGAGAGCTTTCTTTACTCAATATGACATAGACAGGTGAGGGTCATGCAAAGTAAAATATGTGAGATATGCAATGCAGTCTTTGTCAAATAAAAATAGGCAGTAGAGGAAGAGTCAATTTAGTGGCAGGATATTAAATGTCGCTTTGCTAACACACTTCTGAGATGAACATGTCAGCTCACTTGCTTCTAGAAAGACAAACTACCAGTATTCAGTGTGCTTCAGTCCCTTCATGCACCCTAACAGAGGGTATACTCATGCTATTACATGAGCCAGAAAGAAAGATGCTCCTGAAGAGTATCTGTGAAGACCATTTGTTAGTTTTTCCTTTCTTCTTGCTTGGTGCAAACTTAATACAAAAGTTTGACTGCTGTCATGCTTGTCTATTCAACCACTGGATAACACCGATGAAAGGCTCAGAATACCAAAGGAAAAAAAAAAGTACATGCAGTTTACACAAAAGATAGTTACAGCAGTAAATAATCTCTCTGTGAGAAAATTCAGAGGACTATCACCACAATGGATGACTGTGAAGTTCTGGTGCTGATAATGACCTGGCAGGGCCTTGACCTGATGCTGCAAAACTCCAGTATAAGCAGAACAATGATCTCGCTCTGAATGGTCTCAGATTTGGAAGTAAGTAAAGGAGAAAGAAAAGGCACAATTTACATCACACATGGATATATTATGTGCTGCTAGCATGAAGACATAGTCCAGTTGGGAAGATACGACAGAGACTGGGAACACGGAAACTGATAACTTTGTTTGGATTATCATCCCTTTATCACCTTATTGTCCAATGCTTGAACAATTTACCCAAGTGGATTTCAGGAACATGGCCCTCTTCATAGCTAAACAGTGGTAAGAGGGAGCCAGAAAAGCAGTGAAACATTCTGCTTCAACAGAGGATCAGAGACAGCAGCTGCTAAACTCCACCTCACATGTTTCACATGGACTGAACGGAGCGATGGGGTCAAGCTCTCCTGGAGGTTCTCTCAATACCCACAGAAGAATACTTCAGGGGTTCATATGATAATTTAAGCATATTATTTCTTAGGGTACACTTGTGGACTCAGAGCAAGAACTACTTGAGGCCATTTACAGAGTACAAAAATACCACTACAATAATTCAAGCTTAACCACATTCTCAAAATTCTCTTTGCAAGTTGTCTTAAAACTTGTGGTTTAATTCACCATATTATGGCTTTTACTTTATGGTGGATTTAGTCAGCTGAAACTGTTAAATTACAGCCTGGCTATACCTGGTAAAGATGCAGTAAACTAAGACCTGTAAAGACTAAATTTTAGGGGACAACTCAACAGATCCATGGGAATTTTATACAAAACACACAAATAAATATATACTTCACAGAATACGTCTATGAAAATGATAAAATAAAAAATCATCACAAAGAATACTGGTGGTAATATAAGAAAAAGCATCATAAATTAAAAACATAATTTGGAATCATAGAACATAAATATTGATTATGCCATTAAGCAATTACCTTGCTTCTGTTTTTAAATATTTCCTAGTGTTTGTGTATAATGAAAAAAGGAATATTAACATCATGTTTTCTAACAAGATTTGTTTAGAATTATTTGGTTATATTATTTTAGAAAAGGACAACTAAAGTATTATTTTCAAAACATCTTGTTTCAAACTCTAGGGGACTATTGCTAAATATCATAGAACAAATCTCTACTGTTTTCTCATGGAGGACATGGAACAGACTAAACTTTTTTTGCCTCTGCATAGCTACTTTAGTCAAATTCCTGCAAATTTTTATAATGTCTGAGTCTTTTCCTCCTAGTTTAAGTTTTATTTTAATTAACCAAACAGCATGATAGTCTGATACCTCCTTAGGAAAATAAGCCAAAATATTATTACATTTGAACTACAATTTTTTTTAACCAAAACCAGAATTCAGATAGATAGTTCTATTCCCACTTATATTACATGTTTATATTACGGAGGGATTTCTCCTAACAAACTCTTATTTCTTTCATGTATATAGTATGTCTCTGTTGAATGCACTTCTTTAGTTCTCATCTGTGTTTTTCCCTTTCACCTGTTAGCATAGCAAACAAGGCAGATAAAGCAATACTAATAGTCCATTTAAATATTTTCAGTCCAAGAGTTATCTTTTAAGATTTGCTTTTAATACATTGTATTATTTTTCAAATATTTTTGGAATCACTAAACAATACTTATAATTTTTTGCTTTTTTTGTTCCATAATGCTAAACTTCAATTTAACTGGCCCAAAATAATTCTTCAGGTATTAAGACAACAGTAGAAAAGAATATTGCTGATTCCAGGTGTAGGATGTCACCTGGGACAAAGACAGGGCTGTAAGAGATGAGAACCTGAGCCTCAGCCTGAGCGCTCAGTCTTTGAGTTTGCTTTGAGTTAAAGGAAAGGTATAGCTCGTACATGCAACCAAAACAAAGCCCCAAACAAATGTAACAGTGTTAACAAACTCTAGAGAAAAACAGTTCCAACGTACAGGGGCCCTTGTTTACACATCAAAACATCTTTTCTGAAGGACTAATATAGCCTCTCTCTCTCTCTCTCTCTCTAGGAACCAAAAGATAGATAACATTTATCTTGTAGTGGTTGAAAAACATACTCAGAAAAATCACTATCTGAACCTGAAAAAAATGAATGGTTCATTTATTTTCATTACAGGACTGTAAAACCTTATCCATTGAGAAAAGTATTTTTAAACTAAAACAAAAATAAGCCCCTGATCATATTTGTATTTATTTCCGCAACTTAAAAAGCCAGGTTCTTCAACCAAATGCTACTCAATATATCTTATTTCAGTGTCATTTTGCTGTTACAATACTATTTCAAGAGCATGACTTGAAAGAAGACCTAAATCCCATTAAATTCAAGTCATTAAGCAAAATATCTTCTACACTGTAAATTTCACAGTTATACTTAAAAAGCAGACCTCAAAAGAATTTCTGAGATCCCCATTGTATTTTAATCACACTAAGACAGTCTAGTTTGTAGGCAGTATTTTAGCTTCAGTCGACATCAATGGGAGTAGTTCTATTGATTCCACTGGAATCAAGACTTCAGAGACTATTGCTCAGTGCAGATGCAATCTGACAGTGATGTAAAAGTAAGGGTAGGAGGTTGTGTCCATAACAGATTTTAAAAAATATTTTGATGGATAGAGGGAGGAAAATTATTTATCTTATGCAAAAAGAACAGGTTTCTTCTGAAATGAACAGATGTGTTTTTTGGCTGCAAATACTGACTGAGCACAACTTTCTGTTTCAATTTTGTGTCTCTTAAACAAAAGAATTGGAAAAAATTCCATTGGTGTAAAGGGCAATTTAAAAGGAATTAAAGATAGGATTAGGATCCCTTTTCTCTGGAGGACTTCAGGGCCTGTTGGGCAGGTCATTGGACTAGGGCATCCTTCCTACATTCATTTTACTTAGGTAAGAAAAGTGCCTACTTTAATCACCTCTTCAAAAACCCATCAGATTTTGGAATGAAAAAAGCGTCCACTCCTCTTTTTCTCTACCAGCCACTTGTGTAATTAACTCCCTGCTCGAAACTTACATTTTATGTCAGATTTGTCAAACTTTTCTGAAGGAAATTGTTACTACCAAAAATTAGTGTTTTGCAGGTAAGCTCCTGCTTAGGAGATGGTTCTTCTGGGGTCATTTGATCCAGTTCGCAGTCAGGACTCTTACTGCAAACCACATCTTAGCCATGGTTTTGTATGCAGCATTATGATCTGGCACTGAATAAACATGCCTCTTTTTCCAGCAGCTCCAGTGTGAGGCAAAAACCTCCAGAACTGGGGGATAAGAGATTGTGGATGTCACCACTTGAACCCAGTAAAATTTGAGAAGCCCAAAGGATTAAGGATTCGGTTCTCTTTGCCAAGTGTTGTCATTTAGTACTGCAAAGCCTGCAGAAAGCAAGTATAAGATAGTACTGAGCTAAAAGAACACACGGGACCATAAATAATCAAGGCCGTAAGGCTGAAGGGATTGTCCACCTATAAATGACTGCATGCATTTACCAAAACTGACTCAAAAGTCATTTCAGTTATATTGCCACATAGTGAAGGCCTCAAAGGCAACAGCACAGCCAAGACCAAAATCTGAGCAACAACATGACAAGTAGATGGTGAAATATAAATATCATTAAAGGTAAACAATGTGCTATTTGTAGAAGAATTAAAATTAATCTTTTCAGCATTTAAATCAGCATTTAAAACCAGCATACAAGCAGCATCTCTGAAATATGCATTTAGAAATTTAATTGTAAAGAGAGGGAATTCAATTTTACTTTTAAAATTGAGAATTGCACTGTGTGCCATTTGAAAAGACCTGGGAAAGAAATGTACCTCACCTGGTCACTCAGTACTTCAGAAGTGGGGAAGAGGAGGTTGTTCGAAGTTCTGTTTTGGGAGGTATGATCAACTGAGAGAAAACAAGTGAGTTGCTGTAGCTTAGTGAGCTACCCCTCAGCTGGGCCATGCAAACCATCTGTGCATGTGGCTTTGTTCATTACATGTGCAAATGCAAAAGAAAGTAGATTAAGTCAGATGGAAAAGGGGTGATTTACTTTTTAATAAGTCAATTGTTTGTAGTAAATTTCAAATACTCTTACTGAGAATCTTGAAGTTTTTTCATGTAGGGCCTATAATCCCTGACAAAAATCTTGTAAATCACTGAAATAGTTATTATCAACTTAAAATATATTTTTTAAACTGCTTGAATTCATGGCTATCGAAGTGTTTAATAACTCAGAGTAAGAATGTTAGAAGATAATTTACTATTCAAAAAGGCATGAAAAGGCTATCAACTCATCAGTTTTAGAGACTGATGCTTTGTAATCACTGGAAATCTGTCATCTCACATAAATTACCTTCATGTCTGGTTTTACTTAGTGTAGGTTTCTAGAAAGAAATAGAGAGCTATAGTCTTGTAAAAGGAGATCTCCAACAACAAATTTTTAAACACCAAAAGTAAAGCAATTCTGGAACTTTGGTTTCCACAGGCAACCATAGGGTTACTTGGCTACTTTGTGACCTGAAAACAGTTTGATCCTTAGATATCTGATGCTTAGATTTGCCCATTGCAAGCTATGTTTGTCAATGTGCTTTCTCCAGGACTTAGGAATGGGAGAAAACTGCAATCTAATATCAGCTAGGTTTGTTTGCCAGCATGTATCACTAACTCCACAGGTTGCTAAAAGAATGTGTAATTGCGAAACAAGAAGAAGAGAAGAAGGTATAAAAGCTGCACAGCCTGTAACCATAGGGTTGAGGATAAGGAACGAGGGGGAAACTTCTACGCTGCAAAATAGCTCCTTTCTTTAATGAGGCACTTTCGAATTAAGCACAGTGGTAAAGTAGTTCTGGAAATGTACATACTGAGGACACATTTATTTCCATAATATTAAGACCTGGAAAATCAACTATGTGAAAAGCTTGCTAACAAGAAATACAGAAAAATAAAACAGTTATTACTATTTTATATCCATCCATAGAACACACATTAATTTATCCATAGTCATTTATTATATCATCAGTACAGCCTTATATTAGAATTAATGCTTTTTTTCAGCCTACGGTTCATCATTGATCTTATTTTCTACAATTAGACAATCTTTTAGGTTCAGCTGAGCTATCACATTTTAAGATCAAAATGTGAGGGAAAAAAAATGCAACTACTAATCACTGGTACATGAGAACTGGCCTGACAGTATGAAACTCTTAACTGCTTATGCACTCATTGAGACAACAAGCACACAATTGCAGATACTTTGTTGTTTGTTTGAGGTTTCCCCACATTTATTACAAAGATTGATAAATTTTGGGGTTTTTTAAAATAATGGAAGAAAAAAATTGAGAAAACTAATGTTGGAAAGAGCTGAAGTCTGGTTTTGATCTGAAAATCTGATTACCCTAATATTCTTACTGCATTTTTCATTTAAAGGATGACTTAAATGATATACCAGTCACTGGGGAGAAAAATCCTATAATGTCACCACTCCTGAGATAACACCTTAAATGTTAGAGTAGTTTCTAAATTGCAAATGTGTAAGTGATGGAAATGGTAGAAAATGAATAGATGAGGAGCCATGAACTTTAGTTCAGAGTTGCTAGTCCAAACTCAGGAGCTGCAGTGAAAAATAGAACTGCTTGTTGAAATGTGTTAAACTGTGCAAGTAATTAAACCCATTGAAAATTGATTTAGTCGCACAAAAGAGACACAAAAGATTTGATCATCTGCACCTTCTGATGAGGTAGGAGAAAGGCTATGCTCTGCACTTCTGAAAATGAAGCCACTTAGTAAGGGATTTGCATATGGATTTGGAAGCTCAGTGAAGGTGGCAAAATACAGTTGCCAAAGATCACTCTAGAACCAGATGAATTTTATGCCATCTTCAAAAACTCCAAATACTAGGAAGCTCCAACTATCTAACAGGAGGAAATTCTAGAATGGAAAGTTAATGTGCATATGAACATCCACATCTTCCTAGCTCAAGGGCCACTCTTTTGTAAATGAGTGAAAGGAGAAAAACAAACACAACCTCCATTCTCCAAATTTCTTTAAAATAATTAATTTTTTTTTTTAGATGTCAAAAGAATGGATACCACATGTGGCAAATGGATACAGAAGGTAAAAAAACCCCATTATACTATAAAGCTCTTTTTCAGACCTTGACCCAGGCACATGGAAGCAAACTGAACCAAAAATGCATTTAAGCACAATTTAATATGTTATTACACCACAGACATCTGCCTTTCCCTGGGGCAGAAGTCCCAGCAGAGCTGACAAATGTGAATATATGCCCACACCTCAATCACTGCTGCTACAGTCAAATATATAAACACAAATTCATCTTCAGTTATAGCTTGTAATCACTTTGATGAGCAAGCACTGCAACCAAAAAGCCAACATATTTCCTTCTGCCAACTCCACTATGGGAAAACATGACCTTTAGAAAAGGAGGACACCTGAGCTGGTTAAACTGCTGTAGCAAGCAACACTTTAAGTCATATGTCAGGGCCCCTGGCTATGTGGAGAAAAAAACCTGACAAAAAGTAAAAGGACAATCAAAATAATAGCACAAGATTTTACAGGTTACCTGGTTGAAAACCAGAAACAGATATATGAAAACTATGTCCCTAGTTGTGACAATAAATGTAAATTCACATTACCTACAAACTTTCACAGGTTTGTGTTTAACATGTTCAGTAAGTGAAATTGCAGAGGCAATTATAAATGTACAGTTGTCTGTCATTTTCTCATGAGTGGGTATCAACTTCTCAAAGCTTGTATACTTAACACAGGAGTCTCACCTGCCTTCCAAACTGTTCTAAAAGCATGTGGGTCTCTCACACAGCCCCTGACATATCTCCACTTCCACCCAGATGTTCCACACACGTTATGGCTTCCCAAAAAGCAACACATCTGTTTAGGCAAATCTGCATCCTGCCCTTGCATCCACCAATGGGGCTCATCATTTTTCAGAATCACATCAGAACTGAACCTCCTGTGTCACGTTTTCTATTTAATTTGTGTCAATCTAAAAAACTCCCTATAGATCAATTTCTCTCATACAACACTTCATTTTTAGCAATTTTAATGCTGTTGGTTTTATATAAAGTTTATTTACAAAGGGTTTCATATGTCTACATTGTATTTTGGAAACTCTGTGGTTGCAAAGAAAAAAAAAATGATCTTCAGCCCATTCCTGCTAAGACAGATGTTTCTGGGGGAAAAAAAAAGAGAAGGCAGTAAAAAGCACTAATATGCTGGCTTCATATTATGCTCTGTTTCCAGTATGAGGAAGCTACAGCAAAAACAACTGTGTGCTTCCTTTGTATCTCCTAAATACAAGCTGTTCCATAGCTGGCATGACTCTAGCATAAAACAGATCAGGTTTTAACTGACAATAGCCTGTGTGTTTCAGCTCAGAACTTCTGAACACTATGCTCTGTTGCTCTGGGGAAATTCCTTAGGAGGGGATTAAGGCCCTTTTCGTTTACACCTTGTTTGAAGTCTCAGCAAATAGGCTAAGTACTATATAGGGGAAAGGTGGCATTGCTAAAATATTCAAGTCAGAAGGTTAATGAAGAAAACAAAGGAAGAAAGAAATTATAGACTGAAAAAAGAAAGAAAAAGATATGAGAGAAAATACTGTGGTAAAGAAAATAAACTGACCAGGAACAGAGTATGGTTCTCTGATAGAGTTAAATCAAAGCACATTTCAAATGGAGCATTTTATGAGTTTCAACAAGTTGAACGCATAAGAGTAATATATTTTCTTAACACAATACTCATGAGACCTCTTAAAGAAGGACTGTATTACTTAAAATACACACAGGGTCCTTAGTTTCAGTTATGGTCATCTCAGTCTTGCCAAAAATCAGATTTCTGCATGCCAGACTTTACCCATTTCTTGACATAAAATTCACATAAACTTGTTTACGAGAGGAAGGCAAAAAAGGATATGAGCAAGGATTGATCCACACTGCAGTGATCAACTTGGGCAGGAAAAAGTTTGTCAGTGAATATGTCATCTAACAAAATTTTTCTTTTCAACATAACAGAAAAGGCATATAAATAGCTACAAGCTACAAGAGTTGATTTACATGCCAAATGGAAATTTAACTGTGGTCTATGCCTTCAGGATGCTGAAGCTGCAGACTGCCATTTGGTAGTTAGTAATGTTGTGTTTGCTTATCAAACAATACGTAAACCCACACTAACTTATTGGAAAAGAGGGCATAATGCACAATGTTGTATTTCAGATATTCCTAGCAATGTGGAGAGGACTTTTGGCCAGTAACTGCATAACCATGGCTGGAATGCACAAATCAAATTCACATGACAGAATTTTAGCTCAAGGCCAGGATAGGTGCTCTGAACTTACACTGTAAGCTTTATAATACATACTTAATTTTGACAGCTCAGTAAGCATGCTCTTTTGCATTTTCAGGACAATGACATTAACAGCTGGAAAATAAAAATGTCACTTTTATATTTTCCCACAAAAAGTGATTTGCTCTCTCTAAGTATTTTGTATTCACATTGTGATTATAATTTGAAATGTCTGACCATTTATAAAGAATTCTAGCTTATCAAATAAAACTCTGAAGGTAAGTTTTATGAGAACTACACTACTGGAGTAGTGTGTTCCTGAAGGACTGCATTCTGTGGAAGGGATGCTGCTGAAGCAGTTAACAAAGAATTACAGCTTGTGGGAAGGACCCATGTTGGAGAAGTTAATGGAGAACTCTCTCTTGTGGGAAAGACCCCACGCTGGAGCAGGGGAAGACTCTGAGGAGTCCCCACCCTGAGGAGGAAGGAGCAGTAGAGACTAACTGACCTCAGCCCCCACTCCCATGAAGTTGAGCTCTGGAAGAGGGGAGAGGTGAGGGAAAGGTATTTTTAAGATTAAGTTTTATTTCTCTTGACCCTACTCTGATTTGATTGGTAATAAACTAATTTCCCCCAGTTTAGTCTATTTTGCCTTGGATGGTAACTGGTGAGTGATGTCTCTCTGTCCTTATCTCTACCCAGGAGCCTTTTGAATTTTCTCTCCCCTGCTAGGCTGAGGAGGGGATTGACAGAGCAGCTTTGGCATCCAGCAGAGGTCAACCCACCACATGGCAGGGATGCACAGGTAGCTTAGAGTTTTACATATGGAAGGGGTAAATTATAGCAAAAGATTTTTGTGTTGTGGGGTTTTTTTCCCCTTTGGACAAGCTGGTATGACATCTTTCTGTCTGAAAGCCTTCTCTGATACTCAGAGAAACTTGTCACCAAAATACATAAGCTCTTGGAAAAAGAAGTGTTTCTTTTAGATGCCCAGAGACAAGGCAACACCAGTAAGGCTAGTGAAGGTAGAAAATGCTCCAGAATAGGTAGGACAGGCAGTCTGCTTTGTTTATTTTTTCCCTAAGAAGTCTTAAGAAAAGATCCTTAAAGGGGGGAAAAAAAAAAAAAGGGAAAAAAAAAGAAAAACAATACAGACAATAAATAAAAGATAATGGCATTGAGCTGAGTTTGCATACCCATGGGCAAATGTTAATGTAACTACATAAAATGGAAGCAGTTATAGCTAAAAAAATTTCACTGATAAGAAAAGGCAGGTGTTTGGTAAGCATCTTGGGATGAAAGTGTGAGGGTGCAAGCAGTCAACAGGATCCCAAGGGAGAGGGAAAAACAAAGATGACAGAATGCAATTTTCAATAACCTTCACACAGAATAAAATTCTCACAAATCCTTAAAGAGAAGGCTCAAATGTGGCTTTCTAAATGCTACATACTGCTGCAGTTTGAAAAAAAGAACAAGAAATTATATATCTTTTAACTTTTAGTTCCATAATTCAAAAATGTGTGTAGTTGGGACATTAAGTTTTGGTCACAGTTTCTAGAACACCATAAGACAGTGGCTTGTTACCATGGCATAGGTGTTTTAGTAAATATTTTGGTAGCAGTGCAAAGGTACAGAAGGTGTGGCCCACATGCTGAACAGTTAATTCTTGGTTTATGCAAGAAATCACTCTGCAGTCACCAAATGAAATATGAACTCTTTGTCTGAATTGATCCCATTATTATATGAAACCCAAGAAATTCAATCCAAGTATATGTGTGCTAGGAGAGAGGCATGGGAGAAATGCCCGCAGGAAGGAGGAACAGTGCATGCAAGTTTAATAGATTTGTTTAAGGTATACAAAATCATGAATCATCACCCAGTTTTCTTACTCTTAACATCAAGTATTGCTTAGACAAATTATTTCAATATATGCTATTTTGGAATTTTGGAACAGAGCTTTTTTTTTGTTTGTTTGTTTTTGCTTCTCATACAAGGAAAAGAGCATTTTTGTGACTGTTTTCCCACCTAAGACTGCATCTCTGTTTCTTCATGTTCAGACAGGTCAGTGAAGTCACAACTTGAAACTGTTCTTTGAACTGTGGCTGATATAGCCAAGCCATTTCTTAAATTATAGAAGTGTTTTTTTCAAATCCCATGCCAAAAGAAAAGAGTTAATGTGATCACTCTGCAGGATGACAAAGAAAGTATTTGTACAAAATGTAAATTTCACTATTTGTTTCCTTTGGAAGAATCTGTGTCAGATGTAACAGGATAATTTTTTTGTTTTTATACAAGGACTCTGGAAAGAATCAGTCCAAGGTGTCAGGGCTTTATCTTACTCAGAGGCAAAATGACATTTCATTTTGTATATGTGAATGTTCCAAAGTGTGTTTAGATAACACTTGAACACAGGATCTATAATCATATGGTTGCTCACATGTCTCAAAGGCAGAAAACATTGCAGAAAATGCAAAGTACCTTTTTATAGAATTCAGTGACATTAAACCACAAAAAATTTAAATCTTTCAGTATTTCAAGTCAAATGACAGTAACATCCTCAAATACTTTACATCCCCATCACTCCTTCCATCCTTTTAGCCTCAGAGAACAATTCTTAGCACAGGAGGAAATTGAGTGAGATACAGAAACCACATCTCCCGCTATAATAGTACTAGATTTGGTTATTACTCACATCCTAAAGCTGTGTTTTATCTGAAAAGGCCCCTGCATCCCTTCTTCTAGCAGGAGAATAGCAGGAAGGACAAGTGGGTGCACAGATTGCATGCATTTCTAACAAAACAATCAATTCCTTGCTAGGGGGTCACATGGATTTACATGAACGCCAAATTCAGATTTCTTAGAGACCCTTTTAATGAGGTCCCATGTGTCCCTTTTATACACTGAAAAGTATTAATTTTATATATATATATAATTTTAGGCAGAGGAGCTTAAGGAAAGTGATGAGAGGAAAAACTGTGTGGTTTAGATCTACTTTAATTGAGTAATAAACAGAAGAATATGGCTCGGAGGAGCTTTTGATCAGAACGGCAACATGTAATGTTAAGATGGTGTAGTTTCATGAGAACATTGTATCATTTTATTTTTGGCAAAGTAAAAGCAAATGTGGGCCTTCCTGGCATCACAGACAGTGAAATATGAATACACAACAGTTGCGTTTGACCAAGGGAGTTACTTACTAATCATCAGTTCAATGAGAATGGCCAGGATGACCAAATGACCAATGAACGGGAACAAAAAACATGACATATCTTTATTTGCCCATGGGATAAGACTAGCCAGCATTAAGAACCAGAAGCTCATGATGTAAGTGACTTATTCCACTAGTTGTGAAGTCTACTGCATAAATTCCAGAAACAGAGATCTTATTTCTAATCAAGGTTACAATCACAACCCTTAACTGAAATGGGATTTCCGAAACATTGAAGTGAATACTTAGAGATTCAGATATTGGAAATCCAGTGTGTTTTGTTTTCTTTTCATGGTCATGGCAAGTACCATTAAACCATCCAAAGAGCCATTCCAGCACAAACGGTCCACCTGAAATCTAGTCATAACTAAACCACTAACGTGCTCCCTAGCTTTGTAGCTCAGTAAATAGGGAGTGTTGTTTTCAACAGGCAAGGGTTTTGCCTTAAGGTAACAAGACAGGCTTAGAGCCCTGCTGGGCTTTGCCTGTGCTTGTGTTGGTCTGCCTGAAGATTTTTTTGCACGCAGTAGCAATTATCCAATTACTAGACCTCTATTATCTGTTTGTTTTGACTTTTCATTAGCTCTGTACAATGGTGTGATGCATTGTCTATAGCAATATATATTTTGTAACTAATGGGTATTTGTAACATGTTGTTACTATGGGTATAATGACCTATTAGACACCCTTAATAAAACAAAGCACAGAAATATCAGAAGCTTTGAAAGAAGCAGCAGAGGGCAATACCTGAAGCCCAGGGGGCTATAAACACCACTGATGGCCTACTAATGGCCATAAAATGAATGGAATCTCAGGGGCAGGGTAAGCCAAGTCATTCTTGTCAAGCCTTGGATGTGGCAAAGAGAACAGAGAATGAGCGTCCAACATATATAAAACACACACTACATACTAAATTCAGCTACAATATGATCTTGCAAATCAACAAATAATAAACAAGATGTAAAGTCTGTTAACAAACATAAAAAAGATCCCAACCATATCCTAAATTGAGAAGAAGGAAATCATCAACATCAATGTAATACTTCTGACAAAGGGCTTGGGATACTGCCTCGTTGCTGTAAACCCACCCCCAGACAAGCCATGAACTCAAACATATAGAGGGGCAGTGGGAGGGCAAGCCTAACACCAGAGAAAGGGGGAGACTAAAAGGGTTGCGTATTTATGTTACCTGTATATAATTTAAACTACTTGCCAAGGCTGTTATGACTGTTAGAAACATTAAAACTAATCAGACAAGATTAAATTCTTGGCTTTTCATGAATGGTGTATTCTTTTTTTTGCCTGTAACAGGATTACAAGTTGATGGGGGTCCAAGAAATCTGTTCTCTAACTTGCTGCAATGAATTTTCCATAAAATTTTGGTTGGTTAAATGTATTTTCAAATTTTCATGGACAACTTGAATTCTGTTGTTATCATTAGATCCTGCATTGGAATGCTTGAGTTTGCAGCTTCAAAATTTCTTTAAATCTAACCAAAAAAATAAATCACATTTCTTAGATGTTATTGTTATGAAGACTTTACCATTATCAACAAAGTTATATTGCACTTATTTACCACCATTTTCTTTAAATTTAGAAATATGAGATGAAAAGAGAAAATGGGAAAAAAAAGTCCGGATGCTCTGTGTATCTGTCTTTGTTATTATGTGATATCAGCACAGACCTATGAATGTCCTGGCCTTATTGTGGCTATACTGTAATTATATTCATCTGATACAGAGGATGCAGATAGGACTCCAAAGTGGAAATCTCTTTAGAATGGAGACCTGGGACAACACTGAGGAGAGCTACTGAAAAATTTAAAACTTGTTTCTGAGTATTTGGATACTTTCATAAATGTTTAGGAATTGTTCTAAGGAAATTTAGGAATTGTTCATATTTCCTGGTCTGAAAATAAAAGCATTGCTACTAAACAAGCTATTTAAGATAAACCTTTTTGTTTTCTAATGCTGTCTTTTGTCTAATCTGTCTGTGTAACCTGGAATACTGCCAATATCATGATTCAGAAGGCCTGTTCTGCAATACTTTCATTTATTGTTGGGATGTGCAGGACCTATGAGGCAGATGCAGGTGAGATGCAGATTTTATGGGTGCTAATTCATAGAAGCCATTCATGCTTTGCTGTTTTTGATGAATGAAACAAGCTCAAGAACATGCAATAATTCAAAACAAGAGAAATGAGAACAATACTGTGGACTGAAGTGCTAACTGAAACAGGTAAGTAATTTTTTATCTAAATCACCACTGCACAACAAAATGGCTTTCATGAAACCTAGATGAACATGAGTTCTTCAAAGAAGAGTCTGATCCCAGCATGAATGATAATGATTCAGTCAAGTCAGAGCTCAAAAATCCTTTTAAACATTTTCAAATCAGTTTTGTAGCCTTCTCCTTCAGTATCCTTCACCTCAGGCAGTCACCCAGACAAATCTGGATTAAGTTTACACTCCCAAAATGGCTGTGCTATTGATTCTTACTAAAAGCTTACAGTATGCTCAACACCATATATGTCCTGAGCACACACACCTTTAAAACTGCCTATTTACAACATAAAAAATGTCAAAGATATACGTACATAAAGGATATGTACCTTCTGTAATTTCAACACTAATTGAAAGTTAGACTCCACTGTTAGATTTCAATTGGAAAGTATTAGAGGTGGCTTTTTTGAGGTAAAAAAAAAGTCTTCTGAGACAGCATAAACTCTGTAGACTTAAACCTTTGAGAGTTTCCTATCAAAGAATAACTCTATCACTTCCTCCTTTGCCTTTCAAAACTCACATCGATAAAAGCTCTGAAAACTACACTGTGTTTGTACTGAACACTTAAAAAATATGTGAGCATATGGTTTGTTAACTTTAATTAACGGAACTGAATAAGCACGCATCCATTTATGAAAAACCCTTTCTTCATGAACTTGTATAATCTCTTCACCACTTAAAAACACCAACAAACAAACCACAGAGCACTTAATATTTTTCCAAGGAAAATGTAGGGAAGGAATCAATTGGAACAGCTTTGTATTCAAAATCATCTGTGAAGCATCAAAGTTATGTTTGTTGGCATCTGTGCTCCAGCTGTGGAACTTAGTGCTTTTTTCTTTTTTTTTTTTTCTTTATTTTAATCATGTTCCTTACTCCAATGAGTAAGGACTTGGTTCTGTGCATTTGCAGAGTTGGAAAGTTAATTCATCAGGGACTGTTCACACTCCCACAGCCTTTGACCGCATTCTCCTAAGAGAACATGTCAACTTTGAAACTTCAAAGGACATCTTTTTTCACTGGACCTGGATAAGTGACATTTTTAAACTAGTAAGTTAGATTTGGAAAAAAAACCAAACTGATTATACTCATTGAACTGTACAGAGAGGAAAAGATGCCTAAAGAGACAATTTAAACATGACAACAACTGGCCAAAGAAAGGCCCCTTGCATCCAATTCATAAAAAATATCTCTGATGGCAATGCTAACCAGTTCTTTTATAGCTGAGAATCCATGTATGAGCAAGCCCTTATCTTTTTTCGAAAGCAGAATGACAGAAAGTCTGAGACTAACTCAGGCATCCCTGAAATCAGATGAAGACTCAATTGACTTCAACGCCTTTTGGGTAAGGCCCCACTTTAACAGCGATAGTCAAGCACCAAAACCACTTTGCCAGTTTGTGACTCCATACAAAGCATAATATGACTTTGAAGAGCTACAGAAACCAAATGTTGTATCTTTCAAAGATCATGGATTGTGATTCCACTTGCTTGATGTCGTAGCCTCCCTTAGGGTGAAAATGTGAGGTTATCAGGGTACAGGTGTGGGAGAGAAGGAGTATTTTGGGGGGTTTAAAAGTACTATAACTGTTCAGCAGTTGTGAAAAGTCCCCTGCAGGAACTCCCTTTTTACCCTTGACTAAGCAAACTAGGTCCCTGATTTATCAGCCCAAGCTTAAGAAATAGGAATACGATGACAAAAATAACTATCTTTTGGCCAATTATTTTTTTCCAGAAAAACATAAAAGAATTTTCTTTGCTGAATTCTGTTCCCTTGAGAGGTGACTCTACTCAATAAAAAAGTATTAGGGAGCTAGTCCCTGACCTCTCCTCTACAGTACAAATGAACAAAGGAGACAGCTGAGTTCAGTACAACCATTAATGAGGAACTGGAAGAGGCACATGACCCAGTAGAGCTCTACAGGGGGAAGCTCACCATGGCCAGTGTATTAGAGGCAGAAAGCAAATGTTTGCAGTCAATCAAGAAACCTGAGGAAGGGCAAAAAGGAACCATCAAAACTAAAGAGTACAGAGACAAAACCACACTTCAAAAAGCTGAAGTCAGGTACAAACAAAAAATGAATGGAAATAATAATGAAACCTGACATATTAAATGTAAAAGAACAATAGGAAAGCCAGAAAAGAATTCAAGGAAGTACTTTGTAAGTACTACAAGCTAAGACACAGAGATAAGATGCTCTATAAGCTAAGACACAGTCCTTTAGGACCAGAAAGATTGCTGCAGAGTCTATAGACCCAATATACTGCGAAGGTGTACAAGGGGCATTTAGAAATGGCAAGACCACAGCAGGATGTTAATTGAAAACATAATGGCACAAATAGACAAAATGAGTAAAAAAAACTCACCAAAGAATATAACTACAGGAGCAGAAATAAGAAAACTAATACCAGTGCCACATAGCTTCTTGCTTAAATTTAGCTTCCTATCCAAGGCCTGGAAGATTGTAAATGTGATGACACTTTTAAAAATACTTCAGGAATTTCAGGGGAACTATAAAAAACATAAGCATGACATCTGAGTTGGGCAAATCAGGGAAATCGTAATAAAGCATTACATTAGTGGAACATGAACAAATACAATCTGCTGGAGAACAAAATTATGTGTCCTGCTTTTCTATCAAAGGATGCCACAGACCTATCGGAGTCTCTAAAGGTGTGAAGAAATATGTGGATACAGGTGGTAAGTTGTTACAGTTTACTTTGAATTCAAAAAGACATTTCACAACGTATCTTGAAAGCTCTTAAGGAAACTTGCAGCCACAAGCTAAGAGAAAAGCTATTATCCTTTCACAGATAATTAACTGCTTAAAAGATGGGAAACCGAGGAGGAATAAATGGTCAGGTTTTCACAAGAGATGGTGTTCAATACAGTCTGTGGTGCAGACCTGTGTGGTTAAACTTACTCATGGGAAGTACTGTAGTATCTAAAATGGCACCTACTTTCAAGAAAACACTCTGGAGGGGGAACTGCAGGGGAAAAAGGAAAGGTATATAGTTAAGAAAGCGCACTCTCTGTATCAGGCTGGTAATGCAGGCAGAATGCAGTTCTAAGAAGTAAATTCATCAATAATTTTCTGCCAAATAATCAAAGGTACCTACCTTATACAAGACCAAAGATTAATAGTTCATTTTCATCTCTTTTTGTGTGACTGTATTAGGCAAAGCTCTTCTGTGACTTTAGCAAGGAAAAATACTTTTGAAAAATCTTGCTCTGTCTTACTCAAATTTTCCTTTCTTCTTTACATGTCACTCTATGTGCCTCTCACAACACAGGAAATTCTGCTCATACATACTTTTCTTCCTATGAAGGTTAAAGCAACATCAGTTTTTCTTGGGACTATCATGGAAAGTCAGATTTAACTTTATAGATAGAGCATTTCATGGTGTTATACTTCCTCACTTTTTACTTAGAAAACCAACCAGCATATAAAACACCAGTCATTCTGAAAACAAAGAAGTGAAAACGTTTCCCCAGCTAGAGAGACCAAAAACACTGCATTTTTTATCTTTTCTTTTTTTTTTTTTTCCCAAATTATACTCCTATGTCCCCCAGCAAGGTTTTTGATGGATTAATTCCTGTAATCCAAAATCTGCTTTTTCTTCCTGCATTCTTTGTAATGGATCATTTCTTATACTTCATACCAAATTGCTGATGCTAGATTTCACTACATGTCTAATATTCCTTTTAGCCCTTCATTTCAGAAGAAGCCTATATGCACTGCTATTACTTCTTTTTCTCAGTACTTTAAAACTCCTTAACAAAATATTCATTCTGCCAAGCTATCTCACAATATGTGAATTGGGATTCTGGACCAGCTTTTCAATAAGGGATAGGATACATAAATTCACTATTTTTAATAGGGATCCTAGTGCATTTGCAAAGTGGTTACACACTCCTATGTGAAAGCATACAGCATACTTCTAGTTTTGTGAACAACTGCTTGAAAATTTTTGAAACTTCTGAATAAACTCTGTTTATGCTTTAAATAAAGTGAGCATATTTCATTTCAGATTAAAGCAGGACTATAGGTTTTGGTTTTCTGGATAGAGTGACACCCAGATATACTCTCTGGTCTTCTGCTGACTGATGCCATTGAAGGCTGTAAAAAGACTTAAGTAAATCAGGCAATGCTGAGAGATGCAGGTCTATTGACTATCTCATGTTTTCATAGAGCTTGTACTCATTGGGATGGGCACAGAATAAACTCAGCTGTGGGAAATGAAATTTTTGCTAGTAAGCAGTATATCCACAGTAGTATGACCAGAACAGTAAACTGACAAAGCCACACTATCTGAGCCACATACAGTGTCCTTACAAGAACCAACATGTAAACAGCCTTTTAAAAAAAGCTTGGAATCTGCCACTACCTTCATAAATAACCTTCATGTAGTGAAGATGGGGCTGTTTTTGAGTAAAGGAGCAATAACACAGAAGAGTCTCCTGCTGAGCACTGTGCAGATGTTGGCTAAGTAACAGTCTCATGTCTGACCTGGAGCTTGGCAATCTAACCTGGGTAATTGGCAACGAGGATTTGGGGTGAGATTTCAGTTTCCTTTTCCTTTTTAATCCACAAAGGAAATGAGAGGTTCAATTAGTATCTCTGGCACAGCCTGTTTCTCCCTGATAGTTGTGCAGCCTCCTGGCTGGTGTGTTGCAGAGGAAACACATCAGTCCACTCACACAGTGGGATGAACTGCACAAAGAGCTGCCAGTGAGGGTACCCTGAGCTGGGGACCATTTAGGATTTCCTAGTACTGTCTTATTCTGCAGAAATGTTCACAAGTTGAAGATTAATTTGTCAAGCTGTAACTTAACAAAGTTTTCTCATACATCCTAGAGGAGATCAACAGGGTTTTAGCAATTTGTGCCAGCTGTGGACCTGGTCAACCTCTCTTAATTTTAAATGCTAGTAAATTGCTAGCAGAACTAGAATGCCAACTCTATTATTTCTCCCCCACTCCATTCTCCAGCTTTTCCTTCTGGAGCTTGATTCAATGTACAAAGAGATCAAAGTGAGTCTCTCCTTCCTCTGAATCGGATAGCTAAAAGGATACAGGTATAGTCTACAGCTGCTTTTCTCCATCTATAGCCTCTTGGATGAGGTAAAGCAAGAACTGCATATTGGGGCTGACCTATTTCTGGGTCACTCCCAGTCTGCACAGGGGCTTCACGAATTTCAAATGAAAGATCAATCAACTCCTCTATCTTCAAAAAGTTGTAACTGCTTCACTGATCTAGAAATTGTTGTAAGTAACAAAGTCCAAGGTTTTCATAAGGTAAACTGAAAGGTCTGTTTTTATTATTTCACCTCTCTGATATTTCAGATGACATAACCAGTACTGTTGAATGAGAAAAACTCTGTTCTGGAAGATATAGGATTAATATTTTTAATTTCAGCTGCATTTCTCTAGCAGAAAAGAAATATGCTATGTGATGTTGCTTTCAAGTAACATAAGGGGTCCTGATAGGGGGACTGTGAGACTACATCCTGCCCTTCAAGCTGCAGGGACAAATCACAGGGCATGCTGGTAAATGAGCTCACTGTTTGCATGAGTTTTTATTCTCAGACATGAAGAATACAATCCCATCTCCTGGACTATTCAGATCTAAATACTATTATTTCAGAATGCTGCAATAGACTAAGTCACAACATCCTGAAGATACAATATAAGTTATAAATAAACACAATGAAAATGTATGTTTGCCTTTTTTAAGGCTTGTGAACATGTTTGTTCAAGATGAATGTCTGAGGCTTTGAATAACTTCATGTCTTTTATTTGGTGGCTGTAGCATTAGTGCAGAAGTCTCCTAAGCCAAAACCTTAATGTGAAAGGGAAGAGGGAATAAACCATGGAGGAAAAAAAAAAACCAAAAAAACACAAGAGGTAGTTTTAATAACTCCATCAATAAATATTCATAATTTTTTAATAATTTCTTAGCAGTCTGATGTACCTTGAGTACAAACAGGGCTGCCTGAAACTATTTTCAATGAATCCTATCACAGTCTAATAAATTAAATATTACTATGATGCTCTGAGAATCAGTAAGAATAAAAGCTGGCAGATAAATATAATTAATTCGGATGGAGTTCCATTTAATTGCACTCAGATGGCTAAGGACTGCTGTCAATCAGCTCAGCTAACAAATCAGTCTTGCAGTCTTCAACAGTTGCTGCATTAGTGAAGCTATAATGGCAACAGCACGTATTACTTTATTCAGGCTTCATCTGCCTCTCAATTTACTGAGGCTGAATTGAAGAACACTGAAACAAAGCTCTGCCTTGTGTTAAGGTCTACACCTGAGCAGACTTGTTGGTAAAAAATGTGTAAACACAATTACTACGTTTGCACTATACCATTTTAAGTACAGGTGACTAAACCTAAAAGGAACAAAATAAATCAGAGGGACAATTTATTGCAAACTGATTCAACACTCACTTGCAAAGAGGAACATTGGAAATGCCATTCTAAATCAGACATGCTTTCCCTGGTTATTGTCAAATGGAAGCACAGAAATAAGCAGAATGCCATAAGCAGAGCTCCAAATCTGACTTAATATTCAGTAAAATGACTTAAAATTTTAAAATTTGATTTACTGTAGTATCAAAAATGTAATTTTTTTTCTGTTATAATTCTAGTTCACCCCGATATCCTGCACAATTTTAGTTGTGTGAAGTTTTATGGGTTCTTAAGACTAAAGCCTCAATAACTTATTGCAACAAGTTACATCATTTAACAATGCCTTGAATAGAAATGAATTCCCTTCACTGGCTTCATACTTCCTTAAAAGTCAGCATATTACAGTGGAGAGTATTACAGAGTACACAGAAATCCCAGTGTTCCCTCTCCAAACCTGTCATTAATTTATATATGTCCTTCATACACTAGAACCCTGCCTACTCTGACTTATCAGAATCCCAATCGTTTGCCTTTCTTTGGAACACTTTCCAGAGCTCAGCTCACTTCCACTACGTACCATGTCTGCATGGCTACAGAACAACTTTAGCTAATGGCTCGACCGTGTTTCTGTTTTCAATGCCATACTTCATGTACCCTTTCTCCCCGTTACGACTGCAACTGCACAATGACTTAAGGCTGCTACTGAGCTGCCTACAGTAAAATTAAGATTTCTGCATACTTAACAAAGACATATCTTTGTAATGGAAGAGACTTTGAAAATTTGTAGATGAAATCATAATGAGCTTTCCTGACTTCAGTTGTTGGTACAATGTTGTCAGATAAATTCAGCTTCAAAATAAGCTTAGCTTTGAAGGTAACTGCATTGGCGGAGAAATCACATTACTTGCAATATATGAAACTAAAACAGTGATTTCATGTAGTTTCACTCCAGACTGTTACAATCATCCCTTGTGAGATTACTTTATATATGAATCTCTAGACTACTTTTTTTGTCTCTGTTGGAAACATTCTAAATGCTAAAACTGAATCTAAATTTTATTACCACTGCACAAACTTTCTGGCTTATAGCTAGTAGGATAAACAACTCACACGCCAGGGTCATTCTCCTGTCTTGTTCCTCACTGTGCTTCAAGGTGAAAGCAGGGCTTTCTGTGATTTTATGCTAAGTTCATGATTTTGCAATTACGCAACAACACTTTTCATCACTATTATGTCAGCCCTCAAAGACATCTAGTGCCTTCTATAAGACGTGCAAATCTACCTTTGTATAGATGATGCCCCAAAACTTCAGGTCACCAGCAAATATAATCCAAATTTTCCCACCAAAATTGCTAAAAACGCTTAGAAGTAAGATCTGTCTGAACTCATTCCTTTAGGAGATCAAGCGTAACCTCCCAGTAATCTGATGTTTCTCCTTCCAGGAGAAACCACTGGTATGGCCAGTTAGTTTTATCCACCTTTTAGCTCCTACACCTTCTTGCCAGTATATCACTTTAATGATGACCCCTTTTTGTAGCAATGTATAATGAATTTAATACCATGTACTTTGAAGCTGCTCCATTTTGACTGTCAGAAACCCCTGTTATTTTCTTGAAGAAGGTCAGAAAGATATTAAGTGGTCTATATTGGTAACATCCTATGGGATGCCACTGCACTCCCCATTTATATCTCAATTATGTTTTCCCTGGAGTGAAACAGCCCTCTTTATCTGCATCAATTTTTTTCTTTTCCTTAAATTTGGATTAGAGGTTTAATATTTTTATTTTTCCTTTCTAGAAATAACAGAAAAAAACCCACAAAAGAATAAATACTCCACATTAAATACAGCTATAGTTATACCAACATCTGCAGAATACTCCATGACAGACTTTTTTTGTTTGGGTTTTTTTTGGTGGTTTTTGTTTGGTTTTTTTGTTTGTTTGTTTTGTGTGTTTTCTTTTCCTTTTTTTTTTTTTTGTTAAAAGTTTTCTCTGTTTATGTCAGTTCTGATTTCATAGAAATAATACTTATATATCAAATAAAGCTACACTACCCCTACTTCAATAACTAGATCCATAACACTGGAACCAGTGAAGCCTGACTTCCTATGAGTTTATATTTCAAGTCTTTTAAGTTTTTCCTCTTTCATTTCCCCTTCCCATATCTCCTGTCCATAGGATTTAGCAATCCTACTGCTGAAAATTAAAAGACATGCAGTATCTAGTCACAAACGACACGTGTGCTAACATGTACACTCATTTGACCAGCACCTGATGCCAACTGGACCAAATAAGGGACTCAACTGCAAATCTGTCTCTCAGTGTAGAAATTAATTTAGGGTTTTGTCCTCTATTGGGCCACTGTTTTTCAAGCAACTTGTTGCAATTCCATGTTGTCATCTAAGATCTGCCTCCAACTGAATACAGTTGTAATGGGGAAATGGGTTCCTTACTTAGGGGCAGAAGAGTAAGGATACCAGATAGACTACAGTACAATCCTGTAAGACCTATTACATAATGAAACTAATCTAAAACTATGCTGCCTACTCTTGGTTCTGATTTCTAATGTTCGATGACAGTTATGCATGACTTTCCAGAGATAACAATGTTCTAGGTCCATGGCAATGAAAAACCCCCAGGCTGGATGAAACGCGAGTCCCCAGGAAATATCCTCCAGCTCCAGTATCACTCATTAATTAATTCTAAAATATTTGCAGCAGAAAATCTCTGCATCCAACATTCTTTCTTCCTAGCTATCTTTCTCCTTTCTCATTCATGTTCAAAAACCAGCCAAGTCAAAGGAAAGTAGAAATTCATATCTCATAAGGCTGAGTCCTTGAGCCAAGCACTGTGCCTTCTGGGCCCAGAATGAAAAAGGTTTCACGTAACTTAGCTTTAATCAGATACAGTAATAATCAAAATTCAAACACAGACCCTCACATAGCCAGGTGTAAGGGACAACTAAATAACAAAAAGGAAGACTACATCTACGGCACAGGAACCACTGAGAGCTGCAACAAATAGCAATACCTGCCAGAGAGCACACCCTGGTGAGGTTGGTCTTTTAGGAAAGGGTGTGGCAAATTCTGGATCTAGCAAATCAGGTCTCCTACCTCTGATCAGTACAATTCCCTACCTGGATAAAGGCACTTGGCTATCACTTGACCTTGAGGGACGCACTGGCTGTTCCCTACATCCAAAGCCCTGAGAAAGGTTGTGCGCAGTTACAATAAAATTTGTTTCCTATATTTTTTTAAAATAAGATTTGGACTTCTGAATTAAACATGCATCATCTACATCACAGGTACATGTATGTCCAATACAAAGCTCTTGAATGTGAAAACACTCACTTTGGCAAACACAACTAATTAGTTGGCATTAGTCCACAAAAGAAGTTATTGTATGTGACGTGGAAGTCCCTGGATGAGCTTGCTCCAGGAATCTCAGAACAGGGCTGCAGCCAGTCAGTTGTCACCTGTTGAACTGAATAGCTTGAAGTGGAGTAGGTACAGTTTCACAGCTGCTAAAAATGTATTTCTCACCTTTAAATTATTTTTAAAGTTACATGTTTCTTAAAAGAGATGCTTCAAATTGTTCTGGTTTAAGCAAGAAAGCAAATAACTTGTAGTTTAACCTCTTTTTCAAAATTAAATAAATCAAACAGCTAAATGATCGCTAGATGTGTGGCTAGACGCCATGTTAAACAGCTCACATCAGTTCAACCAGTTTATATTGCACATTTACTGTGACTATGCATGCCAAGTTTGTAACTCATTTTAATGACAAAGTTGAGCTCCACATGTACCATGGATCAACATGTTTTAGTATTTTCTGAAACTATTTCTTATGATTTTGATTTTTTTTTTACCCTCTTTAATTACTCGTCATTGCTTACAATTGTAATAGTACACGCAGAATCAGAAGAAGGGAGGCTCTACTTTGATAAGCTTTTAAAACATAAAAAACCAGCTAATACCCACTGGAGTTTACATTATAGACAGAAAAGAAAGTATTAGAAAAGGAAAGTAGTATAAAGTAAGCAAACTTCATATAAACGATACAATTTCCTATTCCTCCTGGTTGAGAGTTTTTGGTCTTGCAATAGATGATTTTTCTTAAATCAAATGGAAACTTTGAAAAGAACTATAAATAAGCATAATAACTATCTTATTTTCTGGTCCATTTAGACAAGACATTTCAAATTTGTTTTGTGAGATGGCAAGTATTTTAAAGGCAAACTCTTTTTTCTTATGGACAAAGTACTTCTGAAAACTTCCATTTTCAAATTCCCTTTAAAAACTTTATGAAAGAAAAAAATTCTGACATTTGTTTTTTTTTTTTCCCAAGGCATTTTTTTCATCTTGTGTCATAACAAGAACTCTAGAATACAGATAGTATTTTTTCACAAAGTTTTGTATTCAGCATAATGCAAACATAGCAACTATTTCTACGAAACAAATAAAATTTATCCTCTTTTTTTTTTTTTTTATTCCACAGCAACATCCAACATGCTTTGTTCTAATATGTGGAAAGTACATACCCTTTACCAGTCTCTAAGATCAAAAGCTAAAATAAATGTACATGTTAGCATGACCGAAATGAGACACACAGACAAATATAAAGTATGTCACCCAGCTTGAGCCTCAAACTAAATTACCCATTCTAGTAATAATTATTTTAAAAAGTTATCCTTTGACTACTGGCCTGAAGCAAATTCAAGAGAGATTATGCTTCTCAGGGGAAAAGAAGCATTCTCTGAAGCAAATGTACAACTTGTCTGAGTACACTGTAAAATCTGAAAATGTTTGTCCTTTGAGTCATATTAGCACAGTCGGCAGAATTGCACAGTTCCTTCTCTAGCATATGCACCACCTGCATACATGAGACTAATACCTGTTTTGTTATCCACTTAAGCTTTTTATTACCAGAACTTAGCTGCTCCTAAATTTGGCTATGATGGTCCCATGTCTTATTAGAAAATTTCAAGCACTCTTTGCTAAATTTGATTAACTTAAAGACTTTAACAGGTCCTTAAGACTCCAGATTTTGATTTCAAGCTTCATCTTTTGACCTTTATGAGTCCCTGTGGTCTAGTTCTCCTATATCATAATGATTTATGGTTTTCTATATTCAGTGAAAATGCCTTCAGTCCTAACTCTCTGGCCATCCATTTTCATGTATTAAGTGCACTTCAGCAAGGAACACATCTTTAAAATATTATCATGGTTTTCTCTCTTTGGAATATTTATATGCAACAAAAGATTTATCATTATTATTTTATAAAATGCTAAGTTGGAAATAATAGCAGGGAACTCTACTGAGTCCTGATAAAACCTGCCAAAGTGTCTTGGCTGGTATCTGCTGTAATACAGATAAAGCCAAGGAACCAACTGATGAGAAACACGCAAAAAGCAAAACACAGGCGGTAGCCACCTGCTGTGATATTACAGCCTAGCAGAAATACTATCAAACTAAAAGGAAGAAAAACTGTTCATTAAAAACTGTGTGGTATAAATCATTAAGTGGACACAGGCAATAGCCATTAATATGGTAAATGCTGTAAAATGAGGACAGCTAAACAGATTAGGATTGGCTATACTGCAGTCTCACAGCCTGGTTGCAGATTGGAAAACAGAAGAGGCAGGCTCTCCTAGGAAATTAAATCTGGTCCCCTGATACTGCTGGCAAATGTGCTGTAAGACTTCCTTTCTTAAGCCATATAAAACCAGTTGTTGTTGTTTTTCTCCCACGATTCCCTATTGAAAACAGTTCTAAACCCAAAGAATTGGCACAGTTGAAAGGGGTCCCAAGACAGCATTTAGTCCACTCTACACATCCGATGCATCAAAAATTTCTTTTCATTTCAAGATGAAATGAAGCCTAACATAGTTACTATCTTCTTAAATAATATGCTCTCCAGCCCTCTGTTTACACATTTTTCTTTTTCACTTCACAGGCCACAGCTGCAGAGGGCCTATGGCAACTCATGCTGTTCAAATGTTGTGAAAGTTTCACAGAGTTCATCCTCACTGAAGAAGGAAAACAAGAAACCTGGAGAGTCTCTTTATAGTTTAAAGCTAACATCTATGGGTTGAAAGAGAGAACTGGGCATTTTAACTCCCTGAGACTACTCTCAGCTGTGCCTTTAATTCTCCTGGTAAATATTTGGCTCATAACATCTTTTACTCCAGATGAAATAATAAACAGGGTAGAATACCACCACTTTCACTGCAACTCTTCCTGAGATTATTCAGCTTCCCAAGTACTCAGAGACAGTCAGAACGTAAGGCTTTTGAAATAAATTAAATTCACTAAATATCTCGCACAACCTAGGCTGAGTAGCACTACAACTAGTAAAGAACGGAGAATAGTAGTAATAAACCACATTAATTTCTCCTTTATTCCCTGTGGTAAAAATGCATAATTCTAACTGTTTTAAAAGATACATACCTACAACAATTAAACAAAAATGTGGTTGAAGCAGAAGAACATCTGATGAATAAAAAGGTTTCATATTCATGCTCATCATTCATAGGATTTCATTAATATAAATATTTAATCCATTCAACAATTACAAGAAGGCATAAAAATATTTCCAATTGTTCTTTCTTACATTAATTAAACAAACTTTTAGAAGAAATAAAGTACTTTCTTCTCCAAGTACACTTAGTGACAAGGTCAATGGCTGCAAAACCTCTGACTCAAGACAGGCAACTTAAGCGTTCAAATTCACTGAAACTTAAACAGAACACAGACTTTATACCAGAGTCCTTTGTCTTGCAAGAACACCAGGGTTTATAGAGGATTTCTGTCCTGGATGGGTTTCCATTGGTGCCTAAGTTTTAGCAACATAACTGTGTACTCCAAAGCTAAGGGCTTTTTTTGAAACCATCAACACAATAATTTTAATAAAAAATCTCCAAAACATTTCCACAGTTGAACTGGTAACAATTCTGTGACGCAGCAGAGAATGACCTAAACTGTTAATAAATTACAAAGCCAAATAGCCCTGATCTCAAATCAGTTATAATAAGCAATTTTTACACAAAAAGTTTTCCTATGTTTCTCATGGTGCTTTTCAAGAAAATTAGAGCTACATATTTTTCATTTCAGACCATGGGAAGATTCAGTGCAAAACAAAATACTGCTTTCTTTCAAAACATTATTGTAGGATAAACAGGGAAGAGACAGAAAACCTTCATACTGTGATGTTTTCTATGCTAGTCAGGATCTAGACCACATGTTTGTTTTTCTTGTGTACTGTCAAGGGAGACAAATATTTTGGAAAACTGGATATAATTCTAAATTATATGGTTAATTCTTAATGTTCAGCTGAAACACAAGAACAAACCTGTTGGATGTTTTCAATCTACTGAAAATTCAATTCTATCACCAGAATAAATTTTAAAAGGAGAACAAATCCTGGGAAAATGGAGAAAATCTGAAAATTAGAAAAAGGTAACAAATTATCCTTTCTTTAGTGTTTCATTACTGCCAGTCTAACAAATAGACAACAGATGATGACAAACTTGAGAATTAAGCTTACTCTCTGAAATTAGGGAAATTAATACCCTGGAACAAAATTGAGTATACATTTCTCAGTGTGCAACATTAAGTGTGGTCATTGAACCACAAACTCTCATTTTTCCTTTGAGCTGTGCTCATTCTTGGTCACTGGTGAGCTTAACACCACTATCTGCCATTAACCAGAAGAATTTGTCTTCTACAGTGTTGGCCATTTCATATTTTCACCAAGGTTATGCTTTCTACATAATACCCCCTCCAGTGACAATCCAATTCAAATGATCATGGGACAGCACCCCAAAGTTCATCTTTTGACATTCACCCACACCTGCTAAGACTTCGCTTCAGCTTCTCTTGCTGAGGTTACCTTCCTAGCAAACTGCAGTGAACATGCCACCCTTCTCTCTATGTGCCTCTGCTGTGTTTGCTTCACTTCACTATATACTACATCATCCCATTCACCTTCAAGAAAGCAATGTCCCATTTTGATGTTCCCATCACTCAAAACCTACCACCTATATTTGTTCAGAGACAAGAAAAAGCCCCTATGAGATTTTCCATATGTTTGTCTTAATAAATTGTGTATCCATAAAGCACTTCTATTGATTCAAAGCATCCCACTGTAGTTTAAATGCCTGACAGCTGCTAGGTGGCTGCTGTGCTGACTACTATCCAATCTTACCTCAGCATTTTCCTGGTGCTTCCATGTATTCACTGATTTGCTCCTTATGTATTAAGATGTGAAACTTCTCTTTTTCTCTACTGTACAGAACATGATACACTGGAGCCCTGGGCTCATAACCAGAGTCCCTATGTACTCTGGTTGTAAAAATATAAGCCACCATAAACCTGCAAGGACACATCTAGATCAACCTTGCCTCAGGAAGCTCATATTCTGATGATACTGTGAAAAAGCTGAATTGTATATATTTCTGATGGATAAATTGTGTGAATTTCAGTGCACAAAAGCAACACAGAGACAAAAGCATTCTGTTGACTACTCAGGGGTAGAGCTTCTAGACATGCACAGATGCTTTATGGACATAAGGCAATAAACAGGGCAAGGAATGGCTTCAAGTTGTGCCAGAGGATGTTTAGATTGGATATTAGCAAAAATTTCTTCACTGAAAGGGTTGTCAAGCACTGGAATAGGTTGTCCAGGGAAGTGGTGGAGTCACCAACCCTGGAGGTATGTAAAACATGTGTAGATGTGGCACTCTGGGACATGGTTTAATGGTGGACTGGGCAGAGCTGGGTTAATAGCTGAACTTGATGATCTTAGAGTCTTTGCAACTTGAATGACTTGATAATTCTATGGCACAGAGACATCCATGGCATATGGTCATAGATATTTGCTGAAGAAAAAGGTGAAAATTACTTACCACGCTGCAGCCAGGACAGTCAGGACCATTTTCACATGTCCTACGCCGTGCCTGGATCCCTCCTCCACACTGAGCAGTGCAGCGCTCCCACGGACCCCAGCCTGTCCAAAATACATGAGGGGGGCACAACAAATGCTCATTGCAGTACCTGTGAAAAGAGACAAACAAGGAGGCAAAGAATCAATTGAGTATTAAAACAAGACATCCTCAAAAAGTCCCTTGTTTGCATAATTCAGATAGATGTTTGTACAGGGAAATATTTTATACAAAGGGCCTCCCTCTATTCATCAAGCACTGAACTAACTAGTTGTCACACTGCACAGAGTTTTTAAACATTTGAGAGTTTGTGGGTTTTTCAGGCTGCAAGTGCGTGGGTGAAGCATTTGTTTGCTTTATTCAGTGATTTTATACAATCCATGCAATGCAACCATGCTATTGTACTGCGAGCACGTAAGCAAGATTGAAAACTACTTTATTAAAACCAGTTGTGGCTATACCTCTGGGGCAGTCAAACATTTATGCAAGCAGTCCTTTATCAGTCTCCAGCTAAGAATTGATTAGGATCCATCTCGCTTGTTTTCAGAGACCTAAACTTGCTTTTTGCTTTCCACAGTGTCTCCACTTTTATGAGCAAAATAAAAGTCAAAACATTGATTCTAGGCATAAAGAACTGTACTGCTTTCATAATGTTATTACTTTATCTTTTGAAGGGCATTTTTAGCTATTATAATTCCTGAAAGATTTCCCAGTAGGCTTCAAACTCATTCAGAGGCCTAGTAGGTTCTAGACGGAAGCAGGAATATTTTCTACTGAGTTGTCACTACTGTAACAAGACATTCAGACATGTGGGAAGGTCCCAACTTTTAGTGCTTTTTTATTATTATTATTTTTTATAAAAACTTAAGTTTCCTGTTTTTTTGAGTGTGCCATCCAATAATTCCAGCCATAGCAGATTCTACTTTTTAAGGAACCTCTGCACAGGTCCAAAGGATTTGGGCCACCAGCAAGGGTGACTGTTACTTCAGATGAAACAAAGACACAGCAGATAGTTAGAAAACAGATAACTCTGAAGATATATTCTAATATTTTATGGATGAGTTTGGGTAGCTCTTGTTCCAACTACTGACTGTCCTGAATGAACAAATCAATCTGTTACAGCATTTCCTCAGTTTTTACACCAGCCATCCAAAATGTCCAAATGTCTTCTTTTCCTTCTATCAAATTTCCATCAGTTTGCACTCTCCTGCAATGAAAACTGACTCTAATACTCCAGTTATTAATTTCCACAAAAAGACAAATGTCAGTATGGACAGTTGTCATTTTCATCAAGAATAACAACACTTTTTTTCTTGGAAAGCTCCAAGATCCTCAAGCTCTACTTCTTCATTACCAAGGAATTTGCACATTCAGAATTCTGTGAGGGAAAAAAAAAATGTTGGTGGTGTATGTTACATACAAAAGTAGGTTTATGGGATAAGCTGGAGCCTATGATTTATACTTTGTCCCTAGGTCTGAGCAACTCCATCAAAATTTAAGGACTGGGAGTGGGGTAAATAGGGGAGTAACAGTTTTCTGTTTCTGTATAGTTAAGAAAATTATTAACAGCTTCTATTGACCTTTCCTCAGCAAACTGAGGAAAAAATTCCCCAACTCCCAATATTTATGAATCTGGTGTCTCAGAATTCTTCACTGTATGATTTGGGTAAAGGTTTTTAAGCAGTAACATACATAAACTACCTTTTTTTCCCCTTCTGCACACTCAATATTTGCAATTCACAGCACACATTATGCCATCATTAAATACTCAAAGGAATGTTCTGCACCTGGATATTCTTTCCCTAAAACTCCAACAACTGCACAAATTCTTTGTCACATTCAGTCATTTATGTGAGTGTTTGGGATAGTTTGTCTCTGTGATCATTTGTTGAGAACATGCACTCCTGTAACATCAGTATTTGTTTAGTCAAATTAGCACATATTTTGCATCATTTCATTGGTTCTTAATGAAGATGTGCTAAATTAATTTGGGACACACATAGCAGGTTAAAGCAAGACTGCCATGAAGCTGAAAATTACTGATATTCAGCTATGCAAAGAAGTAACACTGAGGAACTCATCTCACCTTAAAATATTGGCATTTTCAGTGTAGCTCTAAAAATGAAGTCATCCAATCTTGAGCAACAGCTCATGGAATGAAACAGCCCTGTTCAAAATGTGGTTTATGTCACCCTAAGACAAATGTCTAATATAGGTCACATAAATACACTCCTCAATGTACAGATTTCTTTTTATTGACTATAAACGCTTCATGGGAGACAGACATCTAAGCTCCCATTACAGACAAGGGAAATTTTGTCAATACAAACTATGGAGACTAAAACGATTAATTTGAAGAAATTTAGGAATATACAGTAGAAGGAGACAAATCACTGTTTTCCACAGCCGGTATTGAGTAGATTTCTACAGACCATAGTGGAAGTTCAGACAGCTGACTCACGCAGAAGACAGATCTCACCTAGATGAGAGTCATGCCATGATGCAGTGCCCCTTTTAGTACCTATGTGCCCTATCACTGACTCTCCCATTGAAGTAGGAGACAGAAAAGAAACCCAATAACTGACACAGTAAGCACTTCAAAGGCCTGGCAATTCTGTTAAACACTATTGAAAGATGCAGAAGAAAAAAGTCCTAAAATCTCTATGCAAACTGCTTCAGTTTAGTAAAACGTTTTTTAAAAAAACCAACACCAGAAGTGTCAATTTTGCCTTTTTTGTTTTTTCAGGAAAAGAAAAAAACAAAAACCAACACAGCATACAAGTAGAATCTTCTTTTCATCTTGGCCAGCCAGCCTCTGAAAACATCAGGTATGTTTTCACAGCTAGAGACATCCCTGCAATTGATCTTTGAGAGCTGTGCGACAGCATGGAGCTTTGAGCCAAGTTTCATTATATCTGTTCTTGGCTGCATATCAAGTCACTCAGCAGCCCTTTCTCCCTTTTGCTCTTTCTTCCCCTCTTAATTTTGTTCTCAGGGTCCACAGGGCTAGCATTTTACAGTAATTCAACAAAACATTCAATGCAAGAAACTTGAATCTGTGAAACCAGTGCCCTCTCCCCTAACCTAACTGCAATGAGGTCAGAAGGGAGAACAGCCTAGAGAAATGTGGGTTTTATACTGTGACCCTTCAAGTTTCCCCTTGTAGTGAACTCAAGTTCAAATGCCCTAATAAAGAAATTGTCATACTGGGGGAAGGGAGAACATCCTCTGTTCAGTTTTGTCCACAGCTACTAGTTCTTACAGTAAATTTTACACCAGGCAATTTCAGTACAACTGGCATTACCATTCTTCTTATAAAAATCACAACCTTTATTAAAACATCAGTTTATTCAATTTATTTCAGTGTTGCCATCCAGCCCTGAGTACTACAGGCATGACAGTTACAAATGTGTCCTTTTTATTCCACAGAGAGATGCTATTGAAGCAAATACTTCTTAACTTTGAACTAAGTTATACTACCATGTAATTAAGAAAAACAAACTAAACTTCATCCCTGTCTGCACATTCCTATGCAATGCAATGTTATGTGGTGGGTAGTCATGATTACTGGTGACTTACAACTGGTGACTTACTGGGAAGCACAGACTATACCGGGGCTGATGGGAATCCCAGATTCCTTTAACTGAAGGGAGACACAGGACACACACATGCCCTATTGGACTGAGGTCGTTGAGTTAGCAGAAAAACCCACTCTGGAGACGCTGGAAGGTGGCAGGGGCTGGAGCATGTGGTCCCAAGGGCTTCTGTGGACAAGCAGGGAGCATAGAAAGCAAGAAGGACTGGAGCCCACACTTCCCAGTTTGATCTGCTCTTCTGAAGGGAGCTGAGCTTGTTCACACTGCTCAGAAACAAGCAGCACTACACAGAGCAGGCACTTGACTCTCAGTAGTTCCTTTCTCATGTGAAAAAAGCTCAAAAGCTGAATGCCTGCTGAGGACTGTGTACGAAAAAAAGGTTTTAAAAGGCGACAATATCTTCTGCCTCTAATCTTATACACCTCAAAATATCCATGGCTTTCAAACATTTACTCCTCATCTGCAGCCGATTAATTTTTCTAATTGCCATGTTTGGGTTTTTTTCTTTCTATTCTTTCCTGTGTAATAAAAGACAAGTACACCCACTCAAAGAAATTTTAATATCCCTCGTTTCTGCACAGATAGGGGGGAGACTAGTGGACCTAATGAGGTCATATCTACAGCATCTTCCACAAGAGGGACAAACTTTCTCACTTCATGATGATGTCAAGATAGGATACTACAGATTCTATAAACTTAGACCTAGAGAATTATGCAGCAGCTTTAGTGAATAATTTAAGCCTCTAAGAAAATTTTAAGCCCCTAAGGAATTCATCAGAATGTCTTCCATCTGGAGTCTTAACTACAAAATTATTTTCTTACAATGTTATTTTTACTCCCTTTCTTTATTCTGTCTAAATGCACATCAGCTGCACTTTTAACCTACTTCTACAAGGGGAATTTGCTTTGTAATATGAGTATTTGCTGCTATCTCTCAACTGCTTTCCATCCCCTGCACACCCCTTTAGCAGCAGAGCACAGAACAGCTTAACATATCTTCAACACTTTGAATTGGTAAATATTGCCATTGATTTCAAGGGAATGACCAGCAAGCACAGAGCTGCCTGATAAATTAGCCATGACAGGATCATGGCTTTCATGAGCTAAAACAAACATAACCTAGACAAACATTTAGCTCTTAACACATGAGCAAACACCCTAAAGTTGAATATGCATTCACATTTGCAGGTGAATTTACCTCAGATATACACTGCCTTTTATGTGTTTGCTTTCTACAGAGTTATGTACTGAATTTCTACAGAAATCACTGCTTGTTGAAAAGCTGTTTCAAAGTTTGGCATGATGTTGGCTGTGGAAACTGAATCCAATATTTGTATCCCCAAACATGCATAGGTGATTAGAGTAAGCACGTTTATAAAGACAAATGCATACAATGTGTAAATCAACTGATTCAAATTTATACTAAGGCTACACATATTTTCTTTTTTCATATAAGCTGGGTCATTAAGAAAGTAAAATGTTAGGATATTTAGAAACATTGATTTAAATGGGAAAATCTGAGAAGTTGCTTATTGGCACTTTGGGTACAAAACTAGTAAATGTTTCTTGGGAGTTACTGCACGTATAATATTTGTTCAGCTTGCCTAAATGTACTGGGCTCAATCCTCAAAGGAACTGTTTCCATTTGGTGCCAATATAACTCCAATAGGAGTGAAATGGTCAATTAGGATTACTGTAAATACTGGTACACCACTGCCCTCCCAGCTCAAAACACACTACAAGCTCTCAGAGGCATGAGGACACTCATAAAGCCCTCATGGCCCCAGCCAGCTTCACCTGGAACCCCCATCCACATCCATGGTCCAAGCTCTATTTAACATGATCCTAACCATGGCCTGTGCCTTAGCTTCCAGTCTGGACCTCTCACTGCCATGATATCATGTATGATCTAGCCTCTTGGTTGGATCTGGACAAAATCTCCAGGCTTGCCCTGCTCCCCTGCTGGGGGTGGTGGGATGGGCCCTGTCTGGCAAGTTTCCCAGGACTCTCTGCTTTTTACAGCTCTGAAAAGATTTATCCAAATACTTAACACTGACAAAAATCCTGGCAAATAACTGATGCCTCATTTATCTAGTTGTTTTACAAATTATCTGACAGAATTTCCTAACTTATCACACCCTCTAGAAAAAGAAAATTTAAAAATTCTTAAAATTTATTAAAAGTATCAGGTCATTACACGGATGACAAACGAAACCAGGGTAGAGGCAGGAAGGTGAGCTGTGAGCAAGCTGTGAGTGAGAGAAAGGTGCAGGGCCAGTGAGAGTGAAGAATGTTTCAAGGGGACAGGAAACAGTGACAGAAGAACTATGAGAGAAAAAGGCATCCTGCAGTAAACTCACAGGCAGATTCATCCCAGATTGCTGCTGAACTGGACAAAGAAAGGACAAATAACCTGCAGGCTACAAAAGCAAAGCAACACAAGCCTTTTATTCCTTCAGAATTGTTACCAAAATTCAATCCTTCTGGGCTGCTATTATTTTAACTCATTGTAAGTATGACTTTCCATTTTGTAACTGGTTTTACAGTACACCCATTGTCTTAACACTCAAAATTTTCTGATATAATTAGGAGAATATTTCCCACAGTTTTCTTCATTCCTCTGAAACTTCTTATTGGACTTTTATTCCATGTCAAGCTAAAATGAACAATGAGTACTAACATCTACAGTCTATCACCAAAGAGTCTATCCAAACTAAACTACTTCCTTCTATATTTACTGTTGTTGTGTCCTGCCCTGGACTGACCTCTCAGTTGAAGAAAATGAATGACTGTTATTCATGCTGGGAAAGAGCTAAGTAACAGCAGATTCAATGTACATTTGGTGGTGATGGCTTTTTGGTAGGGCCACCTATTTTCAGAAAGCAATTTACAAAAGAACAAAATGCTCTCCTCTGTGATGAAATGGTAAATATTCACAGCCCTGTACGAGCAAGAAATGTTCACATGTTCTGTGATCCTGATCGTTTATGTTTAAGAGTTAGGAAAACCAGGTCCCTGGTGATCTGTTAATGCATAAATGTGTGATGCAACCTTCCTTCAATGAATTTCTTAATCTGAAGAAATGCCAGAGTTGGTGTTTAATTAAATGCTTCACTGAAACTCATCACAAAGGTTACTGAATTTTGTTTTCACCTAACAGCAATATAGGCTACTACATCATCCATACAAAAACATCAAAGTATGCTGTAAGAGTATATCGAAAGGACATGTATCAGCATACATCTCTTGGAACAGATGACTACAGGACTCCACATTCTTAACACCAATGCCAGTCTTCTGCTATCTAGCTTTCTGGTATGCCTCTAGAAACAACACAATACATAAGAGTTGCAGTTTATCTGAATATATTCTAGCTTGATTTAAAGAAATATTTCATTACCGTTGAAACTGTGAACACAGAGACATCAAGGTGCATGTAAAATGGAATGAAAGGCCTGAACTTGACATTCTGAACTAGTGACTAGTCTGGTGCCAAAGCAGTACATGGTGAAATCAAAATCTGAGCTGACTTGATCTGCTCAGGGGTTAATACATATACAAACATTTAAAAAGAGATCCAAACATGAAATCTTGCTAAAAGACATTTGAGTTCCTAGTGTATTATATTTACTGAATAAAAAACAAAGCCCTTGAAACTTCCTTTCATGTTATAGAAATGCTTAATTCATTTATGACAGAAAAAAATGAACTCAAAGCATCAGTAACATAGTGCTGTGACCTTATTATATTTTGCTCTGAATTCCAGGTCTTGCAGCTGGACGAGTTACAATTCAAACACAGTGCAATCAATTTTCAAGGAGAATCAATTTTCAGGGTCTCAGGGGACAGCAGCACATTGCTTCAGCACAATTCTCTGGCACTACCAGGAGCTCTCAGGGGGCTCAAGAGGGACGAAACTAAGTGAAAGATGAAAGATCTGCTGCAGACCCACAGCCTTGTTAATGGCAATACTGCTACTGTACAGCAGTAAAGTTAAAGAGTGAAAGGGAAAACCAAGGCAAGTAAAGGAGAAAATGTCCTGTGGAATACAACTGAGCAGAAGAAATTAAAATAGACAATAGAAAAAAGATAACTCACCTCTCCTCACGATTCTGTCCCACACAGACACGTCCTCCATGTCGAGGGGTCGGATTGCTGCACGAACGCTGACGAACTTGAAAGCCTATTCCACACGTGGTACTACAAGGTGACCAAGATGTCCATGGTGTCCAGCCTCCATTTCTGGTAGAATAAAAAGCTCAGGCTCTGTCATCTGTTATACATAGCGAATGGCTGATTAGGTGTGACTGACAGCAGAATCTGGCCTATTAATATTTCTGTAGAAGTCATTAATACTGCACTGTGTTCCATCTCTTCAAGAATACTGAACCAAAATAAAGGTGTTCTGAGCATTCCAAATTCCATGCTTTGTAACCATGGACTGCTAAGTACAAAGCTGTGAAGCTATTTACCTGCTTTTGGTCACTTTATTCTGGATAAATTTCATATGCAAACTCCTGTCTAAAAGTTCTAAAGATATTGTTTTCAGGGAGATTATAAAGTCAAATTGCTCTCTACAACTACCTGAAAGGAGGTCATACTGAGGTGGTGGTTGGTCTCTTCTTCAGTTTAACAAGTGACAGAACGAGAGGAAATGGCCTCATATTGTGCCAGGGGAGATTTAGATTGGATATTAGTAAAAATCTCTTCAAAAAGAGGGTTGTCAGCACTGAAGTGGTGGAACGGAAGCAGTGGAGTTACCATCCTTGTGGGTCTTTAAAAGACAAGCAGGCGTGTTGCTTAGGGATATGGTTTACTGGTGGACTTGGCATTGCTTACTAATGTTTGGACTCAGTCTCGAGGGTCTTTTCCAGTCTAAATGAGTCTATGATTCTAAAGAAAAAAGAGTGTTAATTAAGTGTCAAAAAGTATTTTTTTCTCAATTTCAACAGGATAGTCTGATAAGACATCAATACCTTATTTGTAATATAACAAAAAAGCTAAGAGAATTCACATACTGTACCTTACATTTGTGAACTTTTAGAAAGGACACACCTGTTCCTTCCCAATATATGGTAGGGAAAAAAATGATACTTTATTCTGATTCAGTTAAAAACCTTTAAACTACAAATGATAGAACCTGAAATTGTCTTGTGTACCTGGAACAGTTGGCAATTTCCATAGTTGGTCCTTCACACAGCCAACCTCCACACTGAGGAGCAGGACTGTCACACATCCGTGTCCTGCAGAGGCAGGAGCCAACGCTGGCACCATCAGTGTGGGTGCAAGGTTTCCACTGTGACCATGTTCCAAAATGCCCATCCACTGTCAGATTCCTCATCTAGAAAAAAACACAACAGAAAAGCTTACCTGAGACCTGACAGCTCCTTCATAAAACCTCTTTATTTTGCAGTGCATGAAGGTTCAGCCTTCAGCTGTCAACAATAAAAGTCTCCTCTGGAGAGGCATAACTTCCAGAAAACAAGCTCCCCTTTTAATTTCTGGAGCTGCATAATTTCCATGACTTCTGACCAAGCTGAGCCACTGGATGTCAATACTATAGCAATAACAGTAATCACAAATAACTGCTATGTTTCACAACTATGCTTGCCAACAGGGAGTCAATGAAAACTATAGTTTCACTTTCTCTATTGTCTTCTGATGACTGGGTTCCCTACTCTCTAAAATTTTCCTGTGGAAATGGAAACTGAATACTGACTATAAACCCCAAATCTAGATCAAAAAGAAGAGCCCACAGAGGATAAGGAAGAAATGAGGATGCTATGAGGATGGTGAGTCACTGGAACAGGTTTCCCAGAGAAGCTCTGGATACCCCATCCATGGAAGTGTTCAAGGCCAGGCTGGATGGGGCTTTGAGAAACCTGGTCCAGTGGAAGGTGTCCTTACCCTTGGCAGGCAGGTTGGAATGAGATGATCTTTAAGTTCCCTTCCAACGAAACCATTCAGTGATTCTATGATACTATAATAGTCCAGGGTAACAAAAATGGATCAATCAAATGAAAATTTCCATGATGAGTGTCTCTTTTGGAGTTTTTCGAAGCATATATCATATAGTACCATTTCATAAAAGTGAAATGTGGTTTTAAATATGACAGTCTCTAAGCTTTAGGTGGAATTATATGTATAAATCCTATAAACATCTCCAAAAAGCAGCACCTAACCCTACATGATGAGAGTTTGTTCCCACAGAATTCAATTCTCACCACCTTTGGCTGGAAGGGTCAGACCATTCTCATTTTGACGGGAATGTTTCCAGCAAGCAGCCATAACATATATCATAAGAAGTCTTTACTGTCCAGCTGAAACAAAATGAGGCAATGGAAACTGCAGCAGTCCCCATGGCTACTGGAATTTCTAAAGAAAATGAGGCAGTACTTGGAGAATTCAGGTCTCAACAAAGATGGACTTTCACATTATCCTTTTAGCGAGATGTTAATCTTGACAAATCTGTGATCTTAAATGGAAATGATGGACACTTTTTCACTGAAAAGCTATGGGATTTGCCTTTTGATTGTCACATTTTAACTTTCAGTCAAGACAACGGTACTAACAAGTGCAGGCTAAATAGAATTTAAAGTGACTCTTAGCTGTAAATAAATATGTATCAGTTGTAGTCATGTATATTTCATCAAATGTGTAAGAACATAGCACTTTAATGTTTGTTTATATATTGAAATAGGAATTACAGTTGCAGATTGCCATAATTGATCTGAAATGATCTTTGCTATTTTGAGTATTGTTTCTTTTTAACAGTGATGAGAGAAGTATATATTTCAAAATAATTTGAAGATACAAGAGATTCGATTACAGCACAAGACGTGTTTCCACTGACACACTGGGTGTTTGTTGCCTGATTCATTCAACTGTGGCAAGTATTCCATAACTTTGTTATCAATTACATTTCTCACAGTTTATTTTTCAGAGATATAGCTTACCCATGGAACAGCTATGTGCATAGTCTCTCAAGTACAACCAATATAACCACCATTCATCATTTCAAAATTCTGCTGACAGATGCTTATTGAAAATAACTCACCGACCTTTGCTCATGCAGAGTATACTCTTGGTTTTCATAAGACAACAGGAAATACTTACTTCTTGTTAAGTGACAAATTCTCTCTTACACTGCTGGTCTAACAAATACACATAGTCCATAAACTAACAAGTATATGTCCCCAATCTCATTAATGTCAGAGATATGAAAATGCCTTTATGGCTTTCTATTTCTGTGCTGCATCAAAACACCTTTATTGTTACACCTACAATTATAAAGTAAAGCTACAGTTGTCTATGGTTACCACAATTTATATTTAGTGGTAGGGAAAGTATACATAAAACATAGCTGAAAGCTTGAGCTCAGAAAGAAAAATGGATGGCATATTTCTCATTCTTCACTATTTTTTACCTGCTCCTGCAAAGATCATTCCACTGTGGCCTCTGCTGTTCCCCATGACTCACCTGTTCTGCCTCTTTGTGACTATCTCCCTTTCAGAAGTGATATCCAACAGTTCTATCATACAACTTGAGGAAAGCAAAATGTAGTGACAAGGGGCCTCTTTAGCCATCACCAGAATTCATGCCCATTAACCTTTCACAATCTGACGCACCTCAAGGGCAAAATCCCAATCAGTCACACAGTATGGCTATATTATCCTGGCACAGCTACACTCTTGCTTCCCCACTCTAACATCCTGGTTTTGTCACCCTTTGCCTTCTGCAGATACCTCTAGACCTTTCTTTCTAATGTCTACCAATATCACTTTGTCTTGAGCCTCTCTGCACCCACCCTGTCTTCTGGTTTCTGCCTCTGCACTCAGAGTAAAGGTCACATTTTCAGTGACTCAGTTCTTAAATCTGTCATGAGATCCCTGTTTGTGCAGAATTCAGTGGATCTGCAGTATTTCCTGAAGCTGTTAATGAATTCAGGTAAGATCCATACTACACTCCTTCTCTGAGCACACCTGTCAAAATAAACCCATTTTACATCACATACTTATGTTGAAAAAAAAAAAAAAAAAGACAAAGAAAGACAAAGAAAAAAAAAGGCCAAAACAGGAAAAACCAAAAACCCAAATATTTTTTAGAATTATTCTTGTTTTCCTTGTAAAACCTCTTTGATAAAGCCACCGTATTTTTAAGTGATGGATTACAAGTCCCACTGGAAAATATTTCAGTAAAAAAATTAACCTTCATTACCATAAAAGTATTGAATGAATAATAGGGATAACTAACCAACGGAAGAAGCTCAAAGTTGATAGATGTGCTATAGCATTAATTACTATCTATATTTTTGTACAGTTGCTGTACTCATGCCAACTGAAACAATAACCTAAAAATCAAATTGAGAATTAAAACCAAGATAACCGAAAGAACCACATTTTTCACAATTGATCTTCAAAGTTCAGAGAGATGGTAACACAGATGCTCAGCTACCTCTCCTAGTCCCTTCCCTGCTCTACCATGACATGCCAATAAATATTCAGCCATATGAACAATTCCCTAGCAACTAATTTCTCAAAGGCAACTGATCATATTTTATATTTTGGGCTAATCTAGTGTATAAATAGACCTCCCTCTGATCCAAGTTGGAAGAAACTGGTGATGCATTAACCTAAAAGAAATTCTATAACCTTAAAAAGACAACTATAATTTTACTAACAATTGACATACTGGAACCAATTGGAGCCGAAAGAGTGAGGGTAGAAGGTTTCAAATATTCTGTTGCGTTCTCCCTGCAACAGTATCTTAAATGCATCTAGCACATGTTAAAGATGCACATAGCTCAGCTGCCTACAAAATTAAATTCGTTACATCTTGGCTTATATATGCTGTGAATACAGCATATAAAAATAGTATAAAAACAAATATTTGAAAGCCTTTCTAAGCAAAATTGTAACCGATAGCAGTTTGCCAGAATACAGTGTTATTGCAAAGGAAAGATTTTATGAAGTTTTCAAATTTGTTCAATAATGTGTTACTTGGTGTTTAGGGGTTTAAGGCAGTAATGGGGTAAAAGCACACTTTTCAATTTAGGTAGATAATTCTCAAATCTTCTTTATATTTTGCAATCTCAATTTTCTTAACTACAAAATTTCTTTGGAGGTTCACTAAATCTTTGCACCGCTGGTCAGCAATATAAATCTTACAGCTATGGATGAATTTCTGAGCAAGCCTTAGGTGCTCCCCTGCTTTGACTACACTGCCATACCCTAGGCAGCTGTCATATAATAGATACTAAACAACTGTTTTTCCAGTTGAATGGAACAGAATTGAATTATGCTTTCTAACTCATTCTTCCCTCTCCCTCCAACCCATCTTGGTCTTGTGTTTTCTGTCTATGGAAGGGCTTCATATTCAAAATTCAAAGACTGAGCACAGCAGGCAGACTGCTCATCCAAGTATCAACCAACACATGCATTTCAGTGATCCTTCCACATGGAGCAACTAGGCCACCAGCAAAATCCACACCTAACCACACTTAGCCTGGCGAATTAACTCAGGGAGATGTGACATACTCCACGTACTTGGAAATTAATATAATGGGCATCTAGCTACTTGCCAATAAGGGAGGCAAGGACTGCATTAGTGACTGAATCCAGACTTTCTGTGAGACAATGGCTACATCTATATTAATAAGGGGTGTGCACATACACTGCAAATCTGGAAAAGAAAAAAGTTGATGCTGAAGACTTGACACATACAACATATGTATTTTGTGGTCTTTGCTTTGGACTTGCTCTAGCCATAGATGAAATGCCTAGTAGTAACTGGAGCATTTTTGCTTTAATTTTATCTGAAAGTAATGTGACTTGTGTGCTTCAAGACTGCTTTGTGATGTGAACCCATGAACACTAGACAGAAAAAAACCCATAGTATTTGCCCCAGATTTGTGCCTGACTTCTGCTCAAACGCTAATACAGATAAACACAACGCAAATCTTTTTTTTATTAGGCCTCTGCGTGAGAGCATGGATGCAAAGGACAGGACAAGATATAAACATTTTTTAAAAGTTTTAAAAATTGAAAAAAAATGTTTAAAAATTGCTATTTAATATCAAACACAGTCAGAACACAGGAGCAAGTTCTCAAGGACCTCAGAATCAGTGCAGTGATTTCTGTCTATAAAGGCTGCTGCAACACATGTAGAGATCACAAGTCAAAGCCAGAAGAACTTTATATTAATTTTGCACACCTCTAGTTGACTAAACAAATCCCAGCTTAAGAGAGGGGAGTGTCTTTAATGTCAGTAAGACATTAAAGAGAGCTTGATAAACATGTAGAGATTGGAACATGAATGTCATATGAGCATAAATTCATAGATGTGTGTGCTTCAGCAATGAGTGGGGACAAGTTCAAGAAGTCCATAGTAGTAATGAAAGCAGAATTGAGTTGGAAAGGATTCCTCTTCCTGGGCAGAAGGACAAAGCAAAAAGAGCCTCCAAAAAAAAAAAAAAAAAAGAGCTCAGTAGCAGAAAGAAGATCCTTTTTCACCACTTTTTGTGTGCTTTAGAGTGTGGGAAAAGAATGAATATTAAAACATCACCAGAACCACACTAAAAATGAGAGACGTGAATTAGCTTTGCTGTTGTTTGAGCGTTTTTTAAATTATATTAAATCTATTTGATTTTTTTTTAAAAGAGAAGTGTCAAGCTGTGGCAGATATTAATAATAAATTTATTATAATTATCACCTCTGCCATTTCATGGACTTTTAAAGAAGTTATTTAGCTTTTTGTATTAGCAATAAAGATCCTAAAAGAAAACATTATACCACTAGTGATTTAACTTTTTCAAAGTACATAATGGAGAAAAATCCTGCAGAAGAAAATACATCAATATTTCTAATATTAGAAAACATTTCATTTTCAAGGTGGGAACACATACATTACAGGAAAAAAAAACACCCTTCAAAATTATTCTAAATAAATTTAACACATAAGTAGCTTAATAAGAAATAGAAAAGAAACTAAATATTCCGCTAAAATCTGATGGGAAGACCATGAAATATGGCATTAAATACAGTTTTCTGAGATTGAAAAATCTCTGCCAGCCCGTTTTCATGAAATTTGCATGGAATCAAAGGTTTTAAGAGATAAATGAATGCATTTGGACTTACTGGACACACAGTAATGCTTTGCTCCCATTGGCTCATACTTAGGCTTTCTTCCAGTGTTGTGCATTTCTTCATCACCATGTCCCAGCCACAGTAAGGGTCTTGGGATCCAATGCATGCACTGTGAATGAAAACCAATCAGATAACTTGGACATTTATCTTCATTTGTACTGACCAAAGATCTCTAAATAACTATGTAACATCTCTTCATATTTCATAGGCAGAAAGTGAAACCGTGGCATGGCACAGTTGAAATGACCAAACAGAAGAAAAATGGACTTGAATGTCTACACAAAGCTAGGATTTCTTTTAAGAGCATAGCTGAATTTCTGTCTGCATGCACGGTATGTTGTCAAGACTGATTATTGTACTTAATTACTAGAGAATTACAGCAATTCATAAAAAGGGTATGTTGTCAGCTTCCAGTAAAGTTTTCAGGAGTTAGTCAGCCTTTTCTATCAGTTTCGGAATTACAGATATCTTCTTTGGCAGAAATCAGAGGACAATGTCTACTCTCTGAAAATTAATTAGAAAACCTTCTGTTTTTTAAAATTAATTTAGAAAATTAATTAGAAAACCTGATCTATTTTCTCTACTGGTGTAAAATCTCTGGAAGTAAATTCAAAGGGGCACTGGTGGCTGCCATCACACCTCTTACACATTGCATACTGCTCTTAACATTCCCTGTTAGTGGCACATGAGGAGGGAAAAAGAGGGTCAGAGAGAAGGATGGCACTTCAGTTTCCTACAGACTCTGAAAGACCCACCATACAAAAATAGAAGTTCATTTCTCTACTAAATACATGTTTCTCTTGCTACTGGTAGGTCAAATATTAACAATGCAGTGAGGTCTGAAACCTCATAGCTAAAGATACATAAGAAAGGAGATGGAAATCCCATTATAGTGAAGCAAATATAATCTTTTTTTTTTTTTTTTGGCCATGGGATGATCTACTCAACACCTGGTGGGATATACCTATCTCAGAGGGGAAAATGAGTTCCATCACAGGAGATATTTGGACTCATTGATAGAACTTTAAACTAGCTTGGAAGTGAGAAAGAGACAAACCCAGGCTCACCAGTGATGAGCAATGGGATGGTGTGACAAAACTTGAAGAAACAGGCACTAATGGGATCACTCAGTCTGCCATACAAGGTGTAGGCTACAATGTACTACCCCGGAAATGCTTCTACACCAGTGCTGCCATGAGGAACAAACAAGAGGAGCTCGAAGCTGTGGCCCCATCCCAGAGACTTGACATTCACTGGCGTAAGTGAAACCTGGTGTGAGGACACCTGTGACTGGAGTGCCTTGTTGGTAGCTACAGGCTCTTCAGAAGGGATAGGCAGGACTCAAGGTAGGTGGAGGGGTGGCACTGTATGTCATAGAAGGGTTAGAATATATGGAGCTCACAGTTGGCAATGGCACAGTCAAAAGTCTCTGTGTAAGAAGCAAATAATGCGGATATCATGGGAGTCTACTATAGACCTCCCAGCCAGGACGATGATGTCAACAATTTATTCTTTGAGGAACTAAGTGACACTTCCAGTCAACTGCCCTTGTCCTTATGATTGACTTCAGCTTGCCAGAAATTAACTGGGAGCATCACACAGCTGGTACAACCTGGGCCAGAAAATTCCTAAAAAACCTGGATGACAACTTTATGGAACCAGTCCTAAGGGAGCTGACTCAGAAAAATGCCCTCTTTGATCTGCTGCTTGTCAATAGAATGGATTTCATGAGTGAAGTGGAGATTGGTAGCCAAGTTGGCCACAGTGACTACAAAGTGATCGAGTTTAAAATATCTGTTGGCAGGAGGAAATGTGTCAGCACAACCTGAACTCTGGACATGGATCTTCTCTTGGAAATAAAGCGAAAAGGAAACTTTATGCCCAGTGATATGGGAAAAATTGAGAGATGCTGCTTGCCACTGCAGGGAGAAAATTCACGTGGCCAAATCTCAGCTGGAGTTGAAGCTGGCCAGAAATGTGGGAGACAATAAAAAAAGTTTTTTTCAAATATACTAATTGCAAAAGGCAGTATAGAAATATCATTGACCTGTTACAGGATGAGGATGATCCCCTCACAAAGAGGGACAGAGACAAGGCAGAGTTGTTTAATGCTTTCTTTGCCTCTGTCTTCAGTGTGAATGATGGACCAAGGAGGTCTCAATGCCCTGAGATGAAGGACCATGACTGAGAATGAACTCCCAGTCGACCCTGAAATTGTGTGGGATCTGCTGATCCAGCTGGATCCCTACAAACCTATGGGGCCTGATGGGATTCATCCCAGAATTTTCAAAGAGCTGGCTCATGTCATCGCAAAACGTCTCTCAATTATTTTTGAGCAGTCTTGGGAATCTGGAGTGGTCCCAGCTGACTGGAAGCTGACAAACATTGTCCCAGTTTTCAAGAAGGGCAAAGGAGGAGGACCCCAGAAACTACAGGCCTGTCAGTGCCTGGTAAATTTATGGAGAAGATTATTCTGGGAGGTATTGAAAAACACCTGAAAGACAACGCAGTCATCAATCACAGCCAGCACAGCTTCATGAGAGGAAAGCCCTGCTTATCAAACCTGATCTCATTCTATGACAAGGTAACTCATCTAGTTGATCAAAGGAAGCCAACTAGCTTTCAACATTGTCTCTCACAGGATCCTTCTGGACAAAATGTCCATCCCACAGCATGTGGTGGGTGAGCAATTGGCTCATGGATCAAGCAGAGACAGTAATAATTAATGGGGTAACATCAGACTGGTGACCTTTCACTCATGGGGCTCCACAGGGCTCCATCTTGGGCCCTGTGCTCTTCAACATCTCCATAAATGACTTGGACACAGGACTAGAGGGCATACTGAGCAAGTCTGCAGATGACACAAAACCTGGAAAAGCTGTTGACTCCCTCAGAGGCAAGGAGGCCCTAAAGAGACGTCTGGACAGATCAGAGGACTGAGCAATCACCAACCACAGGATGCTCAACAAGGCAAAGTTCCAGATTCTGCACCTGGGATGGGACAATCCCAGGTATACGTACAAACTGGGGAACAAGATGCTGGAAAGCATTGACCTGGGGATCCTCGTCAGTGACAAGCTGAAAATGAGTCAGCAGTGCCCTGGCAGCCAGGAGGGCCAACCCTGTTCTGGGGGCATCAGGCAAAGCATCGCCAGCCAGTCGAGGGAGGGGATTGTCCTGCTCTGCTCTGCTCTGGGGCAGCCTCACCTTGAATATTGTGTGCAGTTTGAGGCTTCACAATAAAAGGAAGACATTAAACTATTAAAGAGTGTCCAAAGGAGGGCAACAAAGATGGTGAAGGGCCTGGAGGGGAAGTCACGTCTGGAGCAGATGAGGGCACTTGGTCTGTTCAGCCTGGAGAAGAGGAGACTGCAGGGAGACCTCATTGCAGTCTACAACTTCCTTGTGGGGGGAAGAGGAGGGGCAGACACTGATCTCTTCTCTGTGGTGACCAGGGACAGGACTCAAGGGAATGGCCTGAAGTTGTGTCAGGGAAGGTTTAGGTTGGATATTAAAAAAAAGTTCTTCTCCCAAAGGGTGGTTGGGCACTGGAACAGGATCCTCAGGGAAGTGGTCACAGCACCAAGCCTGACAGAGTTCAAGAAGCTTTTGAATGATACATGTGTTGATACACACACAGTGTGACTCTTGGGGATGGTCCTGTTCAACAAGAGTTGAACTCGATGACCCTTGTGGGCACCTTCTTACTGAGCATATTCTGTGATGCTGTGATAATTAACACTTGTAAAAATACTTATAAATTGCACATAAATAAAATATATTCAAACATTTTGTCTAGATTATGAAAAATGCCAGACTGATCATTTTTGTTCATCTCAAATCCATGGGCATTATCATTGCCTCTTTAATTGTCTTTTCCCATCATATCTGTTGACTGAAGGGCCACAAAGATGATTAAGCAAATGGAGCATCTCTCCTATGAAGAGAGGCTGAGAGAGCTAGGACTGTTTAGCCTGGAGAAGAGAAGGCTTGGAGAGGATCTCATCAATATTTACAAACCCCTGAAGGGAGGGTTCAAAGAAGGGGATCCAGGGTCTTTTCAGTGGTGCCCAGTGATAGGACCAGAGTCAAAGGGCACAAACTGAAATGCAGGTTTCAGCTGAACAACAGGAGGCAGACACATAGTTACAGTGAGGGTGACTGAGCACTGGCACAGGTTGCGCAGAGAGATTCTGAAGCATCCTTCCCTGAAGATGCTCCAAAGCTGCCCAGACATGGCCCTGGACAACTTGCTTTGAGTGGCCCTGCTTTAGCAAGAGATTGGATCAGAAGACTGCTAGAGACCCTTTCCAATCTCAAACATTCTGTGATTCTGTCCTCACAAATTTATGTGTTTTATTCATATTTCTATTTATCCATGGCATTCCTCATGTAGTTCCACATTAACATCTGACCAAATGTAGACCTACTAATTCCCTAGTATGCTATTCCATAATACCACCACAGAGGATTCTTAGTGCTCATAAATTCAAAGAATTTGTTTGTACAGTGCATTTGGCAACATAGATTGCCAGTACTATGTAGGAGCATGGCTCCCATCTGCAAAATGGGCCTAATGTAGGAGACATAACAGTCAAAACTCCATGGGTACCACTAATTAGGCTGCCAGTTCAAATAAGAAGCTTTTGCTTTAGGGGATTCCGTGTTCAGAGTTCCCACTGATGGCTCTTGCAGCTGTGAGCACTTAGTAATTTTTTAACTCAGGCTGCACAGAAAGTGAGGAGAAACATTAATGCAAACTATGGAAATGTTTGTGTCTTGGGTTTCCACTGTTTGCAAGACATGATGTCCAGTGTTCTCCTTTAGAATATCTCTGATAAAAAATGCGTTTTATGAGAAAAGAATAAAAAAACAAATTAAAGGCTGACATAATGCAAAACTGGCAACATTAGAAGTGCTAATGTTGAAGTGAAAACTTCTGCCTCAAAGCAGAAGTGCTCACTTTACTAACTTCAAAGTGTTCATATTTATAAATGCAGTTACTATGCTTTATAAACTTTTTATTAAAAACAAAAATATTTTAAGGCCAGTATCTTTTCATTTAGAACCGCACTCCCTCTTTCATGGCAATAAGTTGATCCTTCTCCCATTCTGCTCTTAGACTCCATTTCCTCCTTTGCTTTTGTTTCCACTTTACCTCCCACTCAGGCAAATCCAAATGGCTTGCACTTTTCACTACAAGTTACTTAGAAGTTATAAATTAGGTGCTAAAAATACACTTTGACTGTTCTTACAAGTTTCTGGTACTAAACCAGATCCTAGTTTCTGGCACTAAACCAGATCCTAGTTTCACAGAAAAAATAAAAGTTCTTGTATTGCTAGGACACTGAACATGGTCATTTCAGTAGCTGATTTATGGGGAGCAGTGCAACAAGATAAAATGAGGTGAATCTTTGCAGACTTTAGTTAAGAAGGTCCATTGAGCATATGAAAACTATGATTTTTGAGAAGTTAATAACTCAGCTAACCTCATGTACACAAGAGGCTAACTTCCTTCATGAAGAGGCATTAACAGTCTTCAAAAATTTTTTTGCTTTACACTACAATGCATAAATTAATCCTCTAAACATCTGAACTGCTCCAAACAAAGCAACAAGAAATTTTGTCCGAGGAGTATTCCTCACCCAAGAAACTCCAGTTTTGCTCTTTTTTATACTAGTGCACTAATTGATTGTCCTAGTCACTATTATATCTATTTTGTAAAAAGTTTAATTTTTTTAATCTATATTCAGGCAGAAAAAAATACACTACAAAAGTGCAGTTCAGTATCATCAACCTCCTTTAGTTCACCATGCCAGATATATTGATGAAATGAGGCAGGACCCGGCTTAAATAGCTGCCCTGCTCTCAGGTATTGGTACAACAATCCTTTTCTGTTCTCCTCCCTGTCTCACATCTCAGAGGGTTTTCTTATTTATTTCTTTTAGATCAGCAATATCTCTGAAAAGTGGATATAGTTTCTTTTAAATTAAAAGAAGGAAGGTAACATGATGGTAATTTTTCATCCTTATTTTCTTAATTATGTCACCTTTTCAGACTATTTTCTTTCCTTTGAGGGATGATTTCATATGTGACTAACAGTAGCTAATTACTTTTATCTACTACGTCTAGATAACAAGATAAGTTTACAGATAGAAAATCAGATAGAATGAACCTTGTAAGTATGAAAATACCAGAACTTCTGTCTGAAATGTGAAATTTAAAGGGACGATTATTAAATCACAATTATGTGTCCTTACAAAAATTTGATATTGTTTTAACTTTTTTTTTAATGAATCTCTCTCCCAAGAGACACCGGTAAGAGGAACAGCTTCAGTGTGTACACCAAATAACATCAGAAACTATACCACATGGCTGTCAAATTTATGTCAAGTCTATGTACGGAAAGTCGAAAATTAGATACCACTATGCATCTTTGTCTCTTTTCCCTCACAAATCTCTGTCTAAATTAAAGCCCTTTTAGATGCAATTGTTGAAAAAAAAGATAAATTCTAAAACAGGTATCAGGTCTTTCAGCTGATGGCCTGCATCTCTAAGACTTCACATGATTTGTCCCAGAACCACTAAAATCAGCAATTTTGCACAGGAAGGAAATTCGGGAATAAAAGTGAATTGGTTCATTCTGAGACTCTTGATGACACTTACCCTATCGAGTCAGCATTCTCTACAAAAACATTCAACAGCTTTTGGCTTCTATTGATTAATTCTAATTTTGCTCTGTGTTGTCACTTCCCATTTTTTACCAAACATAAATGTTAGGTGGTTGGGTGTCTCTCCTGTAAGGCATTCACTTGGCTGTGATGATTTAGTATGCCTATTGACAGTGATGCAACACTTCAAGAATGGGTTTTGACTGGCCAGTAACAGAACTGTAAGTAACTGCACACTAAAGCAAGTCAGCAACAGTAGGTCATTTTCTTCAGCTATTTTATAATTATCACCAACTAAGCCAGCAAAACTGCTCTACTTCAGTTACATTCAAGATGATTTATTGAGACAGAACATGAGGCAGAATTGAATATAACTCAGAGCAAAATATATAAAAAATCCTATAGAGTAATATATAAAAAATCCTATAGAGCTTCAGACTAGTAAGAATTTGTTATGTGTGCTCCAAAGAACAAAAACCCCCTTAAGTTTAAAAGCTATATCCTGATATCATTGATTTCAAAGAGATTTTTAAATCTCCTTTCAGGGAAAGAATATATTCTCATACAAATACATATTGCATGTGCTAATCAGGTATCCTCTTGAGATGTAACATTTTATTTATACAATATTTATACAAGAGGTGCTCCTTCCAAGACTGTTCAATGAAACATTTTTTTGTCTTTACACACAGCACTTTGGAGAACAGCCTCCTGGCCCTTTCAACAATTTCTACTGAAATATCCATGCCTACATAGTTCCAATTACCATCAACTGTGATGTGATACTTTGTACACCAGGAACTGAGCTGGGGTCACCAACTTATTTCACAGAAGCCAGATTCATCACTGCAAATTTGAAGAGAAAAGTGAAGATAAAAGCCTGACTCATGTTCCAAATGTACGGTTCCAACAATTTCTGAATGAATACATGAATCTGATACGAGACTTCTGTATAAATGTACCTATCAGTGTTTCCATTCCTACTGGGTTTGTAGCCATATACATATATATGTGTGTGCAATAAGGAATAGGGATCTAAGGATATAGATGAGTGATGCAGAAAAATATAAATGATAGGAACACAATTTATAAAGTCCTGGGAGCTCAAACTAAGATGCATGTCAAATATTCAGGATTCTGCTTTAACCCTTGCCTGTACTATTAAGAAAAATCAAATCCTTTAATCAGACACTGAGTGAACTACTTTTGCTTCCTCTTCCCTGAATTTCTGTAAGAAAATCCACATGAATTTAGGTACAATTCAACCTTGCAACATCACTGAGAATACCAGCTTTAAACCTACAAGCTCCTCCCATCAAATCAAGAATTGGGAACTTATCACGGAATCAAAGAATAAGCAGAGTTGGAAGGGACTCACAAAGACCACTGAGTCCAACTCCTACCCCTGCACAGGACCATCCCCAAGAGTCACACCAGGTGCCTGAGAGTAACATCCAAACACTTCTTGAACTTGGGCAGGCTTGGTGCTGTGACCACTTCCCTGGGGAGCCTGTTCCAGCACCCATCTACCCTCTAGGTGAAGGACCTTTTTTCAATATCCAACCTAAACCTCCCCTGACACAACTTCAGGCCATTCCCTCAGGTTCTATCCCTGGTCACCACAGAGAAGAGATCAGTGCCTGCCCCACAAGGAAGTTGTAGACTGTGATGAGGTCTCCCTGCAGTCTCCTCCAGGCTGAACAGACCAAGTGACCTCAGCCTCTCCTCATACAGTTTCTTCTTTCTTCTCCACGTCCTTCACCATCCTTGTTGCCCACCTCTCTAACACCTTAATATCTTCCTTATATTGTGGCACTCAAAACTGCACACAATATCCAAGGTGAGGCTGCCCCAGAGCAGAGCAGAGCAGGACAATCCTCTCCCTCGCCTGGCTGGTGATGCTTTGCCTGATGCCCCCCAGGACACAGTTGGCCCTCCTGGCTGCCAGGGCACTGCTGACTCATTTTTATGTATAAAAGTTGTTTGTAATACACAATTCTCTGAATGTTGGTGTGTCCAAGTGACTCTACCTGGAAGAAATGTGAAAGATAATTTTAAGAGTATGCACTCCATCCTCTTAACATCTTCCTTTCAGATACTTAGATATATTGGTAAAATCTCCTCTCAGTTTTCTCAAGGAGGAAACTCCCTCAGTCTATCACCAAAAGTGAGATGCTCCAGTCCTCTACTCATCTTTGTTGTCCTCCACTGGACTTGCCCCATGAGCTCCGTGTCTCCTTTGTACTGGGGAGTCCAGAAATGGACACGGCACTCCAGATGTGGCCTCACCAGGGCTGAGTAGAGAGGCAGGATCACCTCCTTTGACCTGCTGGTAATGCTTTTCCTAATGCACCCCAGGACACCACTGGCACACAGCTGGCTCATGGACAGCTTGTTGTCCACCAGGTCCCCCAGGTCCTTCTCTGCAGAGCTGCTTTCCAGCAGGTCAGTCCTCAAATTGTATTGGTGCATGTGGTTATTCTTCCCCAAGTGAAGGATCCTGCATTTGTCTTTGTTGAATTTCAGACAGTTCCTCTCTGCCCATCTCTTCGACCAGAAAAGGTCCTTCTGAAGGGCTGCACAGCCCTCTGGGGTATCAGACACTCCTCCAAGCTTAGTGTCATCAGGTAACTTGCTGAGAAGGCATCTGTCCCTTCATCCAAATCACTGATAAATTAGGGCCCAGTATTGACCCTTAGGTGACACCACTGCAATACAGCCATTTGTCAGTCCACCTCACTGGCAATCATCCAACTCCCACTTCCTGTACTTGCCTATGAGTAATGGCAGTTACTTACTAAGAGTGTACTGAACTTAGAATTCCTGAATCTTTGGGTATTTTTTAAAGCAAAGAAAGTAATTTCATTATGATGTGAAAACCACATGCCTGTTTTAAGTTTTTGTTCCTTAGTTCACTTCTTTGTTCAAAACAATATCCTGCTAATAAAATCTGAATTGCAAATATGCAGTCGAGTCTATTTAATTTTCTTACATCATTGCAAACTAAAAGGAAAGACATTCTTCTTTCCCTCATAAGGTTAGTTCAAGAAATAAATTGGGAGCAGGCTGTAAAATCCTTGTTTGGCAAAAATGTCTGCTTAAAATACAATACATATACACGCATAGATCACACTTTAAAGAGTCGTGACAAAATATTTCAGGTGCAGCAAAATGTAAATGAACAGTTTGTCTCTGATGTATTTTGTGGGCCAGAGAGATAGACACTTTCTGCAAAAACCTTCATCTTCACAGAGGCAAAAAGGGTCAAGCTCAGTTCTGAAGAGCTTGAATTTATTCCCTCTGCACTATGGGACTAATACCCTACTTATTTTGAGTGAGAAAAACTTAGCACTGTGCTTATTTCATAGTTCAGCTGACTACTACTGTTCTTTTAAGTTGACAACAACTGAAGATAATTTTGAAGTGTATCTAATACCAAAGAAAAGACTTGTAACCTTTAATACATGTTTATAATCTAGTCTTGCAGCCGGGATTATGGTTTATTGCAATCTGGGAAATTCAGGAGGATTCTGATTTTGGAATGTTACCCTGGAATTACTAGTTCAGATCAGTTCTCATGTGGTTCAAACTTTCTAATGCAGCAGTATATGCCTCAGATTAAACTGGAAAAAAAGCCTGTGTATTTTGAAATCAGAAAATCCACCTGGATATCCAAAATCAACTACTTTGGGAAGATCTCTTCAAAATGTAACTTCAATTCCAGGTGTTGGCAAGGTCTTCTGGACACAGGAGTACCTAGCAATGGTTTAGACCACCTATTCTTTGTTAACTTCTGCAGTATTAGTATATACAAATAATTATTTTACTATCTAATGTTATAGAATGATTATTATCAGGAAAAGAGGTTCCTACTGAGTGTATTTCTGAGGATGCAAAATCTGTAGCTAGGGTAAAATAAAGGAATGCAAAAGCGGTTTAAATACTTAATCCAATAATCTTGATGGAAGTTAAGGAATGAAATAAACAACTTTAGAGTTATCATTTTCTTCTGTTAGTTAATTAAATATTCTTTTTGGCACTGTGCTGGTACAGTTGTCTTTTGTGTATGTACAGATTGCTTAACTGATGGCTAACAAAGACATCAAAATAGGAATAATGAAGTACAGAGAACGAAAAGTTACTTACAGTAGAATAGGTGATGAAATTACTTAGCAGGACAATCTTGTGAATCAATAGTATGTTAAGCATATAATGTAAAAAACAATAGTAAAATATTTACAGAAGTTGTCTCTTTTAGATCACAGAAGTCACTATTTGTACAGCTTTTAGCAGATGTCACTATTTATTTACTTAGACATAACGTCATAGTAAGACTCGTTTTCAAACCTTTCAAGTGTGTGAAACCTATATGTCACCAGAAATATCAATTCTTCCCCCTTTCTTGGTAAGATTATAAAGAACTTTGGGCTGATAGAACCTTTCATTGTCCTTATTTTCAGAACTAATGCACTGAAATCTTCAGTACAAAGTCTAAGATCAACGAATTTGCCTCAGAGAAATCATTCTCTTCCAGGGTTGCTTTTGAAGGCTACAGCTGCCAATAAAAGAAAGCTGTCTGGTTCTTTGTTTCAGTAGACAATGTCTTTAAACCCCTGCTACCAACCTTATTCCTTATTACAGATGCATAGATTCTTCAGAGTAAACAGAAAACACTGAAATTTTAGAGAGTTTAATAGTTATCTTCTCATGGCAATCACTCTATTTACCTCATATTATAGTTAATTAGCAGGTATACAAGAGCAAACTGTGTTTCAGGCTTGGCCAGCTAAACTCTGAAGAAGTACAGAGAGCTGGAGAACTAATACTGACAATAGCTCCAGTGAATAATGTTGATGGACTTCCATAAAACATGTTGCATTGCAATACCCAGGTGATAATAACCTGGTCAAACCTTAAAGATTTTCCCCAAGGAGAACTGCATTTCGGTAACTGCTCTGCTGCTTTCTCCTGGTACTTAAAAATGCCAGGGTTTGTTGGAGAACTGATTCCGAGTACTGACATGTCCCAAATTGCTTTTCTCTATCTGACTCCAGAAACCAAGCAGGATTATGAGAGGATGTTCAAAACTATTCAGACATTGGCAGAAGTCTGTGTGAGACACCCCTCACCTGTCCTCCATGAAAATTGTGAATCCAAATAACTAGAATGGGCAAGTTATAAATGATAAAAACATTGTGGAATAATTGAAAGTGCTGAGCAACCCAAACTAAGGGTGTGACAGAAGGCTCTGCCTGTGGTTTGGTCTGCTGTCACAGTAATAAAGTGCAGCAAACTGCACCTAAAATACCAAAAAACAAACAAAAAAAAAAGTAAAAATTAAAAAAAAAAATAGCCTCCAAATGTAAAAAAAATATTTTTAAGGGCCTTCGTTAACAGTGTTTGTGTGAGCAGAGGAATCACCAGCTGGTGCAAACAGGACTGTCCTGAATCAGAAGGAATGTCTCTCAGAGGCAGCAGCACATCACAGGGTTCCTCCACCACAGAAAAGTGCTGGAGGAACAGATTTACAATACACAGAGCATATTAGGGTGACAATTAAGGAGATATACTAACTAGTATGGGAAGATGAAACAAGAAATAATGAAATAAAAATTAAAGCAGACAATCTAAAGAAAATTATCTTGACATTGAGGTATTAGCTTGTGGAACAGTCTGCTCAACAGAGGAACTGAAGTTGCAGTGTCTGAAAGCTAAGCAATAAACCTAAATACAGAGATTAGATAAGGTCAAACATTGAGCATTCTGCCATTGACACAGAAAGACAGAGCAGATAACTAGGATGTCTTCAGCATTTTGGATTCTTTAAGGCTGTTATTCATAGACAAGCATACTCTATTTCTCAATAATTATGTGAAGTGGATTTTAAAGATTCCACATGTCCTTAATCTGGGGAAGAGACTCTAGTAACTGTTGATGGCATGCCAGAGTATAACCTTGGCAGAGTAATACAGCCCTAAGTATGATTAATGTGCATAAATAAAATTAAAATAACCCAAAAAAACCCAAACCACAATGCCCCAAGGCATTACCTTAGGTAAGATTTACCCAAAATGATATTTACCTATTGCTACAGTATGGAAGTCCTAGTTGGAAACAGAAGAATCTGAGTATTAAGGCACCCAGCAATGCAGTGAGCAAGTTTCAGATGTTTCACTGCCTAGAGAAATTTATAGCCCCAAGAAAGGTACCCACACACTCCACACATGCAAAATAAACCAAACCCAGCATAAGCCAGAAAAAACTTGTCAAACCAAAAGTAAATTATAGGTGAGAGAAAGATTACATCTGCATTATCCGAATAACCTGAGTCCCTAATGATAAATGACAAGGAGATTCCTTATTTCATCTGGATCACATCTGTGAGTCTTCTGTTTTCTCCCAAAAAAGAGAGAGACTTGCTGGTGAACTCTTTATCCAAGAAAAAATCATGGATGACAGCCGTTTTGGTGCAATGAATATCTCATTACTACAAGGAAAATCAAGCAACTACAAAAGATATGATTGAAAAACCCCACGAGGAATCATTTCATCTCCTGTTAAGTCATTGCAGTAGAAGATGAGACTTCATCTACCTCTGAGCAAAGGAATAAATCATCATTTGAGCAGGATTTGAGTAATTTAACCACTGTTCTATGCAGTAAAATGGGAATGGCATCACTTTGTCTTGTTTTAAAACAAATTATTAAAATTAGCCAATTAGACTGTACTCCTCAAAGAGGGGGAGGAATGCACAGGTACCAGGGACTTTGTGGGACCTCCATATAGGCACCAGCAAAGCAGATACTCTGGAAATCTCATTTCTGGATTTTGGAGCTCATACCTCACTAATAGAATAATGAGACTCCAGACTCGAAATATCCAAAGTGAGCTGCAGGCTTGGCGTAACCACAGGACATATTCTTGAGCTCACTGTGTTCATGGCTGCCAATATGGGTACACAGACCCTAGAGAAACACAGGGTCACCGCCTGATCTCCCTTTCTGAAATAAACACATCTGCTTAGGGCAACGTGTTTACTGTTTCATGCAAGCAGAATGGCTTAATCAGATCATATTCAATAAAAATGAGCTTTTATTTATGTCATTAGGATTTTTTCCATCTTCAGATATACACACATGTATACACATACTCCTCCCAATATACAAGTCATTAATTAATGAAAGAGGAGGAAAAAAAAAAAACCAGAAAGGGCTACAGGACCACCACACATCTTGTTTCAACTCACTAAACCAAAGAAAGATGAAATTTGATCCTATGTAGACCATTAAATCAATAAAAACTTGAAGCAGAGACTTGCCCATATATAACTTTTCCTTAAAGTAAGCCTTGCAGCACTTCTAATGGGGCTTTGAATGTGTTCCTATTTCAGAAGAAAATGAAAAAACATGCTACATAAGACATCATAAATAAAAAAATAGATGGCAAAAAACTGTAAATAGTAGAATACATCCCTTCCATGTTCTGCTCATTTTCTAGGGTACAGCTTTACCTTCATTCTTGTTCTCAACCCAGGAGCCTTTCACTGGCCTCCTGCACGGTACCAATCCCTGTGCTGAGACAGGTCCCTTGCAAATGTCCTTCCACTGTCACCAAGCCACAGCTCTACACCTGTGTCCTGTGGTCACTTCCCTCCTGTGACCACCTGTGTGGTCTCTCTGACAGCCAGAAATATCCCTATCTGCAAATGGTCACTGCCTTTTATGGTAGATATAATCTCCCTGATGCATGAAAGAACTGTGATCCTCAGTGTAGCAGCCAAGAAAGGCAATTGGCAGCCTTTCTCCCTGCTTTAACTGCCCAGCTTTAAAACGGAATGTATGTTGAACAACGTGAAGGTAAAACCAGCTGAACAAACAACCACATGCCCCTGTCACAGTTCTCACAACCTCACCACACTGCTTGTGTGATGTAACACAAAACAATTGTAGTGAATTATGAGGATCCCACATATCAAAGGGAAGATACAACTAATTAGATGGAATTAATAATCTCTAATGGCATGGTTTACAACCCAGAGTATTTTCAGATAACCTATAGAAAAAGTTGTGTGCTGAACTTTAAATTCCTTAACTACCATAATACAGTCTATAACCAAGTGGTAATTTGTAACTTCTTCTCTTCGTTTGATTGAACAATTGTCAGCTGCACAGCCCTTTGACCTAGTAGCTGATTTACATTTATTACAGTTTGTTGATCCAACACTACCTTTAAATAGCCACTCTTCCAAGTATTCTTAATTCTCAATCCATCCAATGCAGTTTTCTTTCTGAATCCACAGAGATATTGTTTACTCAGTTATCATACAGCTTTAGAACCACCCCCCAACTTAAATTTGTCCAAGTCTCAATCTTTATATATATTACAGCCGCAGCTATATTGCACTTTACCAGACACCTCCTTTCTACAGAACACATTTCTTACTCTTTCAACTCACAATTAGAATATGCATAATGACGCTGAAATATCAATGTAATTCCTTGAGAGCCTCATCTAGTCCTAACAAGCTAGTACAAGAAGTCAGGGACACTTCTGATAAACAGTGTACACCAAAAGTCATTGCTGAGAAGGACAATTAATTTGGATTCCTATTTGCAGGCATTTTTCTTTCCCATTTTTCTGCAACTCCCCGCATGTATTTTTCTCCAGTCAAATACAAATAACTGATTCTTCATACCTGTATGTTTTGTAAAAGAGACATCTCTTCAGGGGGACCTTAATCACATGTTCCTGAAGGCCCACAAAAAGAACACTCTGGCTGTGCAGGATCTGAAGGCTCCTGATGGGCTCTCGCTGATTTTTCGGCAGGAGTTCAATTTCCTCGAGCAGGCAGCTGCTTGAAGTCTGGTTCATTGGGGCAAGTACTTTCTTAATAGTGCCATAGTCTGACAAGGAAAGAGGAAAACGAGTCACTAAAAAACACACTAGCAATTCTACCTACTTGGTGTCATTCAGTGAACAAATCTTTGTCCCAGATTGGATGTTTTCAATGAAGCATCAGAATGTGGAAGTATTTTGACTGAAGTTTCCTAAATTGATTATAATACAGTGAAAAGAGCTAAGAAATCTTTTGAGGCTGTTTTCATGTGATGCAATACAGTAAAAAAAAACAAAAGTTATTAGTGCAGAACAGACCACAACAGTAGTAGTTTTCAAAGATGGGCTATTATAAATGCATACTGATGGCAAGGGTTACTGATTTCAGGTTACTGGATTTTTCTACACTTTACTATATTTAAAGCAGTCTAAAAAGTAATAAAGTCCACAAAGTTCCCAAATGTGTTTTAATATCCTTTGTTCTAAAAATTATGAGATTTGATATGCATCACATTCATTTAATAAAGGACATATATATGAACACATGCAGGTCTTAATTGATTCTAAGTGACTATAGCAGTGAAATGAGGCTGCAACCCATCTTCTTATTTATCTGGACTTTGATCCCTGAAAAATCATAGCTTTTAGCATTCATTCCTTGTTTCTATTCTTGTTGTGATTTCAAAGGAAAGACAGTTATGCATTGCAAACCAGTGTCAGAATATATGATGAGATCCATGATTCACTCACGCAAAGTTTTTCAATAATTCAAAAATATCAAAGTAAATTTTTTCTGAACACAAAGGATAACGTTCTCACACTGATAAATATTTTAGGAAGCTGTCTCACCAAAACAGCATTATACATTCTTCTATGTGCTGGCAATAGTAAATACTAAAGATCCAACAAAGAGTGTGCAGACACACACTAAGATGAGCTCTTAGTCGTGCTCAGTCTTAAAAGACTTCTCTTGTAAGTCGGTAATAATTGCAAGAGAAATGTTTGGGAAGCCCTGTTCTGCAGCCCAGAAAAGAGTGGGTTTGCCATCACTAGCACAAGGCCAGAGGCTTGGTTTAGAGCTGGCAGTGTAAGCTCTCAGGACACGTCTGGCCATGTCTTGAGGTTAACTGGTTTTATCAATGGCAGCAATCGCCTGGTGGCCACATGCCTGTGCTCCCCCTACATTGGCTTCACCCTGGGAGCATCCAAGGCCAGGGACTGGCTCTCCTACACAGTCACTGTACCCTCCAGGGTAAGTGGGCTGACGGAGGGCAATGTGTGGTTCCCAAACATCACTTGGGAAGTGGTGAGGAACAGCAAGTAAGCAGCCTTAAGAAAATCCAAAAAAAAGTAGCCACAAGTAGACTCCAAAAATGAAGAGAAATAAGATGCTAATTACTGTTAAAGTCTTATGAATTTTCCTGAGGAAGACTGAATAGTAAATCTTAAGATCTGGAGAAGTACTGGAACGGAGAGCATAACACCAAATAATAGGAGAGAAGTTAGTAGGAATTTTATGTATAAGATTGTAAATATATAATTAACAAAACGTTAACAATTAGATAATATTATCTAATTCTATTAAACAGTTCAAATTAATTCGATAAACCATAAATGCTCAGCTCAGCGTATAAAATGCATTCCTCTTTGCCCGTAACAAGATTTTGATCATAATAAATCATGTCTGCATATTAAAATCTTCTGACTGGCCTCTCAGTTTTTTAATACAATCACTTCCTATAGCTGTTTACATTTTTCTCCTTTCCTGGTATAAACTGGCCTGTCAGGACTTAGTGTATGTAGAAGCTTTTTTTTTTTTTTTTTTTTTTTTTGAGAAAAAGCTTTCAATAAATTACAATTTTCATTTTTATTACAATCTAACCTTTTTGTGATATTAAAAAAACCCCTAATTTAACTATCACTTTTTTCCCCCAAATAACTTAAACCAGACTTACACTGAAAAACTAATTCTTGCCATAGAGAAGAATAAATATTTACATGAGCTGTTATACTTACAAAATATTGCTGCATTCTTTGAGTAAACATATATTTAACAAATCATCATGAGGCAGTACAGAAGTTCATTTCACTTCTTTGAAAGAAGGGAAAAATACCTCTACTCATTCCTTTTCAAGATGGAAACACTTTCGATCCAGTGAAACAAAATTTGATCTTCCTAATTTGATCCTAATTGATCAATCTAATTTGATGTTCATTTTACTGTAGTTTAGCATGGTACCTCGGAAAGTGGATTACTCTCCAGAAAGCAAATGAACCAGCACCAGAAGATAGAATCTAAACCAGTATCTTTCATTAATGTTGCAAAAACTCATTGCTCTCTTGTAAACTATATGAGTTGCAAGTAAAGAAACTTATAATAGTCTCAAATATGTCCTCAGGCCAGTTGCATGCCTATATTTAAGACTTTACAAATATTCCTGCACTTTCTGAGCACAAGAAGGTGCGTTCAGCGATCTGAAAATCTCCTCACATATATAAAGAAAAACTCAAGGACAAAACAGCAAAACTCACTGTAAATTATAAACAGTGTAAATGAGGGCCTGTTTTTCAATTTTCCCACAAAACATTCTTTAATGTTTTAAGCAGATGAAAGAATGTGATCAGAGCAGAGGAAAGGGACAGTTGATGCAGGACACAGAACGTACAGCTACATTCATGAGATGCTTCTAACTGAACTTGAATAGGATACACCTAAGCAAGAAATACACTGCCTTGTGTATTTTATAATATGTGAAAAGAGACTCATTAATAATCTTTAAAATTTGGCAGCATAATAATCAGGGGGGTTAATAGATGGAAATCTGGAAGGATACACTTTAAAGAGTAACTGAAATAAATATGAGTTATGTATGTTTTCAAGAGGTCTAACTTGAAATAGACTTTGAAAAATTATATTATTGAGTATATTAATTATCTACTTTAATGTTGCCCATTATACACAGGTTTTCCATATTATTTGTTGTATACAAATTACTTTTCCAGTTGGAAGGTAAAAGCAGAGTATTAAGACTATTGAAACTAAAGAATGTTAAATATCTTGTAAATATTGTCCATATATGCATATAAACAGTGTTTACATTAATCATGTAACATTTTTATTAAACAACACAGAAACAAAGAAATTAAGTATTAGAGCCGTCTTCAAGGCAGAGATCTTTCAGAATAATAAAGACCAAATATAAAACTGATTTTTATACATATAATAGTACAAAATGTATAATAGTACAGAACATATAATAGTACAGAATGTATAATACTACAAAATCAAAGAAAATGCAAGATGATTGACAAACATTCTGCCACTGTGAAAAAATATATCATCAGCATTTACTTTCCTCGACCACAGGAACTGAAAAGAGCCCTACCATGAAGCAGAATGTGCATTTGGCTAACAGCAGAAAATTATTCCAATGACAGAATATATTAGGTTGCATAAGAGCTTAAGTGCACTCAACACAGAAAAAAAGGACACTAGAACAGCTAATGCAGCAGCTGGTTGAGCCTACAAAGCGAAAGCCCAGAATTTAGGATTTAGCAATCTGTGTAACATCAAAAAAGATACATATGGTACAGATAGTATGATGGGATTTAATATCTACTCTTTTTTGCCTTTCCTAAAAATAACTTTAAAATTAGGTAAATCATCAGTAGAATATGTATAATTAAAGCCTTTGCTATAATCTGTTTTCCCATATGAGCGTGGCATACAGTTTGGTTTAAAGTAGGGGCATATTTAGAAGATATAACCAAGCTCTGTAACTTAATTTATCTTTTAGCTCCAGGTTTCTGAGATACCTATTCATACTTGAAACACAAGATTATAGCCTAAAGGACAAGTGAAAGACTGAGCTTCAACCTTTCCTTAAAAATTAAAAAAATACTATGGGTAAGCATAGTACTTCTACAGTGATACAGAAAACAAAAATAATATAGTTTAATTTTAAAATTCCCATCTTAATTTACAACTTTAAATATTTTTATGTTTTATAGATGTATATTCATTAATTTTGTAGAAAAAAAGTGAACCTCAAAATCAATATGGAATTGTGACTTTTTATCAAGACAGGGATTTTAATTCTTTTTAAATTTCTATTTTGTATTTTCAAAACTGTTTTGCATGTTTCTCCCTCCATTTGAAACTCAACCACTGTATGAACAACCTGGTCATTGTGATTGGTAATTTCTTCTTTTTCTCTACTTTTAATATATTTTCATGGTGTAATGAAATATATCGATGTGATTTGTCTAAAAGTTTCATACAAAAATGGAGGTTAAAAATCTGAACATGTTCTGTTTTGTAGGCTTAATAGAGAATAAAATGTGATAAGCTTATGAAGGATTTCAATAATAAACCACTGTGATTGCCCTGCTATTGCAGGTCATTATCCTCGTGATGATAACAAGACAATGGTGGATATTAAGAGAAATACAGATATAAAGCACACTTATTAGATCAAAAAGGCAATTATGTAACTGTATAACAAAAGCTCCTAAAAAATGTTGTGCCTGGAAATAGAAAAAAGGATTTTGTTGCATTTCCTCAAGAAATATTGTACATTCTTCTGCCCTGTTGACATGGGGACTCAATTCTAAATGTCAAAAGGTTAAATGAGACACTGGTTATCCTTTGTGCCATCACTTACAGGAAACAGAAAAGCTTAAGCCCTCCCTTACCCACGTATCTTAGTTTTCCTTACTCCACAGTAGGACACTTGGAGAAAAAAGTACACAAGCGACCTGGAAAACTCACAAATCGTTGCTCATGGATATTTAATTAAATTTCAGTAAATTAAATTAACTGAAGCAACAATAATCCATGTGACAAACTTAGTATTATTAAAAAAACCAAACAAACCACTACTAATATCACTGAAAACCTGGAACCAAAATAAATACTAATTCGTTTCTGTCACCTGCAGAAAATACATACAAACCATCAAGAAATTAACCCTAACTGGAGTTCTTTTTTGACAATCTTCATAATCTGTCAAGTGAATTATATTTTAGCTCAATCATTACAGTATCATCAAGGTACGTAAAGAAATTAGGGGACTTTAAGCAGAACAAGAGATGTTTGATCTAAAAAAAACCCCCTGCATTCTGGGGCTTGAAAAACCTTGCAGCTTGTTCATATGAGAAATTAGCACAAAACACTGAATATGTTTGGTCTTGGAGTTTTTGGCCCCATGTGAAGTAAAAAACTGACATAAAAACAGGTCTGTTCTAGGTGTACTCCAAAAAGAACAGGATGTTTTTATTATGATTCCAGATTTTAAACCAAATCATTCTTTCCTCATGCTCAATATTAAAGGGCTTTGCATTTCAGAGTTTGTTTGTGTATTACTGCTCTTTCCAGAGAAAAAACAATGATCTAAGGATCTTTGGCCATATAACCACTGAATGTTACAGCTTACAAGCAGTTAGGAAAGTCCAGGAACAAACAGCAGAGTCAGCGTTACTCTGCTGGTATGTTAAGAAGACAGAAAAGTTAACAAAAATTAGCAGGGAAGCTAAGACTCCAAGTTTAAGCAAAAGCAACTTCAGCTACTAATGAATCAAAATTTCCTGCTTCCTGAGAACTCATATGCAGTTTATAGAAAGAAGAAAAAAAGTGTTAAAATGCTGACTTTTAATATATTTAGTAAAAGCTACTTTTAAATTATATACAAACAATTATACCACACAGTGTTTAGTGTATTAACAGTTCCAAAGAGTAGACTAGTTGCTTAACTATCACACTTAGGAAATAGGAAAGGTTCGACTCTTCCTCTGAAGAGAGCCTTGAAAGCAGTAGAAGAAAAATGTAGGAAAAACCCCTATATTACATTATTCTTATCTGGGTAAGACCCCAAGTATGTCTGAATCTGGTGTGGTTTTGTTTTTCAATTCTTGAATATAATGACAGCAGTTTTGAACGACAGTGCATAAAAAGCAAGCACATAATATTTTAGATTTTCTTTCTTTATCTTTGGCTCTCACTTTTTATTCCCTCTTTCCTATTATATTTCAAGTAAATATTAATGTTCTTACAGTATTGGAAATTAATTTGAGCTAAAGCTGAAATTAGATACATTTTTGATAATAATTGTCAACAAAGGAGGTATGATGGTCTATTACACATCCTCAGGCTTCTATACAGGAGAGATAACTCATTTGTCAACTATTAAGAGTCTGAAAGGTGCAATTTTAGCCACAATCTATTTGCATACCTCCTTAAGCTTCTTAATGCTCTAGTGGCTATTCCAAGAGAAATTCAGTTTTATCCCTGAAACTAGAGGACTTTCCCATGGCTGTACAAAAAAATTTAATATGCATTTACTTTATGTATGGAGTATTTATAGGCTATCCTTTCTGCACAGGAATTATAACTATTGATTTAATAAAACTTCTGAATAAGAAAGTGCTAATCTAGATACTAGTATTAAAAATTAAAGAGCTTTCCTCAAAGCCATGTGTCTGGTAGAACGGAATGAACATATAAATTAATGACACACACAGCCAAAACAACAACTCAAATTTTCAAATACAACAACTTTGGAATGTACCTATCAATGGAAAACAGGACAAACACCACCTCAATCCTCTCTTTACTGTTTTCCACAGAAAACCTTTTAAACATATAAAAATATTCTTTAGAACATTTGTATCCCCTGTAGATTTAATTGTCATGCATTATAATTTCTCAAAAGCAACGAGGACATAGTCAGTTTGCAGCTGAGTTAGCAAAGCCTTCTTCCAGTAACTACCATGCAAAAAGCTAAATATCCACTTCAGTACAGAAAATATCTACCACTCCATAAAGTACAACAGATTATAAATTGCTACAAATAGCATTTCCACCAGTAGGGTTTCCTATGAATCAAATTATAGTTTTGAAAATATGGCAATTTGTGCATCATCCCTCAGTGGCCATTTCATGCCTCAAACTGAAATTTAAATCCAGCTCTAGTCAGACTCATTCAAAAAGCTTTCAAAGAGAGAATTCAAGTTCTAAAGGGAAATTCATATCTCCTTGAGACTAAAATGCAAAGTGACTAGCAGTTAAACCAAAGCAAAATGCCTTTTTTTTGCGGGACTATTTCTACAAAGTTGAAGCTGCTAACTCCTAAAACTGAAATCTCTTTTCTCTGCTTTTCCCTTGGCCCTTTCTAGAAGGTCAAGCAAAAACCTATACTAAATAACAAATACATGCTGAATTACATGTCTCAGCCACCACATCAGTTAGGTCTGTTTCTTTCACAAAGAAAATCAAACTTTCTCATATACTCTAATGGTGAATTCTCACCCTTCCTAGATCTAAAACAGATGTTTCTTCCTGCCTGATTAAAAAAAAAAAAAAAAAGAAAAAAAAAAAAAAAAAAAAACCCCAACACAACAAAAAAGAACAAAAGTAAAATAATTTCAACAATACTCAAAACATATGTATTTTTAAGGAATCATTTTAAGAAATCATGTTCATTGGCACACCTTTATTTACTACTTCTATTTCCAATCTCCTCGGAGATTTTCAGCTTGCCAAAGATGTGACTGAGAGAGCTAAGAAGTTCATAATATTTTTTGAGTTGGAGGAGATTGATCTATCATCAACAGTTCCAGCCCTCAGTCAGAAGTAACACATATCTTTAGAATACCTATAAGCAAGTGGTATGGCAACTACAATTCCTTACCAGTCTATAGTTGGCAAAAAAAACTTATTAACATTTCATTCTGTGATACATTGCTTTTATTTATTAAAATATAACATTAGCTATTTTAAGGCTTTATGAAGCAGTGTCTTTTAACTAGTTTTTATTTGCAATCTCATTTAATTAGTTTTCAATGACAAAAGTTTTAATAAACTGTTCTTATAAAACAGTTTGGAGACTTGTGAGATCTGGGTCCCCTTGTCAGCTTTTTCTCTTCAGACTTCATGTGTGAAACGGGTATTCAGAACAGTAATACCATTTATAGTGGGGGCAAAAAAAAAAAAAAAGGACTTGAAACCTCACTTTTTCTGAAACTGATCCATGTAACTATAAAAATATGTAATCACAGATACTTTAACAGGTGCATTTCCCCTCTGAAGATGTAAAACTTCTTTGGTTATGCTGTTTTCTTGACCACTGACTTGATTCTCTGACAAATTCAAAGCCAGTGACCAGCAGTTACTATATTCTCCCTCAATATATAGTTCAACTAAAGACACACAAGTCTCAGCTGCAGACAAGAAAAATCATGAATGTGATTTTATGCCCTGAAAGAAATAGATGTCCTTAGGGAATTTCAGGGAACTTACTGCTTAATTAAAAAGGTATTTGAAAACTCTTTTAATAGTCCTTGCAGCAGGGAGCAAGGTATCATCTCTCTAGCTGAATTCTCTACCTACTTGACTTGAGAGCTGACATCTGCATGTCAGAAGAACTGTGTGCTCTGCATGCAGATTAAAACAGTGTGAGTGGATCTCCTCCCCATCCGTAGCAGCCCCTTCTCTTCTGGATCAAGCATTCAACAACGAGGTGCAAGAGATTACTTCGAACTCTGGAGACTATGAGAGATTAAACCTCAGCTCTACACACCCACCATGAATGCTACTGCCATCCAGAAGACTTCATCAACAGACTGACCCTTCTCTGTTGTGTTGTTGTCTTTATTGCAGAGAATAATCCCAGAGAAATGCATCAGATTTTATCAACACATATCTTACTCGACCATGTCCTCATGCCAGCTATCACCATTTATATTCCCTTCAGAAAGCTATATTAAAATGTGAATAACAATACTTTAGTTGCTAGCATTGGTTTGACAACTGCTGTTTAAGGAGAGAGAGGACATGGTTAAAACCACAGCATAAAATATTTAGATAAGACTTTAATGAGTTGGGGAAAAGAAAGTAATTTCTTTCTTTCAGGACTTGACAAAGAGGTGACAGACAAAAATTTCAAGTTTAGCTCTAGCACCTCACACTCTTTTTGTTCTTGGGGAGTTGTTGGGAAATCTCAAGTAGACCATACAGACCAAGGCATGATTTGTAACAATACAGAGCAAATTTTACCAAACAATAATCTAATTTTGAATTCTTATTTAAATTACCCAAGTTCTGTCTACAAACTTTCGCAGTAATAAGAAGTAATTAAAATGATCATGACAAATGAAATCAGCATCCTCAAAGAAGACTTTTTTTTTTGTCTGGCATCAAACTAAAATAACTTGGCATATAAAGAGACACATTCTTCCCGCTTAGAAATGGAACGCAATTCAACAATGTCAGATTCAAAATTAAATAGACTATCAAGACCATGTTGGGGCATCAAACCTACAGACAAAACAAATTGTACATATTTATCAGTGTTGATCATAGTTACTACATTTGAATGAAACACATCCTGCCAATATGCATGTTAACCTGTGAGCATATGCTATGAGACTGTTTTTACCAAGATTCCCATTAGATGTTTTCAGAAGTCTCAAATATTTATTCCTTAAACACAGTGAGATGATAACTAAACAGATCCAATATCAAGAGCTACATGTGAATAACACCTATTCAAGAGGATGCCCATTTGGTGTTATATTGCAATTACAGCCACTTTTGTTGGCAATATCCAACTTCTACTGTACTAAAAATGACAAGTACACACAAGAAATTTGAAGCCCTGAGGCAAAGAGTACACAAGAATTCATATGGTTCTGAATGGGAAACATTAGACTTGTCAAGAGATGCATAATTTCAATATTCTAGATTCTGAAAAGAGAGAGAAATAGAACAATGGGATTGTTACTGAAGATCGGTTGCTATAATTGACAATGAAACAAACAAAAAAAGGCTATATTAATTTCCCAGAAACTTCACAGGAAGAGAAAACCTTCCGATTTTGGAGAGATCTTCTGAACTGTTTAATCAATATCTAAGATTAGACTTCTCAGTAGAGCACCTCTGAAAAAAGGTGTAACCTCTAACTATGGTATAGAGGAGGTAATAAACATAGATATTAATCACAAGATGAAATGGTTTGTGTGATTTAAGGCTTACTGTCTGACACAGAGCAGCAGTGAAGAATGCCACATAAAGGAAAAAATTACTATCGAATACAGGCCCTGGATCTCTGCCAGTCTTCCAGAGCTGAGATGTATTAACTCTGATTGGATCTGACCAGACAGGGAGTACCTACTTCTATTATTTTTTATTGCCTTCCTTCATACCACCAAAACAATAAATACCTTGTACTACCTAATGCATGCTATGAATATGATAGTGTTTTCCCACTGAATAAATTTTTCAGTGCCTGTATCAAAGAAGACTTTAGATGTACAAGTAGAGAAAACTTCTCAGATAATAACCCACAACAAACCTTGCCTTATTTTTTAACCAAGTCCATGTGATTATTCTCATTGGAAGTGTCAGAAAGACAACTGACTACTTCATGGATCCAGAAGCATCACAAACTTGGCTGATGAAAATGTTTCAGGGACTATCCTCTCCTCAAACTCATTTGCAGTCTGCACAGTACATGCCCCTGTGCCTCAGTTCCTAAATGAGTCAAATGCAGTACTTATGTCCAGTACAGTTATGATATGCATGGAACTTTGGCAGTAATTTCAGCATAAAACACAACTTTTGTTCAGAAGTACAGAAGGAAAGGATGATGATGACTTTTTTCCTAATCAAAGTAAATAAGAAAGTAAATGGACAAGAAACAGAAACAAAGTTTGGATTAGAGAAATGAATCTCAAACCTCTCACCGGATAACGTTCATCTCACTACTGTCACTACTCCAATAAAGAAGCCATAGCTATAGCCTATAGTGATAGTATACAGCCATAGTGTACAATAGCTACAGTCATATTACATTATATTCTTTTTATAATAGCCTAGGAGCCAGGACATCTGGCAACAACCAGAAAATCTTGCAGACCTTGCCGGTTAAAGATCGCCTCATGTTTTCCAGGCAAGCGATCTAACCACTATTCTGTTTTTGGTCTTGCCTATTCCTCCTGAAGCCATGAAGTTATAGAACCAGATTTCCGAGATTCATGGGATAAGAAAGAAAAATAGAAATAACTAATAACCAGAGGAATTAATCTGTTGATAAGTGACTTTCTTCTCCAAATGTTATGAGTATTACCCTGTGATATGATTGCAGTAAAATGTATATGGAATCTAATCCACCTTTTTCTGATTCTGTCTGCAGGTTACAGGACTCCACACAAAGATCTCAGTATTTGGAATAAAGTATCACCACATTTTGATGACTTACAAGACACAGACCAAAGTAAATAAGGTATATCTTTATTAAGAAATTCTTTAGCTTATTAAGATTTGCCATGTCCTATGATCAGAGCTAGGTAAGCAAAAGGGGAAAATATCCCAATGATTATTAGTGTCACTGTTTGTATAAGCTCAGTTATAAATGTCTGGATGTATTCAGGTTTGCCAGGAAAAGGGATGCAGGATGAAGAAGCTCATAAACATTAACAAAAACAACAGTTCAGCAGAATATCCCATTTAACGACTACTTTACTGACAGCTCACACGAAATATTGTACATAACATAGAATCATACTTAGAATACATAGAATCAAACATCTTTGGTTTTTTAGGGTTAAAGTTGAGCTTCATGTAAGGTTTGGACCATGGTTTAACTATTCCACTTTCTTCTTTGGTTGGACAGAGTTTATTGAATCACTCCTATGCACGTCCACCTTAAAAGAAATGCTTCTTAGAAGTAGAAGGCCTTGCAGAATATTCTAAAGGAGTTCACAATGCTCAGCAACATGCAAAGCTACCTAATCCTTTCTGAAATGTTATGATAAGGCTTCCTCCCCACAACTCTTAAGAAGAGTCCTGCATAGTCTGTACTCCTGCAAGGTTTACACAGTTGGTGCAAAGATCAAATTTCTCCCCAGTATAAGGCTAATTCCAACACTGTTTTTTTTTTAAATTAGTACCAAGCCTGTTGACTGGCACTGCTATCTTATTGACTGAGCTTGCTATCGGGGCAAAACAAGAGTTTTGAATGTAGGTGTAGACGCTGATAGATCTTAGCTTTGAAGACATCAGGACAACACACTGAGCACCATGTAAGATACTTCTTTTGCTCACAGCTTCGCATTTTGTGCATTAGAATTCTTTAATAACAAATGAGCATAGGGGTTATCAAGTCTAGTTTCTCTTCCAGGAAGAAGAGGTAATAGATTCAAAACACATAGAAAGGAAGAAGGAAAGGCTATTTGGTCATTCTAAGTTTATAAAGCAGTCAAACAGGATTTGAAAGCTCAGCACCACCGTGGTAAAGAGGAGCTGGTCTTTCTTAAATGGAAGGTTGAGACTGCCTGCAGCTCTTTTAATCTTTTTCCCTCCCTGGCCCACGCATTGATCTCACTCCCATGCAAGCAGAGCCAGCTGTTCTTCAGCCAGTAGCTGCTTCTTGCAGCAATTCTGATTTCCAGTGGCAGCATAGAAGTGCACACACCGTATGTTCTTTGGACATTTATTTATAGTCTTTATCTGACAGAGCTGGGCAATTATAAAGACATAATGATAATTTGTGAACAGAAAAAAAGGGCTTCTCCTACTTAAATTTGTCCCATGAGAAAACAGAATACCATCTACTTGCAGCAGGCAATTCATGAACATGTTAACGAAGATATGAACAAAATATTTGAGCAAATAGCAGCAACAAACTAATCAAAATCATGACCTATTTATGGGTTGATTATAATAACAAAAAAATGACTACAAATAAGTGCTGGGTAATTTGTGAACCAAATAAAGGACTACAACTCTCACTTATAAATTGCTGTCAATTAATAATTTAATCAGCTCTAGTTAGAGCCATCTATTTATTAAGAAACCTCTCCAACTGGATCTGGCAGAATGATTTCTCTTTATACAGAGTGATAAAGCCAAAGGAAATCTACTGAACATTTTAAATGCTGGGTTTGATTCTCTAGAGGCTCATAGTATCATTTATAACTCTATAACCTGAACTTTAGACATAGCCATTCTCATTTAGTAATATTTTAAAACCACTTTGCCCAGTACAGATGACACAATACACAAGGCAGCAACAAATCAACATGTCTGTGTTTAAATTACATAGAAAACAGCAAAGGTTTAAATTATCCTTCTTTGTCTTTAAAGATATCCAACATAGAAAACAACACAAACACTCCAGCAGAAACACATAGCAAACCTTTTTAGTAAGGCTAGCATAAATCTGAGTGAACATTAGAGTCTTGAAGACAAAATCATGCAATCTTTTACACCTTTCTTTTTTAACCTTTGCAGCAAAATGTTTCCTGAAAAGTTTAATGATATAACCAAAGTATTAATTCAGCTAGGGTCTTCCTTTATCAGAGGTAGGTGTCACTGCAAAAGCAGAAGAGAATAAGGTTATCCATTTTATGGTTTACTGCTTGATTTTTCGAAACAAATTTTCAAGATCATCCTGTTGCTCTTAGGACTGGTGTCTTTCAACATGTGCCGGTTTTTGACAGCAAAGTAAGTGATGAGTGTCCTTGCTTCAAGCTTCTTCAAAGGACATTGCGTAAGGCCAGAAGGATAACAAGTTGCGGGAAAATGGTTTAAAAAGATTGCAGGGCTGCTTTAAAACTCTGTAAAGTTTCCTCTCTCAAGAAAGGCATAAGAAACAAAGAAACTGTGTTTTCTGTAACAACAGAAGAGAAATGGTTTTAAAAAGTGACAACTGTGTGCCACACTATATATGCCTCCTTATTCACCTGAACTCTGATTTCTCTGTTTCTGTTTTTGAACTAGAAAGAATTAATAGATGCAAATATCTACCCACCACTTTCGTGCTTGACTTCTGACTCAAAATTACAACTACTTTAATCCATACTATTATTGCATTTATATTGTGGTTTCTAGACTAAGAAGGTGATTCTTAAACTGAGATGAAAATTCTATAGCTCCTTTCTACAGAAATTATGTACAGATTGCTTCCAATAACTTCAATGCACTTAAGATAACACAGTCAGAAATAGCACTAAATTGGAAAAAATGCAGCCAATTTCAACGTTGTTTCTCTCTGGACCGTTTATGAAATGCATATAAGCATATATACTTGCTCATAACTTTCATGTTGGCAAGTTTGCACATACTCCATATATTCTGGCACCATGCACATTAAACTGTGAAAGCTGCACACTTTGATCAGAAACTGCTGTCTGCCAGGAAAATGACAAAGGCTCATCTGAGACACACACGCAACTTTTTTTTCTTGGTAAGACCTGGTGTTGTTCCCTAGCAAAAAGTATGGAGTACTGATTACAAAAACAAAATGAAAAAGATAGAACTGCAAAAAAAAATCACAGAGGAATCAAATCACGGAGTACTTTGCACCAGTTTATTCCCATCTAGCAAGACAAGCAGGAGAAATACAAAGTGTTTTGACAGCATTTCCAAGTTGAGTCTCATTGCAAACAGCCAAATCTCTTCATGAGATTGGGACTAGTTTCTGGATAATCTAGAGTTTCAGGGCTTCATGAAATAAAGGTTATATTTGTGGGGATTTACTGCCTACTCTAGTCCTTCTAAAGACAAATGTATGAAAAATCTATCTGCATTTTCAAAAAATATCTTTTGAAATTTCTTCAAGAAACCTCTTTACTTCTTCATTATAATTGCTGCACATGTTTCACCCGAATTACTTTTATCATTATTCTTTGCATTACTACCTGTAATTTTGAGGTCTTAAGAGGAAGGAAAAACACTTTATAGAACTTCTTGGAAACCTCTTGTAACATCTTCTACTGACCTTTAAGCTTCAGATAGAAACTGACTTTATGCCATAAAAATTGTGGTTCACTTCAGTGAACAATCCACTCTTCAGAGACATGCATCATAGCCAACCATAAATCTTTCTTCAGGTTGAGGCCATACCTCAATTTCATCAATGCCATACTATAAATCCCAATAATTAAGATCCACCAGTGAGCATATACCATTTCTAATCAGGATACAGAGGGGACATACTCTGTCCAGTGGGGCTGAAGAACAGGAAAAACATGGGAGTTTTTTCACCAAGTAATTTTTAAGGGTGACCTTAAAAGTTTCTTATGAGACAGTGCAAATATTACTTTTTCTAAATTCCTAAGTTCATGATGTTTTCATAATTCCCTCAAACTAGACCCCATATCCAATATTTTCTTATTCACTCTAGTAAATCAAAATATTTTGCAATACTTCTCTAAATAAGGGCTGCCTTCTCTTTTTGCAGCACCCTGTATTAAAAATCTTTTTATATAAGTCTATAACCATGGGAGCCGTGGCCACTTAAACCGAAAGGAAGAAAGAAAATGGACGAAAAAATGTGAGGTGGGGAAAGAGACAAAAGGCAGAGAAACAAAACCCTAACATATATAGCACCATTTCACTTGATTTTTTTATTTTCTTTTACAAAGAAAGAAGCCTTTCAAACTTAAAAAGTTGTCAGAATACTGAGTGTTTCCCTAGCTTGCACTACTTTTTATGTATTGTTACAGATGATTTTTAGTTCAGAACATCTGTGAATGTTTTCCTTGACTTTCCTTTCTGAAGCACTGAAAATTGTTCCAGGGATTTCTGCTTGCCTAAAGCCAACAGCACAAAATGTGCAAGAATTTATATATCCCTTCATTCTGTCTTAGAAGTCACTGCAGTGAAAGATTAAGATTTGTGTCCAAAGTACTAAAGTATATTTTTGATATGAGCAGTAGCTGTTACGTCCTAGCACATCAGAATCTCCTAACACAATGATGACTTGGCAAAGCTTTAGGAAATGAAGACTGTTGACACAGCAGATTAATGCATTTGTTTGCTTACCCCCAGTCTCTCCTCAAATAATATTATATCTATTTAAGGTTTAATGAAGTCAGATTATACTTTTACAGTTTTATTCTAATAACAGGGTGGATAGGTAAATGAATGTGAGGGGGGTGAAGAAAGAACTCTCTTAACTATTGGCCAACTATTTCCAAAAATGGGATTTTTGCTTTGAGTAACAAAGATAGCAGTGTATTCATTTGTATTTAATCCAGTCCATATGCCTACATTTCCACTGATTCAGCTTTGTGCATTTTAAAAGTCAATTTTTGCAGAATGATATAACGAATTACAACTAAACAAGTTATGTGATATACATCTCGCACAGCATGTGTTGGATCCATCCTGCTTTACACCACTAAGTGCAAACTGCCTACTCACAGTACTTACATCAGAGTTGAATGCACTTCCTTTAGGCAGCAGAAAGTACAATGATATCTATTATCACAGTGTTGAATAAAAATGTAATTTAGCTCAATTAATTTGAATATTATAAGGTCATATGATAAGCGCAGGATAATTTAGGTTGGAAGGGAGATCAGAAGGTCTCAATTCCAATCTGCTGCTCCAAAGACAGATAGCTTTAACTTAGACTGAGTTGCTGTGTGGTCTTGAAAACCTCCAAGGATGGAGACTGCACAACCTCTATGGGAAATGTAATCTATTGCTTGACTGTCCTTGAAGTGAAAAGATTCTTCTTCATATCCAGTCTGATATTCTCTGCCTCTTGTCTCTTGTCTTCCCAGCACACACCAGTGGGAAGGGCATGTCACCACTCTCCATGTAAACTCCCTGTAGGTATTTGCATGCTGTTACCAGCATCCTGCTCCCCTCAAAGCCTGCTCTTTTGCTTCCTCCAGGTCATGGATTAAAAAATGTCAAATAGGACAGTATTTGGCTCCTTATCACTTCTATACATCCCATTAAAACTACCCTCTGAGTCTGGCATCCAAACAGGTTTTATAGATCCAGATGTCCACCAATACAGACAATACATCCTAATTTGGATATACAAATGTTGTGGGAGACCATGGCAAAAGTCTTGGTAAAACTGACATACTGCGCTTTCCTCATGCATAAATTCAGTCATGTCACCCATCCTAAACATACACATGCTTTATGGTATTAGAAGTTTGGGATAGATGACACAGTAGGTGGGAGTAAAGCTAGACACAGAAGAAATTCAAAACTCCTAAACTTGATCTGTTTCAAAAGTTACTGTTTATTTTCAAAACTAAGGCTGCTGCCTTTTAGCTTCTGTTGTTTACAGATCAGTTGTATTTTTCTCAGTAATCTTTTACCATATGTAGTTTAGGATGAAAACGCAATATTAACAGTTCCTTCACAAGCAAAGCTGGGGCTCCGGAGAACTAAGATGCTTCACAATTAATAATATAATGAAATTAAAATTATGATCTGCACCCCAAAGAAGGCAAAATACTGCCTTTGTCTTCAAATCATATTTTAAATAAATTACATCATGCAATCTGTTATATCTTGGGATTTTTAAACTACCTTTATGTATTGTAGGTGGGGTATTTGTATATAAACACATGTGATAATTTCAAAATCTACCAAAAGATAATTTTTTTCTGAAAAGTGTATATTGGTATTTCTCAGAAAATAACGCTTAGTACTTACAGTCAGTTGGGAGGGAGTGAGGTAGAAGGAATGTTAACAAAATCCACCGCAATTCAGTGAAAGAGACGTGAAATAGAATTATGTCAAGAAAACCTCAAGAATAGAATGGGGTTTTTATCATGTTCTTTCTCATACTTATAAAACATACACTGTCCAATTACAGGAAATATACCGAAGTCAGACTAAAGATCCAGCTAAGGTAAGTAAGCTTCCATGAATGATCAAAACCAGAAGTACAGAGAAGAATAAAATTTAAAGGCAAGTATACACCATAAGGAGTATAAGAGAAATACCTTTTTTAGCAGCATAAAAAGTACATAGATGCATAAAAAGAACACAGAACCTCTCCTGAAAACAACTTATTAGTGAACCATAAAGCGTAAAGTTTTAGATCCTCGATTACTGAATCAAACTAAAAGGTAAAACACTAAGGGAAACTGGAAACCAAAGACAATCAGAATTATGAAAAAAGACATTATTCTTGGTGCTGCCTTTCTAATGCAAATATCCCAAAATGCAGTGGTAATCTCTTTCTAGAAAACCAATGCTGTACATGTTTCTGTAATTCAGTTTCTGTCAGGAGACTTCTGCAATACAAACACCATTTAGTACTGACATGAATTCAGTTAAACTGCTATGATTTACCAGCCTGCAGGCTGTTTAGACTAGAAGTGATCAAATCCAGGCATAGATCGAACCTATCAAATGCCCTTCTCTTATTGCCTAGATTTCCAGGAGCACAATGAGACTATGAACATTAACAATCCATTGCTTTGATGAGCTGTTCCCTAATAATGTGCATAGGAGGAAGTATTTAGAACTACCTTAAGTTTTATGCCGTGAGCCTCTAAACTTGTTACTTCAGCCTAGTATTTCAGTTTCAGCTGGGGACACCCTTGTTCTGCAAAAGCAGCTCTCCAACACATTCACTATTTTTGAGAAGCTTGAAATTTTGAACCAAGAAGGCAGTAGTTCTAATCAAGGCAACTTGAGGTGGAGGATTAATTTTCTTTCACTGCTAAGCTTGCATATAAATGGGCAAATAACACAGCAGGGTGCAAAACTGCATAATGAATGTCTTAAAAAAGAGACAAAAGGAAAGGTAATAAAATACATGTGAGCAGAAAAGTCAGAAGTTGCAGTAGCAGTTTCTGTATTTGCTATTTATAAAGGTACTTCTACATCAGAGGATCCTAAACCATCTTATCTTGGGCCCTTAACTTTCTACCCTTAATTACATAATAAGAATAAAAGACAGAAACTTGGGAAGTGTTATTTGTAGAATTCCCAACTATTCATTCCCTCCAGAGCATGTTGGCTTCACACCTTCAAAGGAGAATAGGAAAATGACACCAAAATTTGAGTTCACAATATAATATAAAACACATCTTAAACAGCTTCTATCCAAAAAATGTAGAAGACCAGTGATTGCTGTGAAAGAGGAAAAGCAGATGTTCAAGGGGCATATTTCTAAGCACATGTCATAACTAATTCACAGAACATTAAAGCACAAAGACTTCATAAACTTTTGCAACTATCACAGCAACGCAGAGTTCATACCTGTGGCAAGATAGATGATATGGAAAAGCATGTCCTTGCCCTGCACAACATCCACAACTACATGGGAAAATCGGGCATTGTCTTCCATGAAGTAAGGAATTGGAATAACTGGTTGAACAACTTCATGCATTAAGAAGAATTTTTGAGCATCTTGAAGATTTCTCTCAGTCAGATTTGCATACAAACCCTGGTCCATGGTGCCACACTGTAAACACAGAAAATGAACATTACTACCTGTGTCAACAAAACAATAGATTTACTCTCTGATTTACAGCACAAGAAAATAAAACCTAAGAGTATATCTTGTAGTGACAGTGTGGAATTCGACAATCCAATCCCATTTTGGAGCTAACCAAAGTGCAACTATTCTGAAGCAGTCCTATAGAGGCTCCCTAACTCTAAACAGCATGGAAGGACACCAGACAGATCAGCACAATTTTAAATGTGAAAACTTTACTCTTTCCCTACAGGAAAGCTTTCACTAACTTCATGGACAAGTTTTAATCACAAATAAACTAAGCAAAATAAGTGGCAGCTAATTTTTAGCATATTTATGTTTAACTGAGGACACAAAAGAGAAATCTGCTTAATGCATGAGAATTTGTAAACATCCACATGTTTACTCAGGCATAAGTAAAGTAGTACTTCAAATATTTAGGTGATGTGAAAGGCATACCCAAGTCATAATTTTCATTCTGTTTTACTATATAATAAATTATGCCATGAATTACAGCATGAGCAAAATAATAGTGTGCAAACCCCTACCAGTTATTTTTTCATTATTGCTATGTCTTTAATCTGAAATTATGTAATCACTCCAAATCCACAAATGTTAAAAAAAAAGTCAAATAATTTCACAATGAGAGATCAGAAGATGAGGAAAGACAAATAAGCAACTGGCAGGAAACAATTGCTTGCTCTGTATGTCCAATGAAAAGACCAATGAAAAAAATAAACAATGCCAGAGAAGAGTTTCTCTGAATCAAGCAAGAAAGATTCCAGCTGAACACTCATAATACAATGAAATTCAAATGGCCCTTAGTCTTCTGACAGACTGTTTAAATTGCCCCATTTAAATAGAAAAGTGATGATCTGTGAAGAAAAACAATGTTCCTCAAAACTGGGACTCCAATAGTTTTCTAATCTGGAAAATATTTCATTAATATAATGCAGCCTTGGAAATACATCGCCTGATATAACTGTAACTACAGAGCAGTAGTTTCCCTTCACATCATATGCTTCTTTCTGTTATTACTGAGTAGGTGAACACTCTGAGGATAAATCTGTTTCTGCTACTACACAAACAGAATTTCTGACACTTTATCATAAGGACTCTTGAATAGAAAAGCCCTTCTTTCTGGGAAGGAAATCAGTGACTCAGCCAATGAATATATCCCATCTACGTGAGGCGTACTCTAAAGTACCACCACGTCACAAAAAATGGCTGCACCCAGCTCTAAGCATTAGACCAGCTTCTGGTATACTTTACTGCAGTTATGGAGCCAGAAATCTAACAGGAAGTTATTCAAGGAAATAAAAGGCAGCATTTGCAAAAGAACACAAGTTTGACATCACTAATGATACCTAGAGACCAGTTAACATCAACTGCCTTCAATATTGTTTTGTAAAAGGCCACGCTGCAGTTTTTAACACTATCTCTGGCCTTCAAAGCTGTTTGTTGCTCGATGAGATATGATGCAACAGTTGTCACTGTTCTTGTAAATTGGATGAAGTACCAGCTGTATTAAAATCAGCCAGGCCATCTAAGAACTAAATTTCTTCAACACTTCAGTCTGGGACTTAGAGATGCATATTCTCAGGACAGTAGAGACTTAAACTGTTTTTACACAGCCATCAGACTGTCATCTTTGTTTGTATGGAGCACTCTCACAATAATTAACACCACGTTCATAGAAGGTTTTAGAGAGAGCTTAATATGTTTTATTGGACTTGCTCACCTAGTTAGAAAGGTGGTAAGATTTTTCCACACTAGCAATTTTTTAAGGCTGTTTCCTTCAAACATTTAGCCTTTCTTAGACATTCTTCCTATGACTATTTTGACAATACAAGTATTTCTACAATAGGTTGTAAAATGTTGGGTCTAAGCCACACGCTTACCCAGGTGGTCTACTTATATTTAAAACTACAAGAGTTTCACCCATATGAACACTTGCAAAGCCTTTAAGTTCTTTTATACCTTCATTCACTTAAAGAGAAAAAGCTATGCATTTATTCTCAAGAGACTTCTTTTAATTTAGTGAGAAAATAAGAATTTGGCCAAAGAGATTTACAAGAGTAACAGCCAACCAAGGAGAAGCATCACACTAAATCACCCAGCAAACACCAACCCCATACAACTTAGCGAAATACAAACTATGAGTTTTAAGTTACCCACAAGAGGAAGAAAAGAGTAAAGGAAGAAAAAGAGAAGAGAGAAGGAAGAGGAAGAGAAATAGTTACTGCCAAGAGTTCACGTGGTAGCAGGTCCAGAGGCTGAACCAGATGGAGGCCCTCTGCACCTCTATTTATGTGCCCTGGCAACTGTGGCCACTCTTCCCAGGCTGGACAGAGACAAGATGGTTGATTCGACCCAATAATCAAACAACCCAGTGAGATACAAATCCAGTCTGTCACACTGGTAAAAAGCTATATGCAAATATAGCCCACTCTGACAAATGGCTTACTTAAATGGTGTCTTGTCACTTGGCTAACACCAAACTTACTACTTAGGAAAGGTAACATGGCTCTGGCCTGTAACTTAAAGCAAATCCAGTGACTTATTTTCCTTCATTTGCATAGATCAGGAAGTAATTAAAACTACCTGCCATCCCCAACAGGTGATTCTTTTTCATGGTAGCAAAGATCTTATTATTGCCACTTCCCAGGCAAGAATCTCACTCAGTGACACTGTCTTAGTAGGAGTGGTGACTATGCAGAAGAAGAAAACAATATGCATTTGCTTACCTGAAATACCCCTTTCTTTCTGTTCCTCTGAATGACGTGTCTTAGACTGATTGTTTTTACACTGTCAGCCAACTACAGATTATTACACCTTCTGAGGCTGAGAAATGAGGGGCATACCACACCACAAATTCTTTTATTTTAATTATTTTAATTATTTTATTCTTTTAATTCACCTTGCACATGAAAATATACAAAAGCCTAACTGCTCTTCCTTTACTTCCACCCCACCACTTTCTTTTTTCCTGTCAAGGTTCCATTTTTTGGGTTCTAATAACACAAATACAATGTAAGAGAGAATAGCAGTTTGACCATATTTTAGCCAGGACTCAATGTTACCTTGACAGATAACTGATGTTTCATTTTAACAGAAGATTGGATTTAAACCTTTTTTCTCCTACCCTTCAAAGCAAAAGTTATTTTGTAAAATTAAGTATGCTGAAATAAGGGGCCTTCCTAAGTACTTCTTTTTTTAATTATTATTTTTTAAGGTCTTAGGCTAGTGCAAAACTGGACTTATTAAACACAAACCATAAGGCACTTTGAGAAAATGGTTGCCCTTTTCCCTTGTGTCCATACCTGAAAATTAGGGTTAGGATTGGGATATGGAAGCCAAGCAGATCGGGAGTTTTCCTGGTATTTGAAGGGTCCATTAAAGGCCTGAGTTATGGCACTCAGATTGAAAACACAAACTGCTGAGGCTGCTATGCTGTTCCTGCAAAAGAAATATAAATATTAATCTAAATAACAACATCAAGTCAACTTGCTGAAGAATAAATAAAAAAAGGCAATAACTCTTCAATCCTTCAAGTAATTAACTAAGCAGATATGATCAGCTGGGAGATGATATATCAAGATAATATGATCTGATTATTAATGATATATGAGCTGATTTAGCACAGACATCGCATTTAAAATATTTGTTGCTCTTATCAAGAAGTTGGTGTGGAAGAAACTCAGAACTTCCTACCTTCTCCTGCTGCTCTGATATCACAAGGCTATACTTTCACACATAATTGCATGCATTAGGGACACTTCTTTTCTAGTTACAAAGTTAGCTTAAGGCTCTATACAACAGATACGAGCAGAGATAAGGATTTTCAACATATGGTATGTCCCCAGACCCTATGGAATCCCAGATATGTCCTCAAAAATCCTGTCTTCCCAGAGATGTTGTGCAGCAAAAAGAATGCAAGTTCCAGAAATCCATCAAGAGAAAACAACTTGGACTACATACAAGATATTAAACGAATAAACATAAAATAAATAGCAGCCAGACAAAAAAAATACAATTTCCTGCCTTGAAAATTTCATATACAAGGCAGTAAAGTAATTCTGCCTAGTGTAAAGAATATAATCTAATGACTACGAAAGATCATAATATGAGTACCTGTGTTGTTCTTTTTTGAGATAAATGAATGTATAATGAAGGTGGCGGTTGCACAGATTTCCATTGCAGGTAAAACTGCTGACAAATGACTCATATGACATTCTTTTTTTTTTTTTTTTTAAATATATTTTTCAAACTTAGCCTGCAATTTACACAAGGCTTAAGTAAGCATACTACAGAAACTCAAAAGTTATGAGAAAAAAAACCCAAACAAATAACAACACCTGGAGGATTAAATCTACCAACAACTGAAAAAGAGTTAGGATATATGGATTAAATACCAGGACAAAAGAGCAGTTTGCTTTCTTATGCTTGTCAGTCTTATTTCAAAGAAACCCCAAAACTTGGTTTCACGCTAACAATTGCCGCAGAATCAATTATCATTGGATTTGATAATTTCTTGCCTATATAAAGTATCACTAAATGCAGCTCACTAATATTATTAACCATATCAATGTCTTCTTGAATTTCTTGAAGTCCTTAAAGGACATCAGAATCATGCTTATAGATTTTTCAGATAGTCTGAAAGAAAAAAAATCAGCTTTATTATGAAGCAGTGACTATAGTGGACTTAATAGGCAACCACATATAAAAGGGGCAGGTGTGACTGTTACTCAGTCTTTATTGACAGAAATGTGTTGTCTTTTTCCCTTTTTTAAATATTCAAGTATATTTAAAAAAGCATTAGGGTACAATAAAGTCACTGCAATTCTGAAAATATTGAGATTGAAGAATGTTGAATGTGGTTAAGTGATATCTGATGCTGTTATGTCAACAGAAAGGAATATGTTGTTTCCCATCATGGGAAACCCTGCCATTTCATCACCATCAGTTGCAGTGCTGAAGGGTGGATCACATGGGTTCCACAGATTATCTGTGAAACAGGGAGTCAGCATGGGGAAGTAATTCTAACTCTGCAACATTTCAACAATGTCCAAAAATTTAGTTACAACATTTGATGGTAGGAACAAATATAATTAAAATGGAACTATCAAAATCCCCACCCTCAAACAGTTGTAATTAATTCCTCTTTGAACAGTCCATCTCTGTTGGACAATCAGAATGATGGACCACTGGGGAAGAAGGTGGTAGTGGCAAGGTTTCAAACACTGTCTACATTCATGTGGCAAAGGTAATCTTAACATTACTAGGTCCATTTCCAGAAGAGCCAGTTTACATCAGTTTCATCATTCCCCTTCCATGGCCAAGGGCCTTTGGATTTTCTGCAGCAGAATTGCTCTGGTTAGGCTTTTAATTTCATGAGAGGAACATGTCAAAGCCATTTTGACTTCTCATGAAAGATCATGTTGAACAATGTATGCATTTATCACCTGAGAAATACCCTTCTTTTAATATTTGAACTAGCTAGTAAAACATATCAATGAAATTAAAATTACTGATCAAAACAACATCAAATTTTCTTATTTCCAGCAATCTCAGTCTCTACTATTCTCTTTATAAAAGCAGTCTTCAGATTCACCACATTACATCACTGCAGGAACAGGTTGAGCACATCATCCGATGTCATGAGTTAGGAAGTAACCCATGACTAGTTGGGTTCACAGCCTGAGCTGCTGGCCTAGGGACAAGCCTGAATCTGGAAGATGCCTAAACATGTTGATAAAGTACAAATTCATCCTCACTGTCTAGCATATGCAGGGACATGTCATTAATTTGTGATTATTTCCACCTGATTAATGGATATTTATAAAAGGTAGGTAACCTGGTATTCAACAAACCTCTCTTTTAGGTGCCCAAGGAACTTTTAAAATTCTAGACAAAACTGACTTACACAGAGAGATGCTACAAGAAGGTAAGAGAACTGAAACCAAAAATCTGAAACCGTTCTAGTGGTCTGAACACTGGGCTACACAGCCATAGCACAGAGGCTGCTCTCACTGAGCAACAGATGAACTCCAGTTATCATGTTTAAAGTAACAAAGAGCATTTCTGAGACAAATGCCTCCTTTTTTCATAAAAGCTGACCAGCTCTTGGTATCAAGCTTAGAGTCAAGGGAGCTTTATGCCGATTCAGTTTTTTAACATTTAACAAATTTTAAGACCAACCTGTAATTTATTTTAAATTTTACCTTGGGGATACAACAGGTTCAGTTAAAAATAGATTAAAATCTTGTTTTGACCCTTAAACTCACTTAAGTATATGTTAAGACTAATTAAACTACATAACACCACCTCTTGTACTCTTTTGGGTAAGGTGAGTTCTTCCTGACATGGTCAAATTCCATAATGTCAAATTCATCACCGTGTCACAATGCAATTATAAAATATTTATTTCATAAGTACATAATGTATTTACATATTACAATAGTATGCAAAATAAAAGTTAATGTCTTTATAAGAATAAATTAATAAGATGACAAAATAGTCTTAATCACAACTGGACCCTTGCTGTAAGGAAATATTAAGAATTCTTCCTTCTCTCATTTTTTCAGCAATTCACATAGGAAAATTTTGGAACTGACACTGTTCATAAGAGGACAATGGATTGGGCAAAACAGTAGTTTGAATTTGTGATATTTACTTGGCATATGCAGAAGAGAGTAGATCAGAAGTTCTAGTTTTTGCTGTCACAAACAGCAAGAAAACAAAATATATAATTCCATTTACTTACACATTAGTTGTAAAAATTCCATAGATTAAGTCTAATTCTGGCAGGAAGAAAGTGCTCTGAAGTTCATTATAGTAAAATGGAATTTCTCCAGGGCGAGAGCAGTTCAGACGAGCTTTCATGAAGGTTGTCCAGGTATCCTCGAGCACAAACTTGCCACCAATATCATTTTTGCACACCCGAGCAGCACGAGAGAAGACTGTTTTCCCACAGTCATGTTCCACCGCATTCTCCCGGAAGAAGAAGTAAGTAAAGTTCCCAATGTCGTAAGATGACACAAAATTTGGCTCTGAAAATAACAGAAGGAAAGATCATGTATCACCTTCCTGTGATATATGCACTCATTTTATGGAAGTTGGATTTATCTTCAAGTGTTAGATTTAGAAAAACACACCTTTTATTATCTTTTAGGGAACCAGCATAATGACATCTGAACAGGACAACTCATGTCCAGCCAGGATTATGAACTACATGATCACGGTGTGCTGGGTTTGGCTAGTTAGAGTTTGGTTTTTTCCAAGTAGCTAGCAAGCATGGCACTGTTTTGGATCTGTGCTGGTAGCAGTGTGGATAATTCAGGGATGTTTTTGTCATTGTTGAGCAGTGCTTACATAGAGTCAAGGCCTTTTCTGTTTCTCACACCATCCCACCAGCACAAAAACCCTGCTGAGTTGCCAGCTGGGGTTAAACCATGACACGTGGTCTGAGAGACTCTCTGCTCTAGGGGTGTACAGCACAAGACTGTTCTGGGCAACCTTGGCCCAGCTTACTGTATTGCACCTTCAAAAGCGTCACTGCGTTTTTCTTGTCTACATATGGGGATAGGGTATTCTTACATTGTAATTGCTTTATCTGTTAACTCTGCTAACTGCATTTCATTCAAATCGCTTAAAGCTTTTGACAGTATTACTGTATTTTTTTCTTCTTTCTTAAAAAAGGTTATTAAAAACTGATCCAAAAAAATGGTGATGAAGGAGGAGAAATCAGAAAATAGGTAAAAAAATAAACTGGAAAGCAACAGATGGTAATATCTCTTAAAAGAAAAAAAAAAAAAAAACAAACAATAAAGTGAAACAGTAGATACTAAATACAATAAACATGTTGTCTATTTCTGGTAAGGATTACTAGAACTGAGGAAAGTCCATGATCTTGTGACAAGCTGGCAACCTGATGAGTTATTAAAGGAAACAAAAATTTGATACACAGATTTGTCAAGAAGAGTCCCCTTTGTGTAAGGAACCATTATAGAACACTGATACCCTTGAGAAACCAGTAAGCTTTTGATTGTCACTCACAAATTGTATTCTAAAGTGGGAAAACGAATAAACAAACCTGCTTTAAAAACACCTCTTGTGATGAAACACTCCCAAGAAATTTAATAGGTGAATATTTCTTGACAGCACTATCGAGAGCAAAAAGCTGCTGCAATTTGATCTAAGCATTTTTCAGGAATATCTCAAACCTGTCAAAGCTTTTGAGGGGCACTAGAAAGGGAAGCAAGCTGGCATTTCTACGCAGCAGTCCAAACTCTGTCAGAAAACTCTTCTCAAAAGGCAGCCCAGCTCCCAGCTCGTGTGGCCTCTTGCCTTGCTCCCCTTTCTATCTGCTCTGCTGAGAGTCTCCTGGGTGGGTGGGTTTTCAGCAGCAGTGATTATCAGTTGCCTAGGATGTTTGCAGTTCAGCCCATACAATAGGGCTCTCACTCATCCCTGTAACTTTCATTCGTTATTAAGGGCTTCCTTGAGATTAGTCTGTCAAACACCACGTTTTCCCCACACTCTGATCTGCACAGGTGTTTTACTGGAAGAAAGCAACCAAACAATTTGAGAACCTGTTAGTATCCTGAGCTTTCAAAAGGTCTATAGTACCGATACCTTTATGTCTTTAAAAAAAGAAAAAAAAAAAGAAAAAAAAAAAAAAAGGCAAAACAGTTTGAAAGGCCTTGTGATAGAACTAAATCTAAAACTGGACACAAAACAATATACAAAGAAATATTAGTAATTTTATCCCTATTAGAACCTCATATCTTCATTCCACGTCTGTGTAAAACTTCCATTACAATAGGGATTTTGCTTCAAGGGCTTCAAAAACCCTTAATGTATATTACTAGAACTTGCAGTTTTGAAGAAATAATTCTTAGTTGTTTATGAGCTCTCACTCTTTAAATATAAAATGTAATATTGTTACACATTTACAAGCTGAGCACTCATATTGGAAAAGGCTGAACAGAAGACATTACTTTTTAACTTTGTTAATTTTTTTTTCTCTAAAAACATGCAATTTGCTGAATAGGTAACAGGATAGAAGTTATATGTAAGATTTAATTACAAGTACTAAGACTAAGATGACAAAAATACGTGGCTAAAAATCTCAAAATTGTACACTGTCTTATTCTAGTCAGGTTAGACAGTTTGGACAGGCATTGAATACTAAATATATATCCAGAGATACTTGAATGAAAAGGGGTTATATTTTGTTATAAATGCCAATTATGTGTCATTCATTCTCAATGCACATCAATGTTTGAAGCCCATTGGAACAAACTTGTATTTATTTAACTAAAGCATACCAGAAATAAAATCCCTTCAGGAATACCAAGGTAACTAAAAAAATACTCCCAAAATCCCCACTTTCCCTCATTATCCAACTGCGATTCTCCAATTTACATCTATACAAAACCTAGCCATTATTTCTCTTATCTGCAATGTTACTTTCTTCCCTCACTCTACACAATACCCTTTCAGATTGGTTTCACAGCCATAGAGGAACTCTTTTCTGCGTAGGAAAGAAAAAACATTCACTAGTCTCAGCGAAACTTGGGCTACCTGTCCACGTACTAAGATTGTCTTACTTCAAGTAATATCAACTAAAGGCAGAAACTAAGAAAAACAATTGACCTGAAAGAGCATGAAAAAAGTAAACTTATCCAACAGTATGTTTGACTTTTCGTAGCCAATATCTCTGCTTGGTTTTTCAGACTATCTCAGAAATATTTTGACTGATGTAAAAAGAGTCTACTTACTGTTCAAATGCTCAAAATCAATTTGATCTACCCACAAAAACATTCCGTAAGAAATTTTAAACAAGGTGTCCTTGACTTGCAATAAGGCATGAAAATACTCCTTGCTGGAGGCCCACTGCTACAGAAAGGTGTCTACATTGGCACAATGGGATCTCACTGCAGAGTATCAGTGTGGAAAATGATGAATTAGAAAAATAAATAAAAACCCAAACTTCTTGACCTGTAAGAATAGTAATAATATTAAATGCATTTAGAATGTTTTTAGGGTTCTTTAAAGTGCATGTCAGTCTTTCAAACGACAGTATTTTAAAGTTGCACTGATAATCATAATACATGTAAAAAAAACCCCAAGTACTCATATTTCATGGACTCTAAACTGAGAAACAATATATACATCTGCAAACACCTATGCATATACTTCATTGATTACAAACTGATGAAAATGTGACCTGCTGCTGAAACTTGTGAAAACTGCTTTCATTTGCATGAAATGTAATAATCGCAAAGTTACCTCAGGGAATTCAGTGAGTATGGAGGGATTATCATGTCAGACTATATTTATTTCATTCCCTCTTTGGGAAAAAGGAACAGGATCAGTTCAAAACTTCAAAGGAAAAAGGAGCTTCCCGTCTAGGAAAAATCCGTTCTTATGTGTCCAAATATTGTGCTGTGAACTGCTATTTGTTGACATGGAGGCCTTCTCATAAAAGTTTTTAATGCATCAAATGAAGTGACTCTCCTCTTTCCTGCTGATCTTGCAAATTGTTCTGGAAGGGTGAACACACTTCATTTCTGAATTATTAGATCACCACAACAAATGCAAGGATTCTGGTGTGTGACAGCATTCAGCTAGTATGAGAATGTCAACCTGTAATAATGTCATGAGTACTGTATAAGATCTTTATAGGTTTTTATATGCTCAATTTATGGATGTGTCAGCCTGACTAGACTTGCCCAAACTAAATGAAACCAATGAGTTTGTCAAAGTGACCCAACAAAGATCTTCAGAGAACAGCACAGAGCAGTGCTACACAGAGACACAAGCCCAAGACTGAAAGCACTGGATGGCAAGTTAGCGCTGCCTCTGGGCAAGCAGACTAATGTGCCATTTCTGAAATTTGTTTACACAGCACAAAGTCTGGGAATATCTACAACTCCCTCATCAAGCAGCATGACTGCCCCTCAAGGGTGATTCCCCACAGACTCTTCTAAGTTATTGCAAAAAGGATGACTCAACCGTATGAAGCCAATATAGTGCTTCCAACTAAAATAATCTGATTGTTTTTCCAAAGTTTGGAAACAAACCTACCTGTTCTGTGAAGCACAGTCTTATTCTTAATGAGAAGACACTTAGTAGGATAAGACAATGATTTCCTTTACATTATTCTTCCTTTCCACTCACCCGAGGAATTTGGAAACTGAAGAGACCAAATCCATACCTAAAGCCAGAGGAGTCACAAGTTGATGCTATCTGACTGTGCCAACTGCCCCCATAGGGACTGGCTGCAGCTCTGCCATGCAGCACATTCTGATGCTGCACCCCAGATAATGGTATTCTTGTGGCATGAAAATAATGGTGAGCTGCACTGGGAAGCAGTGTGAGGACAGGCTGGGGGATTTGGGAGTGCAAAGTTTAGTGGGAACAGGATGGGGCTCTCTGGAAGGCAGGAGAAGCCAAATGGTACAGCTCCATCTGTATGGCCTCTTGGTAACAGTGTATAAAGCAAACTTCTTCCCGAGTCACACAGAGGTTTTCACTGAGAAAAAGTGCAGCTGGAGGGGTCCAAACAAGTCTGGGAAGTGAGCCAACAATTAAGCTATACAGATGCCCGTAGGCGTCATGCATAAGCTTATTTCCTGGACCTTTTTTATTTTGCAGTGTAGATTCAGTCTGAGTGGGCAAAAGGATGAGAGGAACTGTACAGGAATTTTTTTCTGTATATAAAAATGGCAAACAGGAGCCTGAAAGAGCTCTATGAGAGCATCTGAGGTAGTTTTGGCTGCCTGAGCTTTGGGGCAAGATTGTTTATGAGTTTTAATCCATATAACCCTGTATCCTTGAAAGCACACTAATATGACTGAATTTACATAGTTAGTGAATGCTACTGTTTCCAGAGAGAACCAAAATAGGTTCTTTATGTCTTTCTTTATGGAGGTAACAGCAATTAACCTTAAGGATTACAAGGTCCAAAGCCTACTTTAAGCAAGAAAGAGCTGTGATTTCCATGACTATCCCTGTGAGATGTGACCACTCACTTCTGAAGTGCAAGGCATTTAGAGACTCAGTCAAAAGTGAAATTAACCCCCAAAAATGTGAGAAGAAAGCTAAAATTAGAAGTTGGTCAGACCTAGACACAGATTATTTTTTTTTAATATATACATATGAATGCATAATATATTAAAAATCTTAGAAGTCTAGATACTGGTCTAACTTTGAATGACATTTATTTGGAACTTGTTCACTGACCTCACAAGATCAAAGAATCACACCATACTGTTGACCTCTAAAGACCCATTTCTTCCAAATATTTGTATTCAGCCAAATGCCTAATGGCATTAAATTCTAGGAAGATGCATTTGAGTTTTTGAATAAACTACAACTTTCAGCTAGAAATGCTCTCCAAAAGGGAAATTTAAAGTAGTGGAAAGAAATTAAAATCCAAATGTGCCAGTCTATTTTATTTTCTTTCATCTTATTTACATAATTAATGAAGCCCAGTTGCTATTTGCATTTTGCCATCTCTGTATATTCATTAAGTATATTTATTTAATGTAGCTCTTTGCTGCTGCTGGAAAACAGTATAGACCTGACATTAAGCTGCTCAAGTCACCACTGCTCATGAATGTTTAAGGACAAATTTTAATCATAGACTAAAATTTTCCTACGGCATTATACGTCTTAAAAGTAATATGGAACTTGTGGTCAACGTAGCTGTATCCATTCTCAGGAGCTGAGCTGTAAAATGTTAAGTCCTGTACAAAACTGTTAGAAATTAGTTAATTAATAGCTATTTTCCCTCTGTGTTTCACAATTGTCTGAGATATGTGCTTAAAATGCTACCTTGTCATAGAATAGTCTATTGAATAGTCTATTTTGACTATTTCCTCTGCAATGCTTTAGGTCTCCATGATTTCTTTTACATTCTTTTCCTTTGGCTAAATTGAAAATGTTATGTGTATGGATGAGCAAGGAGAGCAAAATACACTAAAACTGTGTATACTGGACATTTTTTCCAATTTCCTCTTATTTCACTGATAAATTTTAAAATACAATTCAGTATGATCATAAAAATGGATGCACTCATTACATTTTTACTGATGTACTTTAATAAATTCTGAAATGCAATTATTTTTTTCCTGAAAAAATAGTTTTCAAATATGGTATTACAAATGTCCTTGTTTTATTTCTTCTCTTTTTAATTTCAAATAAATCTCCTTCATTTTCAGGGTGAAGTGTTTTTACATGGCATAATATTTCACAATGTATTAAATTTTTTTGCTGATGCAAATTTGCCCATGACAAACTTAGTCATAGAAGCCATTCTCTACTCTGACCTACTCAAGTCCTTGAGAGTCCCATCTGGAATTCAGTGGATTTTCTGTCACCTACACGCACTGGATAGACACCTGGGATAGTAGTATATTGTGTGTGACAGGGGGTGAGGTGGACGGGTCGTAAGGATGAAAAATACATGGGATTAGATTAATTTACGCAGAACCTTTAGAAGTTTGGGCTATAGGAATCTGTCAAAAGATCCAGAAGTTTGGATGGTTACTTAAAATTGAACCCAGAATTCCACATACACAAGAATCTAGCATTCTTCAAGGGGATTTTACCAAACAGCAGGTATGGAAAGAAAATCCAGTTATGAAGGCTTGCCCATTTGCCTCCAAACAACATTTGGACTACCAATTTATTTTTTTTCTGCTGCTCTAGGTTTGCAAGGAGGGAAACCATCAAAGGGCTTTCCCAGCAGACCTGGTCCTCTTTTCCTTTTTTTCTTTTTCTTTTTTTTTTTTCTTTTTTTTCATAACAAAAAGAAAACCAGACTCCAATTTCATAATCACCCTCTTTCCTCGTCACCTTAAGACTTGGCATGTCTGCTACTGAAATTCCAACTCTGCCTCCAATATCTCCATCACAGGATTACACAGAATCACAGAATGAGTCATGTTGGAAGGGACCACAATGGGTCATCTGGTCCAATCTCTCTGCTCAAGTAGGGTCATCCTTGAGCACACGGCACATGGATTGTGTCCAGACACCTTCTGAATGTTTCCATTGAGGAAGACAATCTGTTCCAGTGCATGGTCACTTCCACAGTAAGATGTTCTTCCTCATATTCGGTGTAACCTCCTGTCCTCCTCCTTTCTTTGATAAATGTTTTTCATGTGTTCATGCTCCCTGAAATTTGAAATTTTCCACCTTCCCCTGGCTGAGATGTATTTCAGTCCCAAGTTCTTTCATTCTCTCCGGGTCACTGTTTGTTATAGTTTTGTGCATTAATGAGGCTGTTGTGTCTCTCTGCAGATGGGAACAGATGATCTGCTTGAGAAGCGCCTTCCTCATTTAGCCTCTCCAACTGGCACCTGACATAAGCAGGCTAGATGAGATATAAAAGAACAGGCTCTATCCTCAATAGCCTCCTAGTGGTTTTAATAAATGTGTCGCGTTCAGCTGGGTGTAAGAAGGAGACGGTCCATTCAAGGGGAGGGTGAACAAGCAAATGAACCTTTATGACAGGGCGCATCAGACTTTTATAACCTGGGATCTGAGGGTTCTAGAACTTGGGCGGAGTTGGGGGCGGAACGCGACA
>JAWWEW010000078.1:78241171-78258418 GCA_035583185.1 Anabacerthia variegaticeps | reverse complement strand
AGATGGGGGTAGAATACACAGCTTTAATCACTCCCACACAGTGATAACTGGTCCCACCTACTGAACTAGGACAATGTCTCTCATTTTAGAAGCTGGAAATCAACATCAAATTCTACTGTTTACTTAGACAGAAACCCTTCTACTGCAATATTAAAAATCTCCCAGAACTGTATGTAGGAAAGATTCAAACACTCCTCTTGCAAAAATCCATGTCCCTATCTCATAAAAAATCACCTACATGTTTGGAGAAAATAAAGTTTCCTGGAAACTTACATTTGAATACTCTCTACCATTCATAACAAGATCGTTCTCAAAAAAAAACGCACCAAAAAAACCCTTGTGAAATTACAGCTATGCAATTCCAGCAGATATTAAGTGAAATCATGTAAGTAAATCCATACAACAGTAATGATCCAGAAGTCCCATTATCTGGTCTACAGTTATATTAAATGTATTGCTTGTTTATCTTGAAAATAGACTCTCATCCTGGAAGAAAACAAATATAATCCTGAATAAATTGAACAGGCACAAAATAGCTTGCAAAAGAAGATGAGGAAAATGCTTTAAAGATCTCTGAGAAAACACTCAGAATTTATCTTCTATACCTTTCCTCATAAAGTTAAAAATCCTGTGAAATCTCAGAAAAAAGCCTACCTCTTTGAGAAAATACCTCTCAAACCCACATTTACACTAGTCTTTGATGAAAATGTTGTTTTTAAATGCTTCTCTTTGAGCCTTTAAAAGTAAGGGCCAAATATCTTAGAAGTAAAATTTAATTCCTATTGGGTAAAAAATACAAAGTTTTTTATATTGAACTTTACAAAACTGTCATCTTAATATTCTTTAAACCACAAAGAAGCAAATTCACAACCATAAAACAGTTGGGCAGTGCAGAAAGCCTTTTATAAAAAAATCATTTTGCTTGGTTTTTTTGGGAGGGGAATGGTGCTCAGGGAGGTTCATATAATGTATGAGAGTAATTTATTCTTTGGTTTGTTTCCATTCTGCCCTTTGTAGCAAGCCATGGAATGTAAGTGTAGGAAAAATAAGTGGGTTCTGACATTACAATGCATCCAACCTCTCCTCTTCATATTCCAGAGGTCCCTGAAATAGTGTCATTTCCAAATTACTTGCACACTGGTCACCCACTCTTTTTGTTCAAATATAATGTTATTTCTTTTTTAACTCTGACATTCTTGGGAATCATAAGATTCTTCTCTTTAATGTTCCCATGTCCTGTGCCAACTTGACAACAATTCATACTGCAACAGGGCAAATAAGACATCTCATTTCTAATTTTTGTTGGGCACACAGTGCAACAAAATGGAAACTGAAATAATACATTTTTAAATGTCTATTTTCTTCATATGACAAAAAAGTTCACATTAATAGAAAACAAATTAAAAAAGAGGTTTGTCATGAATAAAGCAATCACTACCCAAAAACATACTGAAAAATTACTTCATTGTTTAGTCATTTGAATTGTTCAGACATACTTTTATAGCTCTGAAATCAAGCTTGGTTGTACTGATCCATTTTTGACAAGTTCAAAAATGAGACGTGTGTTGTAGAAGTGGCAGTGATGAATGCAAAGGACTTCAAAAGCAAAAGATTTTTTAGTTCAGAGGGCGGTGTTAGGTTTAATAGCCATCTTTTATGTAGTCTTATTCTCCAGTTCACCTTAACCTCTATGTCATATACTTTCCTGTTTTCCTATAAAAATGTATCTAAAATAAAGAAATTCATTTAGGAAGTACTTTCTACTTTTACATCAGCATATCTGAAACAAAACACAACTATTAGAAACGATTCAGCTGCCAAGAAGGCTAGGCTGTTACTTAAGTTTAAGACCACCTTGACAGTTCAAGGACAATCTGGCTTCAGTATGGTTATCCTCTTGGAGCAATGTTTCCTGTATAGGATAACATTTTTAACATACCTGTGCTTAATTTTTACATACTTTTATTGAGGGACCAGATACTAAGACACACAACCATTAGAATCTTAACTAAGCAAGGCATGGGACTTAATTTCAATTATCATTATTATTTTTAATCTCTTTGGTTTATTGCATTTTTAACATATGCATTTATATTCTTCCTTTCTAACATTCCCTACAAGTGTCAGTGTAAATGGGCAAATTTATTCTTTTAACCACATGTGGTGTTTTAGGCTTCTAAATGCTAATGCATGCTGGCCACAAGAACATAATTTTGTCTGACTCACTCTCACTAGTTATTTGAAGCAACAGCTTAAATTGGTGGATAAATGTCTGACGTCTGAGTAACAAACATCGGCCTTCATAAGTAAAGTGCGCATTACACTGTCAAATGTGACAGATGTCCCTATACATTTTCCCCTTCAGCTCTTTTCCCTCGTTGGCTCCAAGTTCACGACTACAAGTGCTGATAACAGCTACAGGCAAAAATTCCATGCAGTTTCTTTCTCAAGAACAAAAAAATATAGAGCTGTGTTTCACTGACCATTATCTCAAAACTCCTAGAGTTGCTTCAGGGTGCAAAGCCAGCTTTTGGTTTCAGGGCAGTGACTCCATCAGAACGCTGACTTTTAGTTTTGCTACCTGAACTCATTGCCCTCATGCTGCTCTGTGGTCAGCAGAGCTTCAAGAAAAACCAGGATCTGAATGAATAACCTACCCAGAGCCATCCTTGCAATTCTCACCTCTCCTTCGCCACAGTCTGGGCTGGCCTTACATATTTTGTCTCCAATATTTCCTGTCCCTTCCCTACAGTCACATGTGTCTGCCCTGAAATCTGAATTCACCCTGAGAAACGTTATAGAAATGCAATCCCCGGCAACTCTCCAAATTGGGCTGGATCTATTTATACAACAGCAGTCAAGCAAGCAGTTGTTCTGATGACAGTAACTGGAATTGTGTCTGCCAGGAGATTCCCTCTGAAGAGGGACAATTCCCTGTAGCACTGGAGTGAATTCCTCCTGGTCTGATAAGTCCCAGTTTTTCCAAGGGAAGGTTTTTACAGTTTGACTAGGAAGAGAAGAATGCTGCATATGAGCTGCTTTCCTCATCTACATGCATAAATGCTCCTTCTACAGAGAGTATAGTGACCTTGCTTTAGTCTTGGAAATAAGGCAATAAAAGACAAATATCATTAGGCTGTCCTTTTTCTGGTCATAAATTTAACCTTTGATTTTAACCTCGAGCACATCAGTGAAAACAAAAGAGGCATGAAAAGTTCAAAAAGACAGTTGCCGTTCCAACTGGGCAGGTTGTCTCAGTCAATATCTCTGCATTCTCCAGCAACTCCCACGTGAAGCTCTCAGGCCATAAAGTCTGCATGCCAAAAGAACCCCACAACCCTCTCTGATAAAAATAAGAAGAGAACTATTTACTTTCAGGATTACTTTTTAATGTAATGTAGAAACAGGAATGTACTCCTCTTTTAGGCTGTGAAGGAGGAACATGGCTATGGGTACAAAGGAAATACTTATCCAAATAATGGTAATACTAAGAAAGAATCCCAGAGGTTGTTATTAGAATAGCATGCATACTATTTTACAGTGACAGCTTAACTTCTAATCACCAGCTTCTACAAAAGGGTGTGATGAGCATGAATGAAACTCTGCATGAATAAAAAACTACACTAAGGTCCATTCTTACATGTGTTTCACCAGTGCTGAGTATTTCTCTTAGCAAAATTATTTAACAGCAACATATGCTTTGCACTGTTGAAGCAAATGTGTGATAACAGTGTTCTCACCATATTATTCAAAAGTACACTACTATAGCCTCGAATTTACAATTACTTTTATCCATCATGTTAGATGACAGTCACTACACTGTGACTTTCAGACAAGTTGAATGTTATTTTCACAGCTTTAAACTTGGATAATCACTGTAAAACAAAGCCATTAACATTGCATTCCTACAGAATAGGTTCAACTGTATATGCCCTTTGATCAATGCAATCTGTCATACTCTATTGTCACTTGAGCATATTCCCTTACTTCCAATTGTTGTTAACTAAAAGCTAAGGATAAAGGCTTAAGGCTTATATTATATGCAGAAGCATAATTTTTCTAGGGAGAAATAACAACTTAAAAAATTAAACCTCTGAGGCCATTCTTCATCTTTAATCTCAAATGTGCAACTGTACACTGCAATTTTATTTTCCAGCAATTAGTAAAAAAGAGCTGGAAATGAACTGCTTAATAGGAAAAGTTAAAAGTCAGTCATTAGATAACTATGCAGAAAATACTCCTCCTCTACTAGATGGCAGAGCTTTTGAAATATGTTTTTGACACATTCCACTGAAAAAAAGCGTGTGCTCTTTTGCAAACATCAATTTTAATGTGTTTTCCCTTTACGTTTTAACTGAACTAACTTTAATCACTAAACAGTATAATAATTACAAACATAGACTGCATGCAGTTCTAACTGCTTTTATAATTAATTTGACAACTAGCTGGAGGTTGGGAGAGCCACAAAAGAACACAGCATTGATACAAGTTCCATCTTAGCATTACAGTTACCTGTGCCGAATAAAAGAAATTGCAGCTGGCCAGACAAAGAATTGGTTCTAAACACTAAAAATATATCAAGTTCCATGTCTAAAAAGTTAGTGAATTCAATATTATTTTCTTTAACACCAGTAGATAGGAAGTAAAAATGTTCATAAAATTGCACCTCATACACAAAGATATAAATTGAGGATTTTACAAAGTAATTACATAGTTATTTGGATTTACAGCTCTGAAAATGAAGTGAGAATACAGTCCACTACATATGACATGTCCTGCTTTCACTTGTGGAGTCAAAACAGCAAATTGTTGGAAGCTAACGTTAATGATCATTTCAGAAATGAATCACATGCCTGTAACTCTAGCCCCACACTCCCTATATTCTTTTTTATTCCTTTGGTTACACATCAACATCAAACTCCTTTCCTTCCACTCTCCTTAGAAAGAGAGACAGTAAAAATGCATAAGGTAGAGATTTATACACTGAATTACACCTGCTATGAACACGTACATTTTATTAAAGCAGAACAGCTGTCTCGTGCTTACCTTTGATTTGCCTTTACTGTAACAGGCTCTTTTAGTAGCTTCATCACATTGCCACTCCACTGCCTGCAATCAAGTGGAATTAGTTAGAAATGCACGGAATACAGAAATATAAACCTCAGAGCTAAGCCCATGCTTGTGATATGTTTCATGTTTCAGACATACTGATGATTAGCTGTGGGTGATTCTATTCCATAAATGTCTTATAAGCTTTTTCTCCTTGGAACTGTAGTCTTGATGTTGAAGGTTTTTCAGTGTTAATCCAAAAGAAAACTGGCCAGCCTCCTGATTCACTGTACTGATCACCACAGCGGAAATAACCAGTTACACATGATGCTATTTAGCCATTTTTTTTTGTGAATTTTATTAAGGTAAGCATATAGAAACACACAGAAAGGCTGAATCTCTCTCCCCAGCAGAGGTGGGCTGCATCAGCACACTGTCTGAGGTCAGCTCTGCTGGGAAACCTTCTACCATGGAAAAGTGTGCCCTACTGAAGTTTTTAAAGTATTTATCCCAAGCATCAAATTGAGATCTTAGTCTCTAAAGGTATGGCTGCAGCACTAACCAGAAGCCCTAGAACTTCCATTCAGAGAAAGAAGCAATGGGCAGAGACATACAAGACAACAGTGAAACAGAGCACTGCAAAGTAGAAGCAATTTATCCTTATTTTTGAGCTGTCTCACTGCTTCAACAGATTTATACCAGGACTGTAATGCCTAGTCTGCCTTACTACAGTTTCATTGCATGAGTTAATTCCAATTATTTCCATATTTAACATTCAGGAGCTATGACTTATGAACTTCATTGTTCAGTGGAGCAGGTTGTATGCTTGGTGTTTGTGTGCCAATACATGTACATATTTGAATGCCTGTATATGCTGTGTAGTCAAAGCACATTTTAAATCAGTCTGCATTCTTTCACCTCGACAGCGCACATCCTTATGTTCTTTAGATAAAAATGTCACAAAGCACACCACATTTTATCATGAAGAACTGAGATTTCTGAAGTAACCACTGCTGCTTATTATTGAAATCACAGCCTTTTCATTTTTATTTATAAGGAAATAATGGAAGACTTTTTATCTGGATTCAAAATAGGAGACATTCTGTACCTCTCTTTTAGTGAGTATATTAATAGCAAGCAGACTCTATAATTAACAATAGGGTGAAAGCCTATTTAAATTAAGGGGGAATGCCTTCAAAATATTTGTGTTTCAACAGGCTCAGGAATGATATTTTTTCATTTCAGAGAAAAAAAAAAAAAAGAGAACTTATGGAAACTAATGCTTTTACTTCTCTTCCCCCATCACAAACCCTCCTATTTGCATCATTTGCTTTTGCAATGCTAAACAACTACAGCATATTGGGGAATATATTGAAAACTTCTGGAAGAATCCACTGGTGAATGATCCTAGTGTTTATAACAACCTGTATCTAGCAGCATCAAAGAAATGTCATATGCAGTTAGATAAAAAAGCAGCAATGTGTCAGACAAAAAAGCAGCAATGACCTAACTCTTTTGACTCTGTACTGCAAAAAGTAATTCATGTCCATAACAGAGATCACAGTATAAAAGACTGCTCTCGGATGAGCAAGTAATTTCCTAATCCATCAGGACATGCTAAATCTATATGTTATATGGCATTGAACCTATATGTCATATGGCACTGGATACAAGTATCTAATACTGAATATATTTTCTCTAAACAACACAAAAAATTTCAAACACCTGGAGAAATGCAAGAGTTAGTTGCCAGCAGGAGGTCAGAGTAGAAAGACTTAGCAAAATGAAATATGGATGCTTAAAAGGAAGATTTGAATGAAAGTTCTTGCCAAAACTGAACTGAGGAGAATATGCCAAGCATGAACAGCAGGGAAAATATTGCATTAAATGTAAAATATTTATCAATGAATCAATTTTCAGTGACAAAATATTCAGCTTTCAATTGGCTCTAAGTCCACAATAAAAGAACAATTTGAAGGAGAAGGATGTGAAATGCAAAAATTACACAATGTTACAAACCAAATTATATAAGCACATTTTTCGGGCACTACAAATTTTGGAAAAGAAAATCAACAGACTTTGGAGATAGGGAATTCAGAAACCAAAATGACAGTTCTTCAAGCTTTTGAAATCTGAGAAAAGCATAAAACATGCCTCTGCAAGCAGAGCACTGTTGGAAAATCTGGGAACTTCAAGTGCACAATAACTCAAGTAAAATCCAGGACAATTCAGGCAGAGGTTTTATTAACTCTAACCATAGTGGGAGAACATTGGGACAGTATCTTCCTCTCATTCCCGTGTTCTCTGCCAAGTGATCATAGAGACCCATCACTTCATAAAAAAATAAAGGGGTGAAGAAAAACAAACATTTCAATGTTAGCAGAGCCTGGAAACCATCCCTGGAGAGAGGTGGACTCCTTAAAAACCTTGCTAGCTGCCACCCTTCTCAGAAAGAATCAAACATTAAACACTGTGACAACAGAGAGTTATGGGGCTCTTGGTGAAGCCTGTAGGAGCAACACACACAGTATCACTTTAACACAGAAGCAGAGAGTTGGAGACAATCACAGACTGTTAGTTTTTAGTTAAATACTCTTTTAGTTAGGATAAGCATCTTGGTTAGCCCTCTCAAATCTGAAAAATTAATAAAAATTTTACCACCTCATCACAAAACCACTAATACTGTTAATAACATAAATGGAAAATAAAGTTTCTTCTCTTTCTTTGACATCCACACTGTATTCAGGTTTAAATAAAGATATTAAACATTAAAATGTTATGTACTATTTCTAGATATCATAGCTAATAGCACATAGAACAACCCATACAGAAGAAACTGCTGTAACTATATATAAATACATATGCTTGAAAGCTAACTAAATGGCAAACTCTGTGGGAAAACCCTTTTAATGAGAACATGTGCCTAAAAGAGCAATGCTATCTGATCAAGAAATAAGTGCAGACACTTTGGTGACAAAGCTAAGTCCCATCTTTGAAATCAAGTGTACTTATAGTCCTATAGCCCTGGGTTCCACTGCTAGAAGAGATAATAATAGAGCAGGCTGCAAATGAAATATAGCACAAAGGCTTCTGAAGAGAGCTGAGTAGTTTAAACTGCTGTACTTTGGTGCATAAGGCTCCCTAAGTTCAGTAACGCAGACAAACATTTCTCTGTAGACAGGTGTTTGTGTTTTTTTTCTTCTAATCTCCAGGAATTTTGTGAGAGTTTTCTACAAACTGGAAATTTAGATATTCAACACAGTTTTCTGGTTATATACCAGAAGACAGGTAGAAAACTCCTCAAGCTAAATGTCATTACAATGCGGAAAAAAATAGGAGAAAAATGTGTTCTGAATCTTCAACATATAAAGACAAAACAAAATGTCCCAACAGAAAAAAAGTAAGGTGTTTTTTGCCAGTAGAAGATAAGGACTTTGAGGTCTTCATTCTGAAAGACTGGATGGACACATAGATTGCATTATTTTAGAAAGCAAGTGAAAAACCATGCTTTAAGGATGTTACTGTTGTCCATGGCTTTCATTAAATTGACATATTCTCCTGCTGAATACGGATTGCTGACACTTCCATGAAGTTCAGATGAGCAGCACAGACATAACACACATCCCATGTTGGCTATTTGACTCACTGTGATGTCCATCCTGTTAGGATATTTTATTATCTACATTTCTTAATAAGAAACTCCAATGTTCACATGCAAAGTACAACCTGCAGCATTCCATGTACTGGTTTTAATTAATATTATAATTCTACTTGAGCTGGCAACAAGATTCATTGAACCAAATTATAGACACTAAAGTTTGTTTGCTCTGGGGAAAGAGGAAACAGGGATTTGAAAGTCAGTGCCAATGAAAACAAGGACAAGTAATACACAGCTGCTGCTACACATCTCGACTAAGAACAGAGCTGCATAAGTTAAGGAGTAGGGTTTAAGCTGGCACATCAATCTGTTTCTGATAGTAAATTGACAATATTTACACTGACACTGCTTTTATAAATCCTGAAATCAATATGGTCTTTCAAACACCTCTATAAATTTCATGCCTTAACTTAGTTTGTTCCTAATTTCCCAGTCTTTATCATAACTATATTGTAGTATACATAAATAAACTTTAATTATGTAATATAGTGAGATTTTCAGTGCTGTGAAAGTCAGTGTGGCCAGCTCTAACGAATTAACTTGAAAGGTATGACTTCACCTTACTCCAGTGTACTCCAATGAGGATGTCACATTCACTTTTGAACATATATTGTTTTCTTCAAATAAAATAATACATGAACTAGAAAGCTTCATGCAGATCTGACATAAAATCAGACTGAACAAAAACTAGGCTTTGGTGTACACTTAATTCTAAGCTTGAACTCAAGTTTCAAACTGATGGCAGGCAACTTTTTGTAAAATCTCAATTTGCAAATAACTGTATCAGTGTTTTAAACATTACATTATGGATGTTTGTAAAGAACTTCAAAAACTTCAGGAGAATTTTCTCCTGGCATTTTCAAGGGGTAGTAGGAGGAGAGAAATTCCAACCAGAGAAGAAACAAATTCCAACTCAAGATATACAATTAAACTGTTATCTTCAAAATGAAGAAAAATATGCTTCCAACACCCATATATATTAAGTTAAAAATTACAGCATTAAAATTACTAATGCTCTTTGGAACAACAAATATATTTCACTAAATTCTCAGGATGAGAAACAAGAGTCTCGCTTAGAAGTTAAACTATTGCATCTTCAGCAGGCAAACTAAATATCTTCAAAGAAATTAACTCCTATGAAAACTGAAAGACACCCTCTAATCTAAACTGATTTATTCAAATACATCTGAAGAACACTCAAAGAGAAACATGGAAAATGTAGAAACAGTAAATAATGTTCATGGAAGTATCTGTCAAGGGTTTCTTTTACATGCCCAACATGCAGCAACAAATGAAGTCCCCAGGCAAGACACCTGGAGGTCCCTTCCAACCTAAATTATTATATCATTTTCCAGAAAAATTAAAAAATACACAGGGGAAAAAAAAAATCAAAGCCCTAAGTAATTAACTTTAATATAGCCCCTTTCTATAATTCTGACTTTAATTAGTAAATGTAGACAGGAAATTTGAAATTTGAACACAGTCAAGAAAGAACTGGTCAATTAGAATGATTTAAGAGAGAGATGTATTAGTTTTACTGACAGGTCAAGAAAAAACATGTGACTTTGACCTACACTGGAAGCTGCACACATAGCTGAGTACAATCATATCTCCTGGAAGAACTATGCTCCTATAGCTACACAAATGGTCAAAATGTATACAGGTAGACAGATATGCATTCATATATATTTCTTATATATGAACATACTTGGAGCATGGAAACAGAATGTACTATTTCATTTCATAGAGAAAGAAGTTAATTAGTCAAGAACCAAGAAATGAACAGAACAGTATTCCAGACAGATGGTCCAGCACTTCTTAAGCAGATGGCTCTGCTAATTAGATACTGGCAAAAATAACATTAAAGAAGATGGTTTAATTACACAATGCCAAAAACTAACAACTACATGATATTTCCTTTTTGCTTTTTTCATTATGTACTTGCTTTCATCTCCTATATCATGTATTTAAACAATACTCTGGGGAGTTGGGGTGTAACAGCAATAACCATAATAATATATGTCAACAAACATGAGTAATATTGCCTTACTGTTCACATCAGTCCAGCAATGAAAAGGCTTCAAAATGTTTTGACTTGTTTGGCTAGGGTGTCTCGCAGCCTGCCTAATTAGCTCTCAATGAACATGCATGCTGGATTCCAAAAGCTGAATTTAAAGAGGCCATAAAGAAAGTGTCAGGATCATAAACCCAAAGAAAGAATGTAGCCACAGAGAAGTATACCAGCAAGACATTAGCAGCAAATTAGCAGCCACAGAGCTAGTGGTGGTTTTGATGGTTACCAGAAATTTTAAGGCATGCTTTGGTATAATGACATCCTTGCTTCCAGCAAATATGTAAAGCCACTTAAGGAAGATTTATACATCTCTGTACTTCACAGAAACCGTTTTCCTTGTTTTCCACAGAGTCATGACCTGTTGTCCTTGCAGCCACTATTGCTGGACTGCCTATCTCACCAATAGGGTCCCGACAAACAATTTTGGAGAGTGATTGCCTTCTGAGTGAAAAACTAGAGCAAAATATAAAAAAGGGGCTTCCCTTTAACACAGCCTTCCCTTTTGGCTCACAAATAAAGGAAAAGCTGGTTTCTGGGGATTTAGGGCATCCTGGTTAGGCTTTCACACAAAGTGATAGGCCAGCAGCTTATACAAGAAGTCCAGCACCAGATGGACAACTTTACTAATTGGCTCCAGTCACTGCAGTATTTTGCCACCGATTTTTTTGCCACATGAAAAAGCCAGTTTTCCTGGGAATAACATCATGTGTGTTTTCATTTGTTCAGAACCAGCTTTTACTGTTCATCCACAGTTAAAAATTACAGTTTCTTATATAGTAAGCGCTGTGAAATACAAGGAAATAAACATAAAATCATGCTTGCATTTTCCAGGGTTTGGAATTCAGTTAGAACTGAGATCCCCTGATAGATATATAATTTTGTACTTAAACCAAGTAATATCTGAAGCTTTATATGGCTTCAAGGAGTTGATGTCAATTTAACTTTATTTCAAACATCCCAGTCTGAAGTATATAAAAAAATGAGAAGTACATACCCTGACAATTCATGAAGCAGCCAAAGTTTTAATCAGCTGATTTTATTGACTATGCAAATAAACAGTTACTGAAAATTGTCAGAGTTAATATGATAAAACCAGAAGGAAAAGTGAAGTGTATTAGAGAAGACTTCAGAGCTACTAAAACTTTCACAAACTCTCAATGGTGGGCTACTGCACTGACTTTAACAACACAGGACTCAGCCCAAGGCTGAGCTTTCACAAATGCCACCTACCCATCCAACCATGCGTTCCCCTCCGGGTCCTCTGCAAAGACTTCTAAATGTCACCAAATATCCATTTGGTTTACATTTAACAGAGACAGGTTTATAAATGAAAATGAAGTTCCAAAACATAGAAGTTAGCCACCCAAAACTTAAGTATATTTGGAACTAGGGGTTTCAGTCATGCTCCCATGAGAGTTATTAAAAAGAATTAAACTGTTGCACTGTGACTTTCAAAGTTTTTATTGTTCCAATCTGGCATTTTGAGGCTCTTACAGTTTTTATGGACATTTAAAAATTCAATGCAGGATTGTGCTGAAGGAGTAAAACAACAAAATGTTCTTGCACTGCCAAACTTGGCAGCCATTCAGCAGGTAGGAATGAGATTTCATAACACATTTTTAATGCACATCCTGAAATTATACTACATATAGTAAATTTAATGTATTGAATAAATTACATATGAATCCTTTAAGATTTAGCATCTGTGTTAGCACATTGAGTTTTGAAGTGTTTCCTGCTTTTTGGCAAATAAGATTGGGTTTAGTAGGTTGCAAGACTTTTTGAAAGCTATATTTCATTTTATGCTATTTTTTACAGTGTTTTAAAGTTTTAAATGCTGACAGGTCAGGATTCTCTTTATTCCAAAGAAGGGAACTTCAATATAATTTCATAATTCTCAGCCCCCTAGGGTTAAGAACAAAGTGGTTAAAAGAATCCCCTGGCACTGGAGTGCCACGAAATGTTTGTTTGGACCATAGTATAGCAAGCAGAAGTGCGTTTTTTCTTTTTCCTGAACACCTGCTCACTGCTATTAAAAAACACGGAAATTGGAAGGAAGAGACAGCACTGGAATATGGTCCATCCTGCCCACTGCTAACTTGCTGTTCAAGACAGCCATGTTAATGTGGGATGCGCAGCAATCAGCCCTCCTCAACTCCGCAAAGACAGTCAAGGAGACTTCTGAAGACTTTGTGCAAGTCAAAAACCTTCTTGAAATAATTTCTGAGAGACAGGGCCAACATACTCTGTCTTGTCCCTGGGATGTCAAAGATACCTCTATTACAGCTACCAGATATGAGCTAAAAAAACTCAGATGGGCCTGAGAGATATGATGGAGGATTAAATTTTTAACACATACTGAATAACTGAGACTACAAATAAAAATTGCATTTTTTATGTCTGTACACAATTTTGTACACAACTTCACATTAGAAAGAGAAGAACAATTTTATGCCAATTTCCATTTGTCTTTTTTACTTATTTATTTAAATAGTTTTGTCATCAGTCTTTAGAGATGGCAGACTTGATTTTGTTGATAGTAAAACCCATCTACAGTTCTAGATAAAATACTACACTTTACAATTACTGTTATTTAGAATGATAAAAATATATTTTAAAGTTAACCTAAAAATGGTATCTAGAAGAGAGCAAAGAGACAAAAATTGCTGAAGGAACTTTAACGTATACATTTTTCCATTAAATATGCAACCAAATTCAGATAAGATTTTAGATAGATGAAAGCAGAGAGGAAGTAGAATGCTAATGACAAGGGAAATACAAGAACCACCATTTCATGCAGCTTGTCCACTGAAAAGCTAAAGGAAAAATACATGTTTCAACAGCAATGAGACACAAATATAAGATTTTCTACGCTCTTCTAGTTAAATTAATTGACCAGAAAGGTGGCTGTGAAAATCAAGCTTGAGTTTTCTTTTCAATTAAGGATAATGCACAGATATGCAAGCCATTTAGAAAGTGGATGAGGCAAAATAGAACACAGTAAGAAGAAAACACCACATTTCCCAAGAGTTGGGAACACAGTTGATGACAACACAACCAACAGTTCACTTAGAAAAAAGGCAGTTACAATTTTGGCTATGTTTACTTTAAATTAATTTGCTTAAATTTGACAAACACATAAATAATCTGAGAAATAAAATAAAGGAATAAAAAAAGGAATAAAAAGTAAATAGACATATAAATGAAGGTCACCAATATAGATGATACCATGATCTGTGGAGTAAGAAAAAAAAAAAAAAAAAGAACAGCAAGCTGAGAAGAATTCTCATTAAACATAAAACATAAAAGTTACGTATTAAAATCAGAAATCTTGAACCTATAGCTACTAGAAAAATCACTAGAGTGTAGCTTGGTCATTATATTATATGGAAATCAGGTGTGAGAAAGACAAACAGGAGCCTCAGGACTAAGGAGAGTATCTGCTCCGAGTATGAAAATGTCTTCAGGGGAATATCATGTACTCCAATTGCAAAGGAAGGAGCAGTGGGAACAAGGGGACCCATAACGCAGCTTTAAATCACTACTTCATGAAGATCTGAGATAACAGTGAAGCTATGAAAAAGCTTTTTCTCTTGTTTTGACACAAGTGAATGGTCTGGAGCAATGCCAATGGTTCATAGAACTTTGCAGCTCTGGGTTATATGCTGAACATCATTCAAATTATTAATTAGTGGAGGTCAGTGACATCTGGCAACCTACAATTAGTGACATTAAATGGGTGGGTTGTTTCCATCCAGTTTCTATAAGACAAACACTCAGATCCAAACTGGCCATTTTTGCAGAGACAATTGAACAGCTGCTTAGAGGGAAAACATACCTATGTCACATATTATGGTGTTTACCTTGTTCTACATTGAAAAGGAATCTTGGGAAAGCAGTCACTGAAACAATCATCATCATCATATCTTAACAATTTGTCTCCAACTTTTTCCCTCGTATTTCGCTCCCTTCTGACTTCATATTTCAGGAGACACAGACTTGTAGGAAGGTCTACCCAACCTTTAGATTCAGAGGCCTCCAAGCGTTGAGAAAAGTATCTCCTAAATTTCAGTGACCTGCAGTAATTTTAGTAAATACCTCACAGAGGGAGCCCAACCAAAGAAATTTATTTCTGAAGCAGCTATGCTTGTTCTCCTCCTCCTCCTGTAGCCTCTTTTTCAGTTTTCCTGATTTCATTGCTACATTGGAAGAACAATATTGTACTTGGGTATTTTTCTCCCAGTGTAGCTGAAACCTCAGTGGAAATAACTATAAAAACATGATAAATAAAGCTCATTCAACAGGATGCCCAGTGCAACTGTTAACAAGGCACTTCTATGCAGCCTTGGGGCTCTTATTTCTTCTTGCAGATACCACCAGCTTTCCCCTTTCAAATTACACCTTATTAGCAATTTGTCCCCTGATGGGTATGTTATAGCTCTTAGCTTTTTAACAGTGGTTTATACTGAATGCTAGTTTATAATTATAAACAGAAAGTAACAAAACCGATTTTATTACTAGGAATTATTCCTTAAAAATTCTCCTGTGCTTTTTCGGCTGAAATGAGTCCTTTGAAGTCAGCATTCCAAATCCCAGAGCTTTTACTATAGCAAAGCACTCCAAAATCAAAGCAGGCTTTGTCTAAGAACAGAAGAAAGACAAGAAATTGTAAACAGTCCTGATCTCCACTACAGAAAAGGGACAGCTTCTGCATAGTAGTTTATAATAGGAAATGCCCTTAGCATATATTTGAAGTACTGAAGAATTTGAGAATTAAACCAAAATCTACTCATTTTAGTTTTTATTGCGAATAGTGGAACGTATTTGAAAGTCAGATCAGGGTATACTGAGAGCACCTCTACAAAATAGCAAAGCCAAAAAGTTCCAAATACTCAAAATTAATTTTCTATTTTAAGTGCAAGGTATATAAACCTAAAGATTTTTCAGTGTTCTTGTGGTAAAAAATAAAGGATAATCTTTATCTTTGTTAAAAACCCCAACAACAAACAAAACTTCATAGAAAAGACACCACTGGATTTTTATCTGCCCTAAACTGCAGAGAGGAATACATTTTATTTCAAAACAATTCAATGCTACAAACATTTGCTTAGCATTTCTCCACAACAGTCAGTGTGATGCTCACTTAAGAAGCTCTAGGTATTAATAATAGGCAAACCAAAATTCATAAAGTTCAAGAAAAAAGGCTCAGTCTTTAAAAAAGATACTTTGAGATTTTAATAGCAACATTCTGAATAGTCCACCAGTCTCCTTGCAGATTCTGTAACTTCTCCTTGCAGTGGAGGTTTTTTGCAATGGAAAACACCTACTGAAATTTTTCAATGCCTACTCAAATTATCTAGTTCTTTACCAAAATTATGGGTAATTCAAGCTCTCACAGAGAGCCCAAGACTCATGGCAAAGCTCACACATATAGACATGTCTCCTTCACTCTGAAAGCAGAATGGCTACAAAGCAAAAAGAATTGAGGGGAAAAAAAGCAAACTTAAAGAATAAAAAGTTTTAAAGGAGGAGAAGGAACTCACATACTTAAAATGAATCTGCAATGCAAGCAAGCCTATTGCCTCCTCAGGGAGGATATTTGATGTCTAAACTCAGAACCAAACTAAACTTTCCTGCAATGACTTTTCTGGAAGCACACTTCAGCCCTGAACTTTCAAGTGTTTCACAGCACACAGTGTCTTGTACTACCAGGGATGTTCAAGGAGAGAATAAGGCTTTACCTGAAGTTACCCACAGGAGCAGGATGTGAGTCTAAAGAAATGAGATTAATAGCTCCATTTTAGGTTTGCAGTACACAAACTGTCCTACAAAAAAAGGAGCAAGCATATCAGCACAGGGGTATAGGGAGTGGGGACCCATAACCTGCCACTCAGTCCTCCTCACACTTTTCCCTACTCCCTAGAGCATTCATAGCCAGAGACTTTCTTTTAAGCCAAAATTATTGCAAAAAACTGCCAAAAAAGTTGCAGTTCTCTTAGAAAACAGTTCCCATTAATCCCATAAAATCTATACCACAGTGAGATGTGGCAGATTAATTTCAATGTGAGTTGCATGAAGAGAATTCTGAAACCTCCACCTCCACTTTTCTATCCCTTTCTTCCACACACATAATCACAAAGTAATTGGGGTGAAAATAAGATAACATAGCAGGCAGCCTTTTGAGAATTTCTGTGTATGACTGGAAAAAAACTTCTGATTTTACAAAGCCATTAGGGTAGCAGAACAGAATTAAAATTATCAACGTACATGGGCTGGATCTTGCTTTTTTCCCCTAATTTTCTGGGACAATTAAATAACATTTCAATAACTTTATAGTGATGGCAGATGTCCTCAGGCAAGAAAACCCAACTGTTCAAAATAAATTCTTCCACACCTAAAAAAAATGCTTTTGGCAAGAACACCACACATTCCCTAAAAGATAAACTGCTCATACACGTAACAGCAG
>JAWWEW010000078.1:78226587-78240753 GCA_035583185.1 Anabacerthia variegaticeps | reverse complement strand
CACACCTAAAAAAAATGCTTTTGGCAAGAACACCACACATTCCCTAAAAGATAAACTGCTCATACACGTAACAGCAGTACCAGTAAAACCAATAAGAGCAATATTGAAGCCCATGAGTAAATGATACAAGAAAAAAGGGGTACCCCAGTAAGAGATGGGTATATGCTTCATTTTAGAGCACTGACATCCCTCCTTACATCTGGAACTAACTGCTAGAGTAGGAGAACGCTTCAAGCACAGCTGTATTAACAGAATATTAAAGCACCTAAACTAAATGTAATGCAAAATAAAAGCTATCATACCAACAAACAAAGGTAAGAAAAGCAAGAGGAAGACATAAGGCTTTCTTTGCTAGTTTTCATCTTTTCTTACTTCACTCTCCCAAATCTGCTGACAAAAATCCTGCTTCTCTGGATTCATGTCAGTTAGAAATTAATTTTTACTCATCAATCAAATTTCGTCTTTCTACACATACCCACAAACTCCTCTATAGTTTATAGTTTTATGGTTTATAATTAACTCACTAAATTTCCTAATTAAGTTAGCACATTTTAACTTGCCAGTCCTGTAATCCACCAAAGGCCTCCTAAAGTTCCCAGGAGCAACTTCTAGTATACAGTAGTCATCAATAAATAAAATCTCATCTCAATAAATGGAGTAATTCATCTGCAATGTTTTTAATCTCAATCTAAATTAAATACGAAATCATGTTTGATGTTGTGGTAGCTGAAAGTTATTTGCTAACATACATTATTTTTCTAGTATAGATGTAGCTTGTCACGTCTTACTGTCAAAAGAATGCTAGTTTTCCAAACATGATAAGCCAAGCAGGAATCTCAATCATTTGGCTGTTGTTCTTGTTTTAATGAATAATTTAATTGGTATCTCAAGAATCCTGGGGGGATAATGCAGATGTGATGCAAGGCAGAGCACAGATAACAATTCTGACTTGGTAACAGACTGAACATACTTAAAATGCATGCTTGCAAATCCCTCCCACTGTCGCCACCACAATAACATCTTTTATCAAAGTTTTGTCTATTTTAGGAGGTCAGTTCTCCACAAATGCTAATCTGTTCTGATCCAATTCCAAACTGCAACATGCCCTTGAATAAATCAAAACAGCACAACAAACCAAAAATGTCAACAGGTTGGCTACTTTCTGCACACAAGAGAAAAAAGTATTTTGCTGCACAGGGAGTACAGAGGGAATTTCTTTCATATCTTAGCAAAGCAAGTCAACGCAATTTTAATTTGTATTCCCACATTACATGTTTCATGCATGCTCCTCAACCTAAACACCACAAATGGAAGGAAGACTGGATGAACTGATGCCACTAGCTAATATTACTGGCAGTCACACAGAGTAAATATGCTGCATCTCTGCAAGGGCAGAGTATCTCATTATCACACATGTGCCTCAGTGAGCAGACAGAACAAGCATCCTTAAGTCTTTTCTGAGACAATTACATGCTGCATTGTGTTCACTCTAAATGTCTATGACGGGACAGTGAAAGCACTGAACTGTTGAAGATTCAGGTAAAGATATTTAGGGATCTAATCTGTTGAGATGACCTTCAGGGACCCTCCAGAACATAACTATGTCCAAGAAAGGTCACCCAGTGATGTAGCAGTTGAGTGAGCAGGAGAAGAAAATAATCCAATGCTTGGTTCTCTCTCCCTATGCTAATGTATGGGAGCAAAAAAAGCCAATAAAAAAGAAGTGAGGTATGGTAGAAACTTGATCATAGTATCTTTCACAAAGAAAGCTGAGACACATTTAGAGGGATCAATAGCCTATACTATAAATCATCTTTGAAGTTACTAATGGAAATAAAATAAGGAGACAGATGTAAAGATAGAATAGAAAACCTCTCCCTGGTGGCCTGCTAGAAAGAGACTGGGGTATGTAGATGAGCATCCTCTCCAGTGCAACAGGTAGTTTTCCCCAAAACATATTGTAAGGGATGCAATGAAGTCAGGAAGTGCAGTAATAACGACAGCTTTCAACTACCCTCAGAAAGTCTGGATATGCATTACACTGCAGCCTGACAGCAAGAGCAAATTTTTAGACATAAGGCAAGGTTTTTATGAAGCAACTTAACATGAGGTCAAAGAGTGAAGAAGCAACTCTTAAGTTTTGGGGGTTTTTGAGTAGTATGCATTGTAATAGCAACTAGTAAGTGCTTAGATTCAGCATCACAGTAAAAGCAACTGAATTCATAAATCCACCACAGCATGTTCTGCTTCATAATAGAGACCTTTGGGATGAAGTAGATTGATAAAAAGGAGCTAAGTGAGGCAGCTGAGAATTAAAGTTTTGCGGGCAGCATTCAAGAATACCAAGCTGGAGACACAGGATAAATGAATACTACCTACTAAAAAAAATCCCAAAAAAAGACATAAGACAAAGGGCAAGAGTTAGCTTGGCATAGATCAGCAACAGGATAGAACTAGTTAATGAAAAGGAGTAAGCATCTTTCAAAAACTAAGGCAGTGACAAAATGAAGAAAACAAAGAACTTGAAGAATAATTTGCAAAAGCCATAAATATTACAAATAAATCCTTGTTCAAACACACTAAAAGCAGGAATTGCAACAGTTCAAATAAGCACTAAATGATCAAAGAAATGTTTAAGATAAAGCCAGGAAAAAGACACATTTCTCCCCCTGACTGAATGCATCATGGCAGAGCTTAAGGAAGTTCTCATCCCAGAATGGGTGGGGCTGCTCATGAAAAACTCTAATCTCAAACCACAGTGTTGTTACAAGGGGCTATAGAATACAGATAAAATGAAACCCAACACATTTTCATCATGGTTATTTATGCAAGAACATTAAAAGTAATCCAGAGATGAAAGTGCTGAAAACAGTATATGACCTTTAGTTACGACTGCTTTGGTACCTGGGGTCTGGAATACAGCAAATGTAATATATATTTCTAAAATGGCCTCCAGGAAGATCCAAGCAACTGGCAGCACTGATATCTGCATCAAGCAAATTATAAAAAAAAATATAAATATTAAGTACAGTGAACAAAGATGCAAGCCCTGGTATGTGAATTCAACAACCTTGATTTCTATGTATAAGCTGTCCAGATTTCTGAAATACACTGATGACAGTTCCTCGATAAAGGTGTCAGCCCAACCAGGGATGATCTTATGAACTTGTTTTTATGAAGCAGACAAGTGAAAGGTGAGGGCTGCCCTGGCTGCAGTGATCAGAGTGGGGTTGAATATTTGAAGAAAAGCAAGTAAAACAAATAATAGAACTACAGTCATGGACTTCAGAACAGCAGGTATCAGCTTGTTTAGGGATCTTCTTGGTCCATGGGACCAGATTAGAAGCATCTAAATGTTACTGAAGCCATTGCAAAGAGGAAGTTTTTCAAATTTGCAAGGAAACAACCAGCATGAATCCTACAAGGGAAAGTCACCCCTTACCAACTCCATTGCTGCCTTTGATAAGAGCAGAGCTCACTATTTTACCTTACCTTCTTCTGTAGCATCCTTGCAGTCCAGCTGTTGAGATATTGACTGGATTAACAGATGATGTCTGGATCATGAGGCTTAAAGGGTTGCATTCAGTAGCACAGAATCAAACTGGTGACCAGTTATCCATCAGTTGAAGACTGATGCTTGGGCCAATACTATTTAATATCTTTATTAATAAACCAGACAATGGGACAGAGCATACTCTCATCAGGTTCATAAATTAGAGGAAAATCAGAGAACATGGGAGATCAAAACACTGGAGAGCTGAAAATGCTCTGCTTTTTTCCAGTCACTCAACTGACTGTAGAAATACGCTGACAGGAGCCTCATTAAGCAGAATAAAAGGCCAAGTCCTACATCTGGAATAGAATAACTTCCTAAAAAAACCCACTGTCTAGAAAAAGAGATATGGATATGGACAAACTATGATTGAAAAATATCCAAAAAAATACACTCGGTTTGTATTTGCAGCAGGCATTGGACAAGTTCTCTTACCAAAGAACCTTGAAGAACCTCTTCAGGAAAATCAGGGCATAAGGAAAGGCTCTTCAATGGATACAGAAGAGGTTAAAAAATAGGTGGGTAGGTATATGGTCCATTTTCAGAGGGAAAGAGGTCAGCAGCAGGGACCCAGAGTAATCTACAGAAAAACTCATAAATGCTGAGCATGTCCTCAGGTGATGCAGAAAAGAGAATGAACAGTGAAGTGCCAATACTTGCTAAAGTAACAAAGGTATTAAGATTAGCAAAGAATTGACTGCACAGAGTCCTAGGAAACCCTTACAAATCTGAATGGCTAGCTATCTATATTTAATTTAATTTGCAGTTTTAATAAATGACGTGTTGTACCACAAGAGAAAATACCTTAACCAGTCAAATTATTTCATGTGTTCCATGATGAGATCTGAACTGAATACTACTATTCAAAATTAAGAAAACAACAAAAAAATACTTAAGAATAAATTATGACAAGTACAAACCAGAGAACATCATTGTAGCGTGGAACAAATCCATTTACCCTGTTGTTTTGAATAGTTTGAGTATTTCTGTCCCAACCCACAATTTGAAATTTGAAAGTAAAACTAGGAAAGATGCACAGAAAGAGGACAAAAGGCCTCAGCTTTTTGTGTTTTCTCTGCAGAGTAGGATTAAATAGACTGATTCCTCAGCCTAGAAAAAAGGCATCTGAGGAGAGAGGTAATAGACAGTTATACAACCATGGGAAAGGTGCACAGGGAATATTGTTCACTGATTTTTAACAGTGAATTAAAAATGTATTCACTGTTCTTTGAATATTAAAGAATATTTGAGCATAGAAAACCCAGAAATTCTTCATTCACATGATGAGCTGCAGAACTTTCTTCTATAGGACAATGAAGATACAAAAAATTAATTAAAAGTCACAGGGTTAAGTCAATGCAAAAATATCCCTCAGGTAAGTGAGCTCTAGATTAAATCTGCCCTGCTCTCAGCACTTTATTCTGTTTTGTGCTACAAAGCCAAATCAAATACAGAAAACTGTTTAATTATTATTAAAATTTCTGCCACTGACTAGAGTGTTTTTTTTTTTCCTGTGGGTACCCCACTTTGCAAATCCCTTGTGACAGCTGAAAAGCTGACTGGGTGAAAACCCATCCAAGACACTACCTTCATCTCAGGAAGCTCCTGGGTTCAATAGCTGAGAAGTTTTCTAAGGAACTATAATTACAAGTTTAGGCTTTTCCCAGGCACCTGCTGAAGACTGAAGACAAGACAGTACAGCAGGTGTGATCTGACCCTGTACTGGAATTGATATAATCTTCTAATTATAACTCATATAGAGAGACACCATGCAGTATTTAGCTTAAGTTACTTCAAAATAGCAATAAACTTTCATCAAAATTATATATTTTGATGCTCTTCAAAAAGAATTTCAGCAAAAATGAAAGAAAATTGAATGTCATTTATATATCACTAAAGTTACTCTTCATAGCAAGGGAAATAATATGACATGCTTATCAAATGTGGACCACGTTTGGGGTATTTTTTAATTAAAACAATAAAATCTAGAATGAAAATCCTATCTTAAGCCTTGACTACACCCCAAATGTGTTCTGTTTTTTTTATAACATCCAGGTTCAAGCAGCACACACTGCCTCTTCTTCCCTCGTATGTTATTTATTTGACACTGGAAGCACTTTTCCAGTAACTTACAATCTGTTCCTTTCTAGGCAGGTAATGAGTTGGAGCTCATAATCATGTTAGCTGAATCTGAATATGTGTTTCCACCTATGTACCCCAATATTTGATTTTTTATTTCTACAGAAGTCTCTCTTGTGCAAAATTTTGCATATTCTGCTCATTTCATTTTCCAAACTGCTTTCTTTGGTTCAAAGCAGAGGGAAGAACATCTAGAGATTGTTCTGTGTCCTGTCCGATAAATGAAAGACCTGTTTTCTTGTTGCCTGGCTACACTCTGTGTCCATGCTGGTGCCAGTGCAACAAACACATTCTTGCTATCTGCACTGGCCTTTTTCAGTTTGCCACTCCTGCTAGAAGTCAGGGAAATGTAATACACATTCACTGCTGACATTTAGCTCTGGTTGGAGCAGGCTGTTGTTTGCTCTGTGAGGAGGCAAAAATGCCAGGATGAGATATGCTGGATGCTGTCCCACAAAGACAGTAAGAAAAGATATCAGCAAAAGAAGAGATTAGACTTTCCCCTGGGTCTTGGGAGGTAGGGATTCCCAAAGTCTGGGTTTACTAGCAAAATCTGGGGTAAAGGCAGCACTGAGCATCTTGGCTTTTTCCATGTCATTTTTTTACCAGTCCCCCATGCCCATTCGGCAGTGAGACTGCTTTTGTCCCAGCCTCCCTTTTGCTGCTGAGGTGCTTGTAGAATCCTTTGTTGCTCTTAACATCCCTTCTCAGACTCAAGTCAAGGTCAGCCTTGGCTTTCCTAAGCCTATCCCTGCAATTATGGAACTACCCTACACTTCTCCTGGATCAACTGTTCCACCTTTCATCTTCTGCAGAATTCGTTTACAGGTCATTTGAGTTCAGTTGGGAGCTCCTTACTCATCCATGCACTTCCTTGCACATCCATTTCTACTTGCCATACATATTTGCAGTAGTAAAAAAACAAGTCCAGTACTTTTGCGGGAAAAAACCAAAACCAAACCAAACACAAAAAACCTGAGCTGTTCCAAATCAGTAACAATGACTTTGGGTTTTGGTATTCACTTTCTGGTGCTCAAGTACCTTGACACTGCATTGATTGCATTGAAGTTTTGGAGCTTTTTTATCTAGCTAATACTTTTGAGCCAATATAGCCGCAGTCGTGCCTACCAATTTTTACCTGAAAGCTTACACCTATCTAAGTCGATCAATGTCTATCTAAAATCTATAAATTACCTCCCTTCCATTCTCCCTGTCCTGATTAGAGCATTTCTGCTTGCCAACACATCACAACAGCCAACAGGATAGAGCTATAAAAACAATGGATATTTCAGTTTGTCTGCCAAAGCAAATAAAAATTTTTCCTGTTTATTCTTCTAACTATCAACTGAATGATTAAGTTAATCCAAAACATTTGGACTATTTCTTTCTTGAATTCCTAAAGCTGTTTTCCCTCTCAATACAAACCAAAGATTATTCAAAATCAAACTACTCTAGAAGAAAAATTCAAAACGCTTCATTCAAGAATGTTAAAATATGCTGAAATTTTGTTAAAAAATCTGATTCTCCTACTTTGCTACTACAGCTCACTAAGACTGGAAAGAATTCACCTTTTTTTCATCATCAAAATTCTCATCTAGCCTCAAAAATTGTCAGATAGTAGTTTTCACCTAGTTCTGAAACTTTCTATCATCTTTTAACTATTTCTCTCAGGCTTCCAATAGTCTCCTCCCTACCCTGAAGGCCCTTTGACCATCATGGCTCAGTTTAAGATGAACTCCACAATTTACAGAAAGCTTCTTTCTATCAATACAGCCTGTAGACCCAAGTGTTTTCCCATGACAAAATAAGTGAAAAAAACAGAGAACAAGCAAAGAGAAAAAGCTGCAGAACAATTTAAGATTAAAAATAAAGGGGATGCTTACTGGAAAATATCCCTTATCAATCTCCAATCAGGCAGAGAATGATTTATTCTTTTCAGGGCTAAGACCTGGATTGGAAACCCTTCTGAAAATATTGAAGATCTGATAGTCTGAAAACAGACAGAAAAGTGGGAAAGTAAAGACTGCTCAGAGTCAGCAAGTACTATCAGACAAGAAAGACATATAGATTAAGATATCCCACAGGGATGCAGATAATCTACAACTGGAAATTAGCTGGAGAAAAGGGAATAAACAAATAATTACAGAGAAAAACTGAGGTTACAATAGAAATTGGTTCATGGTTAATTGCCTTTTAAGTGGTTTTAGCTTTAACTCTGCCCTGTATGTTTAGGAACAGTGTTAAACAAGGATTTTATTTTGGAGATGCTGTTTCTGAAGAGATTCAGCCACCTTGTTAGTCTTCCATTCACAATAAAGTTTGCATAATGCCAAACTGAGGTAGGATTTCTCTCCGGTCCAAAGACAAAACATTAGTGGCTAGTCACGGTGATTCCAGTAAGAAACGCTATGACTATCGCCAAGGGGAAGTTGAGGGAGACAGACTCTGAAGGCAACTTGAAGAGATATAAAGTACAATTTTTTAGTGTGGTTATTAGACTGGTTGGAACGAGCTTACTGGTTTTATAACATAAGCAGGTCTTTCCCATTTTCTTCCTTTAACAACATTACCCCAAATCACATAATGTGACATTGTTATTAATATCAACGTAATGAAACAACTAAAATTACATGAAATTGGATGAAATACTTGCTGAAATAGGTATCAAAAACCCCAGTACATGGCTAAGTACCTCAGTTGGAAAAACTACACTTGATGAGTTTTTCCCACATGAATAAGCATAAATGTAAAAAAATCTTGTCTTTCTTATTCTGCTCATCAGTAGCTCTGCACATCTGATGCAATGATACATTGTTGAAATGCTCTGAGTCTCATGTGAGTACTGTTTTTCTCTGCAATATTTTTCAGGCTTCCAGCTGAGAAGCTCAAGAAGCAGTCACAATTTTGAAATATAGCCAAGTTATTAAAATTCAGTTTAGTCACAAACTGTGTAACATGGCATTTTGGTTTTGAATTTTTCATTTATTTCCTTTTTTTGATGGTGGTTTTTTGGCATTGGCCAAGTTACTATTTCCTTTCCATTTGAGATCTTGTAATACAGAAAGCAAGGATGCAGATTTAAAGAGAGAAACATGCTGCTGTGATCAAACCAGTGTTGGATCATACTGAACTGAGTTTTTTATCAGAAAAGTCTGCCAGGTAGGTTCTTGAAATAAAAGTAGTAGAGCACAAGACAAAGACACACATAGCTTCAAGTTCTGCCAATAAAAATGACAGAGGAGCTCACCAAGGACCAGCTGCAAGTAGTTTTTTTTGAAGCATAAAACTATTTTCCTAGGTGTCTATCCAGCTTGTATGCTAGCCATTCAACATAAAATATTGAGGCATGGTGTGAATTCACACCAAACAGCACCTTATCTTATGGTTTGTGTATGAAAATACAATTTGAACAGCCTGAAAGACACTGCTTAAACATTGCAGCGTGGGGAGCAGATGGAAATCAATCCAAAAAATGTAGGAGAGTGGGTGGAAATTACATACCTATTTTGAAAATAAATGTGATACAGTGTAAAATACATGCAAATAAGTGTAAATGAAGTGACTTTCCTCATTCATTTTTCTTTAACACATTCAAAAACATGATTTGAGTCATTGTTCCTCAGCTGCCTATTTATAAAATCCTTTATTATCAATATATCTTTCTCTAGCATAATAGGCACATGGTATTTTAATAATCTCCAAATTCATGGAGCTCACAGCATACAGCTCACGTGATGAAAAGTGCCATCCACAGAACATTACTTACCAGTGAGTTTTGGGACAGTTGCATAACGCCCCTGTGCCAATATCAGCACTTGACTGCAAAACTACCCAGCATCATCAGCTTATTAAGAGAATCTTTTCCTCTACTGTGCCCAGGAGCTTTATTTGGAGTTGGGTTTGCTTTCTGATTATTTTTTATTTCCTTATCCCTCTTCTATATTCTTGAGAGAGCAAGATACCTCAAAGTAATTAAATTCTGAAACTTTCAAGGGTAGTTTAACAACTTCAGTTGGAAGGAAGACATGGAGAAAACAGATTTATAAGCTGGCAGAATGGATTTTCAATTGAAGTAACTCTGTTTGAAAAGAAACTAGTTCTTTTAATATTATTTTTCAGTCCAGCCGCATTCAGGGACATGGATTATATAAAATGGCAGAGACAAAAATGCTTTCAAGGAGGTAATACTTAAGAGGAAAAGTGATACTACGGGTTTGGAATCTTATAAGTAAAGAAAAAACAATGCTATTTATTCTCCCTCAAGCTCTAAGCTGTTGTAGCCTTTGGCCTTTCAGGCTGTGTTGTAATGTCTAGCAACAGCACTTGAAAAGAGCAGCTGAAAGGCAGCAGAGTTCTGCCATACTACTACTTTCAAAGATGATGCCCTCATCCCTACCAGCTGCAGCTCAGAAATTCAGATTTATTTTTTTTCTTTTTAAATTTAATTTTTAAAAAGTGTTCTTAGAGCTTGTAGATTCTTTTGGGGGTTTTGCTTGATTGTATGTTCAAAACCATTGTATTTTTACCTATTACTCATAAATAAATCACTGCTCATTCCCCTTCCTCTTTTTGATAAATAGAAAAAAAAAACAGACAAAAAGGATTATTCAAAACAAGTAACAGGTGGTTTAATTTGTTTTGCTTTTAGGAGGATGAGTTCATGTCTAGTAATAAGGTGATTTGAAGAGTGAATTCCACTCTCCGTTCCCAGTTCTGCCCAAGGATGAGAGCGCTGTGGTTCCACAATCCTTTCAGGGAGTCCTTTCAGTGCTCCCCTTAAACCCAAACTGACCTTGCTCCTGCTCAATTTTTCCTTACAGACCAGAAAGGAGAGAGTGATGAGTGAGAGAGGACGGCAATGTCCAGCCGCAAATGGAGCAGGAGAGTATAGGTAGGAAAGCTGACATGACCAATTAAATCAGATCACATTGCCAGTCTGAGCAGCTTGGACACTTGAGGATGTGTCAGAGTAACACAACCATCACTGTCATCTCCCATGAGGAGTTTTACCTCCTAATTCATTTGAAAATATTTGGTGATGCTTTAAAGAAAGTTATTAGACCTGAGGAAAATATGAGGCTTGGACACTCAACTCTAGTAAACTACTGTTGGGATGGATGCAGCCTCAACTTGCAGATAAGAGGGATGGAGATAAAGAAAAACTACCTCAATTAATCCTTTTTCTCTCCCAGATTTCACAGCAAATGTACCCTCAAGCAAGCAAACTCCGTATTTAAGTATTTAAACTGTAAAATAAATGCATCATGCCCCACAACTCCTACCTCACGTAACAGGGAAAAGAACTCAGCATCTCAAATGCTACCTCATCACTAACAATGTATCTAGGCTCCCAAGAATCTGAAAATGCCAAATGATAAGGCAAAGATATCCAACATAAGACTGTTCTTTATATGTCACTCTGGCAGCAGAGTAGTCAGACTTCTTGATCTCACAGACATAAAGCATCTTTTGACACAAATGTGAATTTTGCCTAAGTCATGCTCAAACGTTCAATACATCATGAAAGACTGAAGCTTGTGAAGATCAGTACACTTTTTTATCCTCAACTTAACCTTTCATATGTTGCAAGGTATTTTAATGAACAGTGAAAAGGGGAGAAGGGAGTGGCATGTGGCAGCTCCTAAAATGCTATCCAGCTGCTGAATAAAAAGTTTAACATTTCAGTACTATCATCACCATTCCTCTAATCTTTACCATCCACACTGTCAGGATATTAGATTTTTCAAACAGGAGAACAGAGAATTTGTCTCTGGACTTTAACACCTAGGGAGCCAAGCATTCCCCATTTATTCAACATGAAAAGGTATATGGGACATAATATTTTGTGATTCAAACCTTCAGAATTTAAACTTGAAAGCAAGCTGTCTGAACATGGTATCATAAAGACCTTATTATAAGTGGTGCAGCTGATAATTCAGCTTGGCGTACTTCTATGCCATCATTCCATTAAATAAATGGTCTAGAACCTGAGCAGAAAGATTTCATAAGCAACCTTGAAACAATGAGTGCCCCCTCCAGCCATCCTGCACACAAGGGAAGTTGAGCAAGTGAGAAGGACAGACATATAGCAAACACAGTATCAAATAAATCTACAGATTTCTATGGAAAGTTTGCTCCTATTAGGATATGCTGTAGGACACTCATACTAATTTTACAATTCTTCTTAAGGTTTGGACTTAGTGCTCTGTGAAATCTCCTTCTCAGTTATGTTTCAACACTGCCAAAAACTGGAAAGATCTTATTGTAATGTAAGAAGGGAAACATTCAGCCCAGGCATACACAGACACTGGATACTCTTAAACCAATAGAAGAAAGTTTCCTCAATGAAATTTTCTTTAACACTAGAAAGGTTGAATATTTGACCAGAAATAATAAGCCTTGAACCATACAAAGAAGAATGCTAGAAATAGATAAATATTGTCTATTTTGATTTGCTGTTAAGTTTACATATAAATCTGTGTTAAGAAAACATGCAAGATTGCTTTCATCATTTAATGAGGCTCTTTTTTTTAAAAAAATCCCCAAGTTTAAAATGTCAAGTTTCTTTTCGAATTACTAAATTAGAATTTAAATTGAGGCATGGGCATTGTGTGGAAGTTTTGCACTTTTCTGCTCTAATTCTCTGCTTCCTCTACAAGCAGAAAGCAAGCAAAGGGTCACAAATTTGATGCAGTTTCTGGTATCTGCTATATGGACTTCTGACATTATTACCTTGTCAGTACAACCATTACTATAATTAACTCTCTTCTCTATACTCATCATGCATGCATGTCCTTCCACACTATGCTATGTTCTAATACAAAAGACACTATGCTGCTTCTCATTAAGTAATGCCAATAAGGATTTTTCAATGTACATATTGGAAAGCTCTGTACATAAAATAAGGTTTTATTTTCACAACTGGTTTTTAACACAGCTAAATAAGTAAAAAAACTATAGTCCAGCTCACACCTGACATAGTTCTTTCATGGCAGTTTCTGACCACCTCTTTTTAATGTAAACTGCTCTTCTCTTCCTTAATGTTTCTTAAGGCTTTTCTCTTTCATGTTTAAAATACATTTACTGCTCTGCCATGCTGCAGGTTATGACATCTGTTCACAACAACATGGCTTTCAGTTTTGTCTAAAAAATAAGTCCTAGCACAGACTCTTGTCTAGAACCAGTACAGTAAGTAATAGATTAGCATATTAGCATCTTCTCAGTATTATATTTTCCCCTCATCTATTTAAGACATAAACTTCTGAGACCTCTATTTGTTTCCTAAGCCCAGAACAAATGTCCTCTGTGCTTCCTTGAAGTCCTGACCATGGTCTCAAAACTAGACCTGAATGAATAGTTCAGTCTTATAAGAGCACATGGAAGCCAAGAATGGTCCTGGAGAAAACCTCAAGAAGAGAGATTGTTCCATATTTCTTAACATTTTTAAGTAATAATAATAATAATTATTATCATAAATATCTTTACCTCTGTCATTATTAAGTTGGTGAAGTCAAGAAAGCAATATTGTTAAAATTCCTTGTATAAGACTACACTAAAATTGACCATGATATCAAAAAGGCCTCGACTAGCAAGAGTGATAAGCATTCCAGAAATTGCATTAGAGGTCCACATGGAAAAAGTAACAACTTACAATAGGCACAAAATTTGTAGAAAAAGTAAACATTTAGGCGTGCCACTGATTTACATGAGGAGGATGCTTCCATACAAACAATGTTAGATATCTCCTCTTCTAGAAAGTAATAGCTATCCATGGAGACAGCTGAAAAGCTTCCATTCGTATAAGTATTGATCCTCAGGTTCTGTAAAGTAATGCTAAAAGCCTCATGAAAGAAGCAAAAGTGCTGAAAGACTTCTTTTCATTAGATACCAAAGTACATCAAGACATAAGTAGCTAGTCCTATTAAAAGCAACAACCTACTCCCAGCATTAATCAGTTTATAAATCAATTACTTTTGTGTAATAATCACATCCTCATCTATTCTTCAATGAAAGAACAACCTCAGGTCTGCTTTTCCTTTGTCTACCAACAGGATTATTCATCAGATTTCCAATCAGTCAGCTCATTTCTATAAGCTATTTTCAGGATTCCCTGAGTATTACCAAGCATACAATTCAACCTGATAGACTGTTGGTACTAGCAATAAGGCATGGGAAGGGAAGAATATATCCTAGATGGAGTCTGTAAAGGTGGCATTTTTACCTGACTTTCTTTACAAGAGGTCTGCAGAATGGTTGTACTGCATAATGCATACACGGGAGACAAAGAGGGACACCTTGCTGCTCTCTCCATCATTTCTTCAAGGAGAAGCTTACTTTTTCCAGCCCAATTATCCTAGCATTCATGACAGCAACAGCAGCAGAACTTATATGAGAAACTCTCCCTGTGAGAGCCTTGCTTTCCACTGTCCAGAATTAAAAACTCTTCATGGTCTCAAGCACATTACAGAGATCTC
>JAWWEW010000078.1:78154454-78218401 GCA_035583185.1 Anabacerthia variegaticeps | reverse complement strand
GTGGCTGAGGGCACTTGGTCTGTTCAGCCTGGAGAAGAGGAGACTGAGGGGAGATCTCACTGCAGTTACAACTTCCTTGTGAGGGGAAGAGGAAGGGCAGGCACTGTTCTCTTCTCTGTGGTGACCAGTGACAGGACCCAAGGCAATGGCCTGAAGTCGTGTCAGGGGAGGTTTAGGTTGGATATTAGAAAAAAGTTCTTCACTCAGAGGGTGGTTTGGCACTGGAACAGGCTCCCCAGGGAAGTGGTCACAGCAGCAAGCCTGATAGAGTTCAAGAAGGGTTTGGATGATACTCTAAGGCACTTGGTGTGACTCTTGGGAATGGTGGTCCTATGCAGGGTCAGGAGTCAGACTCAACAATCCTTGTGAGTTCCTTCCAACTTGGCATATTCTGTGATTCTACAGTTTCTCAATTCCCATAATTTTCTAGTCATCTGTTCTTTTTTCTTTGGCGTTTTGTTCATTCGTTTGAAAAATATTAGTATATCAACCACCATCACATCACTGATTTAGAGAAGCAAATGAATAGTTTTCCAGGCACTAGAGAAAACATGTAAAATTCATAAGTAATGACTTAAGAACCTAGACTTCTAAGTTTACATGAAAAATTTCAGCTGTACTGAAGAGTAGGAAATTACAATTTCTAGAGACTAAAACCTTCCAATTTTATAGAAGCCAAGTGTAAATGAATAAGAAGCAGAAATGAGCAGGAAAAGAGTCATACATCAAACTGGCTGCCTCACACGCCCTCTACGCAGTTTTGTCACGGAGGTCTGCATGTGAACCTAGAACATCACACATAGGAAAAAATGCTCAAACAATTCGCCAATAAATGTAACTACACCTCTGTGGATGAAAAATCCCATGCATGGAAAGAATATTCAGAATGCACAGTGAGTCAGTACTTGGCCAAATATAGATATAAAATCGTAGTCATCTTCTGATTAATAGGTAGGTGAATCTGTAAGCACCAGCTGTTTCAGTAGCAAATTCTTCTCACCAGAAATGGAGCACTGTCTGCTGGTAATTGATCTCTGCACAAATACACCATAAAGTGAATATCAGGATCTGTGTGATCTAACATGTTTTATCTAGCTTTCAGCTGCATGTAAAAGAGGTCATTTGGGTAAAGATTAGACCTATGTGAAATTATGTACAGCTAGCCAAATTCATCCTTTTCTGGCTTAAATCAAGTTACAAGTTTGGTCAGAAACTACTGTTATGCAAGCAGAAAACATCATAATGAAAATACCAAGGATATCATGGAAAAAGAACTGGAATGCATTTAAAGCAGCATGGAGTCCATCTATATCTGCCACAAAGGACTAGCTCTGGCTTCACAAATACATCTAACTCTTCTTTAAAATTCCAATTGTCTAATTTAATTATTTCTACACTTACCATATAATCAAATTCAACAGTCTGCCATCAGAAAAGTATCAACAAGAGGAAGTACTGTATCGAGGTGGCATTGTGATATGCAGATGTGCAGCCCTTTGTGTTTGTTTTCTTTTCCTTTTTCTTTTTAAAACTCTGCTCTCAACACCAACTTAGACAAAGGTTCAAATACGTCTGCACATTTTGCTCATTCCTAGCCTTAAAACAGAATTTTGCATCTGCTCTTTCATTTTTTGGCCACTCTGAAGCTTGGTCACTTCAGTCTTCTTTGGGAAAGTTTTATAAGCACTAGTTGTTCCATTTGCTTCCAAGCTTTTGAGGAACTTGGCACAGCATCAAAAGTAACACTAACCTATCCACTCTGCTTATCCATTGTATGTCCTAGACACAAAAGTGAAGGGCCTAAACAGAAATAGTGTTTTGAAGCTTGATGCTCCTTTCATAGAAAGAAGAGAAAAAAATACCGATAGTAGGAAGGAACACTCTCTATTCCCCTCACCCTTAAGTAGATACCAGGCACAGGAGAACACAAGAGATGGGTTTTTTTCATTTGTTTCATTTGATATTTTTCCCCCACTTAGAGACTGAAATAGAACGTTAAACCTCAGTCTGCTTGACATTTCAACATTGCCAATCCATGACTGTCATAAGTTAAGGACATCCTTAGGTTAAGTCCCTTATGCCTTCAAGTGTGATATGAGACTGGTAGCTTCACCCCCCAAAAAAAGATGATTCATTTCACGTATTTCACAAATCAGACATCTGCTACACAAGTAGTGACTGTAAATAATATAAAACACAAAAAACAAGTGGACTGAAATACAGTGAACAAAAGTTTTAGAAAAATATTAAGCTGCCTCTTAATGGATTCTATTTATTTGGTGACTTAAAGCATTGAGGTTAAAAGATTAAAGCTTCCTTATCTTTATCTTTGTAAATTGTTTTTGATTATAACTACAAGTATATCAACGTAAATTAAAGATTTGATTCTACATGGTAACTACTTACAACTTTTAATTTTGTGCATAGCAAAGGGAATTCTAGGGCACTCTCCCAAAAATTAACTGTAAGGAGAGTCAAAGTGATTTGTTCTTCAATAGAAACACCATTTTCTATAGACTTGGTCAACTACCACCTTAGCCAAACAGACAAACCAAGGTTATATAAGCTTCTCACAAAAGATACAATACAATCTATTTATAACAAAATCAAGCAATCATTATTTTCAAAATGGAACTATAACCCTGGTGAGGATGTGACTTATTTAAAAAATAAAATCAAGTATTGCTAATAATTATATTCTGCATTACAATTCAGGAAAAAATATAGAAGTGTTTCAGGTTATACATATGAATTATTGAAAAGCCTCAATCATGGAATCAAATTCACTCTTTGTTTAACATAGGTAGACACAAAATATAGATTCAAAGAATAGTATAATTTATTTAAATCATTATTTAGCCTACCATTTAGCCATTAATGATTCATATAAAAGGGAACTATTAGGTATTTCAGACACTCTTGACACATGTAAACAGTAGCAAGAATACTCTTAGGTAAAATTCATTCTCCAAAGTACCTCTGTCAATTCATAGATCCAATCTTGCCTCATTAGTGAGTGTGCATATATATACACACACATACACACATATATCTATAAACCCAAAACCTCAGGATTCCAGAATTTAAAGTTGGATAACAGACATGAAAATACAACTACAATCTTCTCAGTCTGCATAAAGAATTTAATTTGAATCTTGCAGTAAACTGGGCTAAAATTGCCTTTAAAAACAGACTTTAAGGTATGTGTACTTCTGACTGAAAGACATGCAGGTTCTGAATGAGAATAAAAGCTGTGGAGAATTATGTAAATACAGGAGCAGGTGGAATAGGTTCATATTCAACCTCCTGGGCATCTCAGCCTGCAAATAGGCTTCACAGAACATTTAGATGAGAAAGCCAAACTCAAACATGTGCCCTGTAAATGCCTTAACAACCTGAGTTTGTGAAGAAATTGATCTTACAGAAGAAGAAAAGATGCACATCTTCTATCAGGTTTGTGAAATGCTTCTGCATACTGGTGAAAATGTAAAATGTTTATGGCAATTGTGGCATAAAGACTTTTATAAACAAGCAAGTATTAGTTCTTTACTCTTTACAGACACATCAGCAAACTTGTCATGCAGGTAGACACAGACAGATGTTTGAATTTAGAAGCTCTCTTTCCAAAAAGTTTGGGAAAAAGGTGAAAACAGTGAAAACAGACACTTGGGACAGATGTCCTCCACAAAATGTCAAAACTTCACTATTTATGCTGACCTTTGCCAGATACCATCTTTGAAAAAAAAGGTTTTTGAAAATAAAATTATTAAACACTACCATTTATATTTCTGCTTTTACATTTTAAGAAATCCAACAGAGTTTTCAGGAAATCCAGCTTTCATTTTGGCCAATGCTTTTACGGATCATTCTACTGTTACTTGAGGTGAGCAACAACAAAGCAAAGCTCACAAAACAAATCCATGCAGAGACAGACCTTCTGTCTGCGAGCCTACTATTGCTGTAGCAAGAATGATAAAATATTTGCCCTTCAACAACCACAGCCCAGTGAGTGCTTCTTTCCTAATCCATAATCATTATGCATGCATTGTTCTAACAGTCAGCTTTGAACAATTTGACTCTTAGGCTTCTCCATCAAGAGCTTAAAAGGCTTTCCCTTGCTGTACTCTTCTTTATTCTGCTAAACAAAGAAAATTGCTGAAACACATCAAATACTGGTTTGTTAAAGATATTATCATAGAAAACCTGCTTATTCAAACAACACACTCTTCCTATAAAGTACAGAGCACAGAACCATGACATGTGGGATGACAATTTTGATGTACCCACAATGGGCAGTGATGTCTCAGTGCATAGCCCCAGCTCACGTTTAAATGCACATCCTGTCTGATGCACTCTGGTAGTACTTTAACCCTCACTTTTACAAGGGATTAACCTTCACTAAACTGATGGAAACAGCACCCTTTCAACACATGAATCTCTGCTCTGTATGCCTTTTGTGATAACTTGCATTTCAAATGGATGTCTGATTTTGGTGGGGTTTTTTTCTTTGTTAATTTGTTTTTTTTATAAGAAGGTTATCTTGAATTTCCAAACTATTTTCTGGGCATACACTTGCAAAAAGCAGAACTTACACATACTTTGGCTTATACATTCTACAAACAAGGGATCATTATTTTAATTTATTCTTTTTTAGAGAGTTTTTCTATTAAAAAACAATATCTGATAATCTTTCAACATCTGATAATGTTCCAAAACTTATTTATAAAATGTCTGTATTTTCAAAAATACACAGAAATTTGTAAACAAAATATTTGCAAATATGCTTTTGTTGTAGCTATGAGATTATTACTGTTACAGTTTGTCACGTGTACCATGAAGCCTATTGTCTTCACACTGGCAGCATGTAAAACTAACACCATAGTCCCACAGACACTTAGGCTTGACAGATGAGGAAACCTGCTAAGGCAAAAATAACTCAAGTGTATCTATAGTCAAAAAAATTATTTTGAAGCATTCCCTTTATTTCCAGAGAGAAAAGTAAAATAAGAAAGATTCAACTGATGAAAGACACAAACAAACAAAAAGAAAAAGCACCAATGTAGAGAAAATAAACAGTTATAGAAGTCTGGTTGAAAACTGTAGAAAAGGAGGATGTAAATTCTTCCAATTTGTTTCCATGCTGGGAGTATTTCCCATGCAAGAGAAAAAGTCAGTATTTCTTCTCCTTCTTCCAACACACAACAGCAAAGACAGAGCTGGAGCAATTTTCTAAGATAATTAAATAACAGGTGTATAGGTTGCCTTGTTTCTAGCCTTTTTGTATTGTTATTGAGCTACACTGAAAGCTTCTTACAGCTAACACTTCACCATGTGTCTTTTCTTCCAGATGTGAAAACATGGCTTATTAGCTCATGAAACATCTGCATATATTTCCAAAGGCTGGTTAATGCAAAAAATTCTAAACAAGCAACATAAGTAGAAGAATGAAACTAGATTTTTTTTATATTATTATTATGACAAAAATTCTGGGGGGGGCGGGGCAGGGGGAGGAAGTTAAAAGAACATTTCTCCTGTCCACACATCAAATGTCAAAGTGTTCAGTCCCTTGGCAAACAAAGGCTAACTAGCACACAGAATATCGAGTTAAAGTGCTGTATGCTTTATTTCTTCTCTGAAATGCCATCCTTCTGTTTTGTAAGGATTTCATATAACTTTTGCTTTACTTCTCACTTTTTTTCCTACCTCTTTCAATCATAATACAAGATTTACAAGACAACTTGAATGTGTTGTTTAATTAGTTTGGGAGTCCTAAACAATACACCTTAAAAATCCAAACAAAGGCTTCAGCCACCTCACAGCTTATTTGGAGCTGCCAGAACTGGCACATCCAAGGAAACACCTATTATGGATAATAGCTGTTCTGGGGCACTCTATTAGAACCAGAAGGGAAACAGAGGGAAAGAAGAGGAAGACAAGATTTTTGAAGGAAAAAAATGAAGGAGTCATCATAATGTAATGGCAGGCTTGGAAATTAGGGAAAGTGTACAGATGATAAAGATATGCTGGTGACAGAAAAAATAAATACACACTTTTGTTTTGACGTAGAAACATAAACTCCCTAGACGTTTGTGGAAAAAATGTTTGAAGATAAAGAGGCAAACCAGTGGTGCTACAACACTGAAGATGGAATAAGAAACTTCACCAAAAGTCAACTTGAGAAGACTGTTTAAAGGCTTCTTAACATTCATACAGCTAAAACCTAGTAACCAAGTATAACTTCAATAGTATGATTTCTGTGCTCGTTTTCTAATTTTTTGCTGATTGGGATGAGAGGATGCCTGGTTGAGTCAGTCAGCACAATTATAAACCTCTGTAATCTACAGATTTCTACCTCATCAGTGAATGTAGCCCACTGATACATATCCTAACAGAAAAAAGCCATGAACTTCATTCTATGAATTAGCAGGATAAACTACAACACCACCATCAGAGACCTCTGAGTGCAGTCTTGCAACAAGAATCTCTAGGACTTGAATTATTTGCCAGCATATTGAGAGGGGCACAGAAGGTGAAAGCAGACAGCCTGAATTCTGTATATTAAAAATGCCTAGTGTGTCACAGCCTTAAACACTAGCAACAGAACTGAATATTTATTAATCCTGCAATTTTGGTTAAATAAAAGCTAACTTCAGATCTTGTTTCTAGTAGTCTAGGAAGGTAAATAAAGTCTGCAAGCTTAATTAAAGCATGCACAAGGTGTTCTACAAATCACAAGGACGGCCTTACCTGAATGCATTTTACTTTACTGTTTTCAACCATACAGTATTACCTCATGAATTAAAAGGGACAGTATTGAATCTAAAGGTAGTTAATTTTAAACTGCATTAATGAAAAGACTGAAAATCCACTCTAACAAAATCTCAGCAGAGGAACATTAGGTCAGTATGGGAAAAAGGCTAATCCAGAATTAAAAGGGATAATATGTCTTATATAATAAGGGGCCACAAAAAGGAGAAAAACAGATGCATATTTATGTGTAGCTATGAAGCTTATGAATATCTTGATTATCTGCTTTAAAACATCTGCTTGCCTACATCATGCAGAGTAAGTAAGGAAGCAAATAAAACATACCTGTATTAGCGAGAGATCCTCAAGCTTCAATCTGAAGAGGTAGTTTCTGGGGTTAAAAAAACAGTAGATAAAAATTAATTGCTACTAGTTTCACTAAAGAAAAAAAGGTTACTGATGTTTAAATAAAAACAAAATTAATGAATGCAAAAGAAAAAAAAGTAACAAGTATTCAGGACTTCAAATTCTTTCAGGCACTGCCTTAATCATAGCCCTTTGGGCTAAGGACTAGGCCAATTTCTAAAACAGATTTTCAGTTTGAAGGACTGCCTGAATGTGACTGAAGTAGATACCTATGCTGCATTCGCATCCACCTCATTCATAGCTCCAGTCTTCCCCGAGAGTCAAAGGGAAGAAATGTTCGTGCTTTGGCAGATTCACACCAGCAGTGTTAGATATCTACATGAGAATAAGAGCACAGGCAGGTGAAGCTGTCCATTTGTCTCCACAAAGATGGGAACCTCACACAATTAGCTCAGCCACATCTATGGTAAGCTTGAAGCAAAGGATCCAGTACGATGGAGTATCTGTAGAAGCCACAGAGCTCTCACCATTCTGAGTGAAATCCTGTCATACGCGGTTCAATTTCTTTGAAACTTGAGACTTTTTTTCCCATGGACAGCAGGAACTACACACAAACAAACCAAGCATAGTTTTCAAATATATTTCCCACTCCATCTTTTCTGAACAGCACTGTACGTACAGAACTTGGGAGGAGTTCAGGCAAACCACAAGCCATGACACAAAGGCACTGGGGAAAGGAGGCATTTGGAGACAGAAAGGTGAGGGTGCCCCACAGACCTAAAGCACTTCCTCACCACATCCTGGGGCAATATGTGTGTGCTATCACCACTCCTGCTAATACACTGTGTCTATTGAGTTAAAGCTGCTGTCTTAATGACCCTCTGCTGATAAACCAGGAGTTTTGGCGGCACTCACGGTGGAGTCCATGACCCTCATAAAAATGAGTAAATACCACACCACCTTTGAGCTGATTTCATCACATTCTTCCTCACACAGATTTTTTTTTTTTTTTTGCTAGGTCTGAATAATGTCTTCCTATATTCCATGTCCACATGCAGCACTTTTTTTCCTTCTTTGTTTCTTCTCATACCTCTTCTTCTTCATTGTCCTTTATTCCTACTACAATTTCACAGAAATAATATTCTTCAGTCCTCCTCTGCCTTATTTTTACCTTATTTAAATCAATTCTGATTTTACAATGCTGCTACAGAGTGATTATGTTTTAGAGATGAAAACAAAAAGGAATTTTTTAAAATAATAATATAAATTACTTCCATTTTAATTTATTAATAGCAAATATGTGACATCAATTTATAAGATTTTAATAGATTTACTCAAAGAAACAAAAAAACAGATGATAAAGAGATGAGTAAGTTTTAACTTTAAACATTAGCAATATTCACAAATTACCTGCAATATTACATCCATGTGACTGGTAGAAGAGTTATCAAAATTAACATTAGGCCACATTTTTTGAGAGAAAAATTCTAATTCATTCCAAAGAGGTATGAAATACTGTTAATGGGCACAGATGGTCAGGACCTGAAGTTTACATCCTTCTTAATTTCTTTAAATGAGACAGTGGGGAAGGGGAGAGGAACAAAACTAAATTGTGTCTAATTCAGAAATACAACCACTATCATGGCCAGTTTAATTTATGGACTCTGGGACACAGCTATATGTATTCATTTATCCACTCTAGCAAATATATGGTCTACTTAAATTGTGTACAGGAATCAGGTCACTAGTCTTTCCTAGGAGTATTGTTAAAGGGAGTTACTCAAAATGCAGGAGGCAGCCTATTAAGGACATGAATTCATGATAAAGTAAAATAAAGACAGAATATGTATTATTAGCACAGATAAATCACCACAAAGAAATAACTAAAATACTTGGGTTTCTGTCACGAAGAGACCTGAAGTGGATAAACAAAGAAAACATTACATTTCAGAAAAATATTTACACAAAACTTCACCAACAAGCTACATGCAAGTGGATTTGAAAGAGTTTGACCAAAGCACCAGGAAGCAATGCATTACAGTCTTTTTAACACATCTCCACTCCCTGTAAGAACAAAAAAATCCCTTCACTTCTGCAAAATGTCTTGCTCAGAATTATTCAGCAGGGAAAAAACCCACTTATTCTGCTCCTCATCTCAGTGTATATATACTTCCATCACCCATCACTGTACTTCATTCACTCCAGATATCAAAGACACCTACTTCACTGCTGGTGCATTTTTATTTTTTTTATTTTTTTCACTTACAGAAACAAAATAACTTTTTTCTTTCAGAGAAATTGAACTGCATCCTCAGCAGGTATAAACAGTTTTCTTAACCCAGTGGTATCAGACTCACAAGATTGGCACATAAATGCCCTATCTTACTCTACAAATAAATGCAGTCTCTGTAGCAGAATACATGAGCAGACAGCATGGTCTCACACTTTTAGTTTCTGGGTCAGTACTTAATAGTGTCATTTCAATCTGTATGTGTACTTCGTCTTCAGATCTCTACTGAAGATTTATCCATGATGAGGCCTTTTACGGATATATTATCAAATTACTGTCTTTTTATGGTCTTTCATTTTGACATCATTTCAGCCTTTTAAAAAGTAAGTTATTGCCCCAAACTGTAAAAATTCTAAACTAGTAAATGTGTAAACACACTGTCAGCTTGAAGAAAAACAGACATTCAACATTTTCCTTGGTTTTTTCCTCCTAGAAAATGAGATTTGTGTCCTACTCAGTAGAGCACAACTGATTAATATATTCTGTGTGAAATGAGAAAAATTGACCCTGTAAGTGCTAGTGAGACTAAAATGTCTACATTCGTGTGAACAAGTCAAGAGACAGAGCTAATTAGTTCACATTTCTCAGCTTTCTGTGGCTGCCAATAACCAATTAAAATATTATTTTCAGCTTCATAAAGCCAGCAGAAAGAAAATGGCCTAGGAATAAAAGCAATGTGCAAGAACAGTAAAACATTACACCTTAGCAACACAAACTGGGCAAATGGAGAGCACAGATTGACTGTGACTACATAAATAATGCTAGGATAAGTGGTAAACTAGCACACAGAGAGCAATCAGAGCTATTCCTACCTAGATGGAACCACGTTAGGAAAACTTGCAGGACTACATTTAGCTCTACAAATACAAGAGTTCAACATTCTGAGGCATGTCTCTCTAACATGTGACATCTCACAGAAAGAACATATATGAGGAAAAAAAATAAGCATGATAGCAAAAAATCAAAATGGAAATGTAGAATTAATAAATATGGCAGTACAAAGTCACTACCAATTTTCATTACATATGCACAGGCATTCTGCTGCTCGTGAGAGAGGTGACAATACATTTTTCAATGTATTAGTGAGATTATGCCCTGGACTGCCATTTTTCAATCTCTGGTCAGATTTATTCTAGAGAATTTAGGCTTGAAGGCCAAAAAGGATGCAAAATAAAAATGAAGTTACATTTTTGAAGCACAGACAGAGACCTCTTAGTACACAGGCCGGTCTCTTTTCCAAATATGGTGAAAATAAGCAAGACAAATACAACTTTGCATGCTGGAATTAAGCTGATTTGACACTGGTGGTAATTGGCAAATTTGTTTCCATTTGGTGCTTAATGAATGAGGAAAGCAAATAAGTTACATAAATCTGCAAACAGAAGGACACCTAATGAGAAGACAACACAGCTAACACTGAGATAAAGCAGCATCTTGAACTCCTTCAGAGATCCAGCAGACAATAAGAATTTTGCTTTAAATTCATGGCACTGCACAACTTTTCTATCTCAACGATGATTATTAAACCTGTTAGTGAAAAGCCTGCTCAAACCCAAGGGCAAAGACTTCCACTGATATCAGTGGGAACTGAATGAAAGCAAACAAAAAGCACGCTCCAGTCACCTCCTTGATGACGATATATTTTAATCTATTGCAGTGAATACATTCAGTATGACTACAGATAAAAGTACAAAACTAATCTTCTGTATGTTCCTAAATAAGTGCGTGTCAAAAAACAACTGAAAACCCATAAAGATTCAAAAGTATATCATGGTAGTAATGGTTGTTAAATCCAGCACTTTACCCTTTTTTCTGTGAAACTGCAAACAAAAAAAAGAAGAATGGAACAATACTCCCACATTAAACACAGACATGGATTAGAAGAACATTAAGATGGCACATACATTTCGGGAAAACATGGATTCAGGGCTAATATTTTGAAAAAAAGATGGCAAAATATATACCATAACATAGCAAAAACCCCCCACAACCCATCCTGAGCCCCCACATGCATCTGCAATCGAAAGCCTGAATCAATAAACAGGGGTTGTAACAAACACAGAAATACAAGGTATGACCAGAAGTGCTGCCAAATCTCCTGGAAATAAACAAGTAAGAGATTCCTTTCTATTCACTTCTTTCAAGAAACTATTTCACCTGAAAGAAGAAAATTTTATTTAATTTACTGGAAGCAAAAAATATTAAGATTTAACGTAAAAAATATGAGATCTGCAAGAATCAACTATTAAGCAAAAAGTCACAATTCCACAACTAAGACGGTGATGATCTCTGTGAAAGTCAACTCTAGTTCTGCAGTGTAGTGAAACCAGCAACTGGAAATAAAATTTACAAAAAAAAAAAAAAATTAAGACTAGGAAAAAGAAAATAATATTAAAAAAAATGATGATGTAGAAAATTCATTTGGTTATATTAAGAAACCATCAGAAAAATATCTGGAAAAGACAATAATGATACACTGAAAATAAAAGAAAACCTAATCAAAGTGGTCTAGTTGAACCATTTACAAAAACGGTCAAGTTACAATAATAAAAAGAATAGTCAAAAGTAATATTTTGTCTGCATTTTTCAGGAAACTGAAGTCTCAACAAATGAGAACAATGAAATGAGTGCCTTACTTGTAAATGTTAAAGATGTGGAAACAGCATATGCTCAGAGATAAATATTTTTAGACTAGCAGGTCAGGTTAATTCAATCTAAAAACTATGGAGAAATTACTTTTGTTGTTCTTATTGCTCTTTTTTAATAATTTCTAAAATTACGGGTGCTCTTGAGGAATGAAGACTAACCATGTTTTATTAACATTTAAAAGAGCAAAGGGAAGACTCAAGTGGTCATAGTGAGACAATGAGCTTGCCAAACAGAGTAAGAAAAACACTACTGGAGTCAATTAAGAAAGAATCCCATTATAAATTAAATTAATCCACTCTAAGGTCTGATTTCCTTCTCTGATGCTTGCTCCTCAGGATTAGCAAATCCTACTGTATTCGCTTCCCTATGGTTCCTCATACAGCCTCAGCAATGACTAGAGATCCCAGAGCATAGGACTCTTGCACAACAACAGCCAGCCATCATTCCTACACATTTCTTGACATGGGCTTCTCCAGAAAAACCAGAAAGACACCAGTGGCCCCTTCAGCTCTGGAGCTCACCCTCCTCCTGAAGTCTCATCATGCCATGTCATCTCAAACATGCATTAACATCTCCTGTTGGCCCTGGCTTCTCACACACAGCACTCAGGTTCTCCAGCTGGCAATGGTCTTGGAATATTTGTCACCTGTCTGCCTCCAATGCATGAAAAGCAAGGATTTTTCTAAATATTATGCTAAAATATTGATCAGTCTGGGAGATTATTCAGCTATTTATTTAGTAAGCTGTTTTTGGATTCAAATTATCCTCTAATATCACTTCAACCAAAAGCTTAATTCTGTATTTCCTAACTGTGGCTAACCAAATTTTTTTATTTTTTTTTTTTGCTGTAACACGTATGTCAAGGTACATGCCCTCAGTCTTTACATTTTGGCAGGTATTGCATATACTGTACAGTACCCACTCATATTAAGAGCCATGCAAATTCTGTGTGGTGGTGTTACCATTTAATTGTTCAACACATTAATCTTTTGATTCTTTTCAAGATTAATTTGAAATTAAATTTAGATCTGGCTGTCATATCTCAAAAAAAAACCAACCCACAAAATAATGGAAATGGGCTTAAAACCAGAAATTTCAGACAGTTCATACCTTTTGTGGTCTCTCCTATAGCAACCAATTTTAACACAAAGTTTGCTTCAGTTGTTTGGGTTTTGTGGGAAAAGAGACAGGGGCAGAAAGTAAAGAGTCTAAAGTAGCAAAGGTTTCAATTTATTTTCTATTATTATTATTCTATTAAGAAAATAAAATGCAACAACAAAATGATCACTTTAATGCTAAAGGTACTAAAAGGAAGAAGAATCTAAGCTCCATGGCTCAAACTTTCAGAGCCAGCCTTGAATTTTCCCCTTGTGATCATGTTATCGTCCTCTGGTAGAGCCATAGGTTTCCAACAGAGCCCTTTCCTCTCACTGCACCTAGAAAATTCAGAAGCAGGATTCATACCAAGGTAAGCACATGATGTTAACAAATCTCTATATAAAATGCAATCTTGCTCCCATCAGACTTTGAGAAGCGAAGGTCACGTGCACTGTTAAATTTTCTGACTGTACACTTGGAACGAGGACTGCGACTGACACACCTACTTTGCATTCGAGCAGCCCTCTCACAAGATGAGTGCAGCCACTCAAGTTAATCCATAAGGGCAGTGTAAGGAACTCATGCGAGGCATCAAACTTTCAGAGGCAGGGGAGAGTCCTTCACAGACTTGACTGCAGCTCCACATGGTACTTCTCTAGGACTTCTATACCATGTTTGTGAGCCTCTGGACAGCTAGTAGCTCCCTGCCCTGTATTTCAGTGCTGTAAAGGCATACACATGTAGCCAAGTTGAGCAAGCAGGAAATTGCTGACATTGTAGGACAGAAACCACATATTTTAACTAATATTCATTGAAAAAGAAAGGAGCAGCTAAATGACATGAGAACGTGGTCCAACCAAGAACCAACAGTACACATAACTTGCCATATTCTGCAGCAGGACATGTACTACTTCTAGCACACATCAAGCGTGTATATATTAAGTCATGACTTCAATTAAATACAAGTACCTTCAGAACACCACTCCTCTAATTTCTAAAGATGGTTTACACTGAAATAGCAGTGTTCTCTGCCAAAGAAGCTCCATTTACCCATGCCATTTCTCTTTTCATCTTACCCTGAGTCAACTCCAGGGCTCCTCTGATGATGCATCATGTTAGCTACTCAAAATATGAAGACATAATTCAGCACAAGACAACAAGTGATTTTTATGGACTTAGTGAACTGACGTGCTATTCTGCAAAGAGAGTATTACCGGTGTTGGAGCTAAGGAGGAGAAAATCGCTGAGTGGAACCAGGCATGAGCAGGGGAGGTACAAAGCCAAGCTTTAAAAAATATTCAGGAACGTGTTAGCCAGGTAGGAAAGAGAAGCAGTAGGGGGAGAAAGACCTTTCTCCTTCTGTAAGAGGTAGCAAGGTAATTTCTCATAGATCTAACATTTAACCATACTTTAGATTAGACTAGATTAACCCAGTTCAGGAGAGACATTGATTACTCTGAACCAAGTGTTAAATGAGCAATGAAACCCAGATGGATGTTCAAAGAATATAGCCCTACTTCCCAGTGTCTGTATATTCTCCCACTGTGTAGCCCTCAGAGCATCTCATTAACAAGAGGCTCCCATATTCTCCTGCTGGGAGCAGACAACAGCCAGAAACAAACCTGTACAGTTATTTATTCCTTTATTAGAGATTCTTAAGCCACTGTTAATGAATCCTTTAATTTGCCTTTCTGTTATTATGGCAAGTAGTGGTAATGGTTCAAATTAACGTTCCCAAACACACATCTAATTAAGTGAGAAGGCATACTGTTACAGTACTTCATCAGCAAGATAAGGAGTGACTGAGGCAATAAGCCACCTTAAAGCAAGTTATAATCCTAAAAAGCAAGTTTAATTAACTTGCAGGAGAAAATACAAGAGAAAGGCACCATTATTAGGAAGCTCCGTGTAAAAAAATAACATCACATGTGTCTAAGTATATATTAGCCAATTAAAAAGAAAGTTGAATAGCTTTAAGAAGTATTTCTGATACTAACCATATAATTTAAAAGTACAGCTGAACTATCCCAACTTGAATTTAAAAAAAAATAAAACTACCACATTTTAAGAATGAACTCAAGCTAGGCTGCTACCAGTCCATAATTTCAAACACAAAGAGGCTTGGGAAAAGAGGATAACTTTATTTTCCCTTTAAAAATAGACATAATTCTTCTTGCATGGTTTGAATAAAACAGTTAAGAAAAAAAGAACAGATTAAAAAGAAAATATAACTTATTATCCTGAATCTCAACATTTTTCCCTAACCTACTGGGTTTGAGACATGCTTCTGCTTGACTCCCATTTTATCAAAATGGCTGGAACACTTTTAGCAATTCCCCATTTATAAAAACTGGAGCTACTCTGTGTTAAGTGAATTGTCAGGAAATGAGGAGAAAAAAAGCATTGCACAATTTGCCGGAGCAATTCAGACACTGTTGTATCCTTCCCCTAATGTGTTCTTTTCCCCCCTCAATTGACCTTTCCAAAGAAACATATGGCAAAGCACTTTCACACAGCAAAAGAAAGCAAGGTTGTTATTGGGGAAATCCATGAATCTCCATGCTTACAAGTATCTCAAAATACAAAAATCATTATAATATTTGATTACATGCTAAGTCAGTTCACCAAGTAACACACAAATATTCGTCTAGTATTTTATTAGGATTTATCAGAAAAAGATAAATAAGCAGTCTCTCATTTCCTTGAGCTTACTGAGGAGTTAATGCCTCAAGAGTAATCCTTCACTGATGCCACTTAATTATAAAAGTAAATTCTGCCCTGCCATATGGGTTGAGTTTTTTTAAGAAAACAAATGAATCCCCAAGAAGGTTTCAGATCGCTGTACAACTCATTTATTTTTATCTGCCAGGTCATATGCAATATTTAGAACAATGCCTGTGGCAAATTTTAAAGATACAGTTTCGTGGGAACATTGGATAATTAACATGAAGGTACATACTAGTGCTGAAGTGGTACCATTCATAGATTGCTGCAGATAGTGTAAGGAAACTGATAAAAGGCTACAAGACTCCAACTTTACCAACTCAAGACCTATAGGAGCACTGGGGGTTTTGCAGAACAAAAAAATATCATCAACGAGCAATAACCTTCTCACAAGGACTGGAAGACAACCTGTGGAAGCTGTTGGTGGGGAGAAAGGGGCAGATAAAATTGTAAACAATCTGGTTTTGCACAGCAACTGCAGAATGTCCACAGACATCAGAAAACCACTTTTATTTTCCAAACTTGACAGGCAAAACTAATCTTGGCAATATTGGTCTAGTAATTACCTTCACAGTTATTGCCTGCTATGGCAAATATTATGCAATAATGTCCCTTGCATATATTTAGAGATCTCTATCTCAAAATTATTTCTGTTCTTATTTTGTTTGCCCCGGCAAAATGTGACAAAGTTCATTGTTTCTTGACTAAATTACCCATAGCCAACTTAAACTGATTTGGTTTTCTGCCAGCACTACTATGTAGTTCATACTGGTACTTCCTTCCTTAGATGTACCTGCTGATGGATTTACAGACAGGTACTGCGCACACACTCAGCCCTTGTTATCCTGCACTACAATTCAACCAGCCCACTCCATTTGCATTTTAGCAGTCCTTCCCTACATTTCTAGCTACTTTCAGTTAACCTTGTTTAAGCATATATAAATAGGATAATACACACTACTACATTTTAAAGCCTCTCAAGAACCTTGTTCAACAAGATCAAAAGTTCTCTGTTACTTTAGGAGATACCCTCTGAGGTATCACATGATCATATCTGTCTTTCCACGTAGCTGCATGACCTTGGCAACTCCCAATAGGAATATAGTCTGGATCCCCACTGGGTTTTTGCTACCATTCTTGGTAAGACAAACAAGTCCTACATTCCTTTAGCGGCTGTAGAACTTCAAAAATGAAAAACAGCCACCTGCAGGGAATATCAGTGATGGAAAAAGGATTTAAGGATTTCCACTAGTGTGAAATTGTTACATTATTTTGTGAAATCTTTGTGAATTCTTTTGGGAAATTTGTGAAGACTTCACTAAATTCCATTAAGGTGGAAAAATCCAATTATGAACTTCAGTTGAGCCAGGACACAGCTCCTGGCTATGCAAATCATTCTGCTGGTTTAGAGTACCACCAAGGTACTAAAGCAGAAGCCTAGAGGTGCAAGCACGTGGCAGGCTGGAGGCCAGGTACCCACTAAAGCTATTCTATCACTCCCCTCCTTGACTGGGCAGGGGAAAGAAAATATAACAAATGGTTCACAAGCTTTGGGCAGGGAGAGCTCACTCACCAAATACCATCACGGGAAAAACAGAACCAACTGAAAGAAACTAACTAAATTTATTACCAATCAAGATCAGAGCAGGATAAGAGAAATAAAAGAAATCATAAGAACCCTTTCCTCTGACCCCTCCCTCCTTCCCGGGCTGATTCTCTACCTCCTCCCTTCCAGCAGCACAGGTTGATGGGGGAATGGGGTTATGGTCGGTTCATCACAAGTTGTTTCTGCCGCTGCTTCGTCCTCAGGGAGAGAAGTCCTTCCCCTGCTTCAGCATGGGGTCCCTCAAACGGGAGACAATCCTTCAGGAACTTGTCCAAAGTGGATCTTTTCCACAGGCTGCAGTTCTTCACAAACTGCTCAAGCATGGATCCCTTTCACAGGGTGCAGTCCCTCAGGATGGACTTTCTAGTTAGCCCATGAGTCATAAGTCCTGCCAGCAAACCTGCAACTTGGGGTCTTCTGTCCATGGGGCCACAGGTCCTGTCAGGAGACTCCTCCAGCTTGGGCTTCCCACAGGGTCACAGCCTCCTTTGGGCATCCCTCCACTCTCCCATGGGCTCCTGCATGGGCTGCAGGTCAATCTCTGCTCCCCTATGGACCTTCATGGGCTTCAGGGCATGTCTCTCCATGGTCTGCATCGTGGGTTGCAGGGCATTCTCTGCTCCAGCGCCTGGAGCATCTCCTCCCTCTCCTTCTTCACTGGCCTTGGTGTCTGCAGGGCTCTTCCTCCCACATATTCTCACTGCTCTCTTCTGTGGCCACAATTACTTGTGTGCCATAACTTTTCTTCCCGCTTAAATATGTTATCAGAAAGGCATCACCATTGCTGATGGGCTCGGCCTTGGCCAGTGGCAGGCCCCTCTTGAAGCCAGCTGGCATTGGCTCTATTGGACATGGGATAAGCTTCTAGCTGAAGCTTCTAGCTGCTTTTCAGACATGTAGTCCCTCCAGTACCCAAGGTTTGCCACAAATTGTCATTTTCACAACTGAACAGGAACTTTTAACTGTTTAGATCTTACTGAAATCATACTACACATGGTCATTTAATTTTTCAGTACTACAGTGTTAGTACAAGAAGATAATAGAAAAAAAAAGCTGGAATATTTCAGAGAAATAACTGTATATCAAAAGATACTTCACCAGGGAGGAGGAATTAACAGTGCATTCTCTTCACTATCTTTATGAGAGCGCATTTGTGTCTTCAGACAGAAAATGAACTCTTCAAATGGCTCTTTGAAGAGCCAGTGTGAATCCAGCAAGGCAGATGTGCAAGAAAACTGCACTAAAATTTTGTCCACAGGCCATAGCACATGTATGGTAATGTTACTGCTCTACTCAGATGGCCCTGGGTGAAAGCTAAGGAAAAACATGCATTGAGTAAAAAAACCCACCAGTACAGCCAGCTGACACTATGAAAGGCTGCAAAAATCATTCCTACAAAAAAGCAGAAAACTCAACATCATACTCACAGTGAACAGATTTGTTCTACTTGCAGTGGGAACTAAATGAAAAAGGTGCATAACCAGTAAAAACAACACTTACAATTTTGGGACTACAGCACCCTGACAATTGGTTGCTAGTCTTTGAATCTATGACTCCATGACATACAACAACTTTAACCGTAGAGTCTGCCACAATGCTTTAAGAACAGAAAAGTGTGTAGTGAAAAGGACATACTGATATCACCAATCTGTACAATTAGAGAAACCTGCTGACAAGTGCAGTCATTCTAAAGTAAGGTCTTCATGGCCAAACAAACAGCACTGTGGAAAAGTTTTAAAATTTAGAATTAAAATGCAGAATAAGGAACAGAAAAATCTAATAAATTCTATGAACAAGTAACAGCCAACAATACTGAACTCTGGGAGAAAAAGTCTGTTGTAATTTTAAAAACACTGAATATTTTTAATTTTGTAATTTTAGTCAGAACAAGAGATATGAATCTCTGAAGCAGCATTAACTAGTAGAGAAACCAAATTAATCTTTCAACTGTAATGGATCCTTTGCAAAAGGCAGAATTGGCAGCTGGCATTTTTTTGTAGTCACTGCTGATTCAACAAAATCATCCAAAGCTTACCTCATAGTGACTCAAAGGGCTTCCTCAGAAGCACATTTTTAAACGAATATATTTTTTTGCTGAGATTTGGACCCAAGATTAACAGCACAGAGAATAAAAAAAGAGAGGAGGGAATTTTTTTTTTTTTTTCTAACAGCTATTGAGATCTGTACAGAGTGCACTGATCCAACACAGAGTTCCATGGGCCTGGGGAGAGACTCGGACAACTTATGCTGACTGTCCTTACAGAACAGCACCAGCTGATAGCCTCATAACTTGTTACATTTGGCAGCTTACAGAACAGAAGAATCAACATGAGTGCACAGAATATCCCACTTCATGTGGGCCACAGACATATATATATATACATACACATAACTCTCTCCACACTCAGAAAGCTTTGCCCTGTAGATAAGCAACTTCCACTGGCCCACAGAAAAAAAAGTTTTCTTGCAGTGCATTTTATGACTCTGCATTTTGAATCTCATTTTCAACTAAGAAATAAACCAGGAAATAGAAGTATATTCCAGTGCTAAACTGAACAGAGAGATGAAGTGATTAGAGATTTGTTAATTCAAGGGTAAAATATATTCAGAAGACAGTTTTAAATAATAAGTTTTAAGTTTAGATGGTTTGGTTTTTGGGGGCTTTTTTGTCAACCGAAGGTCTTTTACTATACTTCAGATGCTAAGAGAAAAAAAAAAAATGGTGCTAAGGACTGTCACTGCTTCAGTGTTGACATTAAGACAGTGTCACTGTTGATCACAGCTTGCAAAGTACTGTCCTACTGTGCAAAAAGTATCATTAACACCAACTTTCCCACTAATTCTGCAGTCTTTAAAAGATTGCTCCTGGCATTGTAGTGAATAAATATTAGAATCATTCAACAACAAAGAGCCATATTGTGTAGACAAATTTGTAGACATCCTAAGTTCTCATGCAATGATAACTTTTGTCACATTGTCATATGGCATCTGCCTGTCCTACTGTCTGCATCCAAAGTTTGTGTACTCCAGGACAGTCCTCTTAAAAATGAGATTAGCGTAAGCTATTATGAACCTTGATACCAGTCAATCCATCTTTTAACTTTGGTCAAGGAAAAGAGAAATAAACATATATAACATTCAATTTATTGGGTCTAGAAGGCAAGGGAGTCATGTGAGAGCAAGCTGATACTGGAATTTGGCTGAATATTCCTTACCAACAAAGAGCAAAGTCCAGTGTGACGCAACATGAAAAGAAACTAGATTTCTCACCTTGCTCCAGCAATAAGCTCTTTTTGTCCTGGGTCAAATGTTAACTGTGAGAAGTCCACAGCATCTTCTGCTTTGAACACGTGTAACCAAGGGGCAATTTCTAAAAACAATCAAGAAATGCAACTGTTACTCTAAATGTTATAGCTGTAGTACATCAGATAGCTACCAAAATTTGCAGATACTGTGTGACTGCAAGTTTTTTCTGTGTGGTCCTCTAAGGAAACATTGGAGACTTTCATCACCATGCCATATAATTCATAATACAGGTCTGTATAGAGCCACCCCCCAAGACACACTTGAACGAAGTATCAATACTTTGGTCTGATTTGTAAGCCAGATGTGTTTTTCTTCCTAAGGTAAACACCACAGTACAATTACAACTCACTGGTACATATTCAAGTGAAGTCTCATTAATTTTCCATGCATCAGAAGCAGCTGAGGACTAGAGGTTTTATTTAGTTAGCTATTTATTTAGCCATATATTTTCTTTACAAGAGAATCCAATCAAGTGAAAAACAATGAGAAAAACAAATTTGACTTTTCACAATAAAAAGGGATGAAAAAGTAAAAATGCTTGACATTCATTGAATTATTTTTTCACCTGTTTTTCTCAGACCAATTTAGTACAACATTAAGCAGGGCAGACGAGTGAGTTGCTGAAAATCAGCAAGGACCATTACTTGTATTCAGAATATAAACTTGTTCCTACTTTCAAACTTAAATAGACATAAATAACCGCACACCAAATCCTTAAATATTTTCATCATTAGTAGTTAATTTTACATTCATATCACTAACTGGACACACAACAGCTTGGCTATAGGAACACAGTGTTCTGGAAACAGAACATGACTTTTTTTTTTTGAGTTTTATTTTACTTTTTATACACAGACACACAGAATACATGAAACTGCTAAAACAACATAAATGGCTCTCGAAAAAGAAAAAGAAAGTCAGTTGTACATAAACCTCATCTTCTAGAGGTTCACAATTCTAGGCATATTGATTAAAGATTTTTGTTTGGTTGGTTTTGGGTTTTGCTGTTTTTGTGTTTTTTGTTTGTTTGGTTGGGTTTTTTTTTGGGGGGGTGGTTTGTTTTATTGTTTTTTTTTTTTAATGTAGTCACAAAGCAGTGGTCCAGAACTTACGTGAAAGGTGAAGAGGGCTAGGTATGGATGGCACAACAGGCCGTGGAACTATTTGAAGACTACAAATATGAAACAGTTGATAGCAAAACCAAAGGTGAGCACATGGTCATGACCATTTAGAATACAGAGACCAAACCAGCCCCTCTGAGGGTGTTGCAGCAGTATAATTCTGATACTGGTATCATCATTTGCAGCTCAGGTTGACAACATCCATTCTGAGCTCTTTTCTCCACTCATGAGTACATTTTTCCTTTTGCAAACGTATGAGTTGAGATAATCCATGTCTGGTGCCTGTTTCTGGATAATTTGTTCCTCATTTAAATATTAAAGTTTTAGCACAAGTGGGCTATCCATTCTTTAGGAATGGGCCCAGAAGAAAACTGTTATTCTGTGTCAAAACGTGTTCAGCCATTACAGACAACCATTAAAAGCACTATGCAGAAGCTGTAGCATCATATACTTTGGAAAAGCAGACGGAACTGTGAAGTAGAATCACTTGGGTGTCAGAAAGCTAACTTCTGCATTTTTAATGACAGTCTGTATGCATCTGGGCAATTTCAGGCCTGCACTGCCAGTTTGTACATGTTCTACAGTACTTGTAGCTAAATTCACTGTTGATTCCATCTGTTTTGGATAGGTTCTTAAATCAGAATCTGAACACTAGGTGGGGGGGGAAGGGGATGTGGCCGCATATTAGATAACTATGATTAAACAGCTGCCATCAGCTGTTACTGCAGATGCTGTGCATAAAACCTAGCAGGATTCTGAAGGAGGAAAAACAAGATACACACACATATACATTTTAGGCCTGTGTAGCCTTATGCATACTTATATGTTGAATAAAGCAGTGTTGCTTTACTTTTTTTATACTTGACTTTACAACCTTAACTTTTCAGTCATGCATTTCATATGAAACAATCAATAGAAAAGTTCTAAAAAGTTAAGAAATTAGGTAGGACAGGAAGATTAAGAAATTCAGAGGTAAGTCATGAAGAATCTCCCTGGAGAATGACCAAAAAAAGAAAAAAGAGAACAAGACAAAAAAAAAAAAAAAACAACAGAGCTAAATGCAATTAACTTAATCAGCCTATGTATCTAAAACTTTCATTAATTCCCTCAGACGTTTCTCATATGGACACAGAATATCTACACAGTCTTCACAAAAAAATCCACAAAAGAACCCCCAAAAACCAACCAAACAAAAACAAAAAACCCAAACAAAAAAAACAACAACAAAAAAAAAAAAAAAAAAAAAGAAAAAAAAAGAAACCCCATACATACACTCACAGTGCCAACCTGGAACAGCTCTCTCAGTTTAGAGAAATGCAGAGGCTACTTTGCCTTGTATTAAGCACTGTGACTAGGACAGAAATGGATGCAAAATAATTTTATAAAGTAGCAGAAATTCAGACAAAATCATAATACTGATAAACAACTGATAAAATCAAAAATCCCAATCCTATGGAGAAAATCAGAGCCTTAGAAAGAGAATAGAATATCCATCCTGGGAGCCCAATCAAGCCAGTGGGCAGAGGTTGCAAAACGGGCTGGAAGGACAGCCCAGCACATGAGTTTAGTCCCTTGGCTGCTACGTTCGCCTCCCAAATGGTTGCACAAGCCATGGGAAGTGCTGCTGCAGACATAGAGGGAATTTTCATTTGAGATAGAAGCCACAGCTCCCTGGGCTCCTTCTGCCTGTATTTGCACCCAGAGTTACTGCCTGTGAGGAGCAATCTTGCAGAACCACACACAAATCCACTAAACTGACACAGTACAGATCAGGTTACCAATGTATTAGCACTCAAATCTGTACTGCTGCATGCAAATAAGTAAAGCTGAGAATGCCACTGGCTCCCCAGCAGATCTGCACACAGATAAAACCAGACCCACGGTGAAAACATCAGTCTCTGAAAGAGAAACGAGGTAAGCAGTTGAGAATAGAATTACCTCAGCTCCATATTGGTAGGACAAGTGAGACCCTTAGTCTTCTGAAAGAAGAGGAAAGGAGTAGCTCCTCATAGTATGGGGAGGCCAGGGACATTTCAGTACACAGAGATATTGCAGTGCCAGAAGGCTACAGGGAAGACTCGATGTCCTTCCACTTGTCCTGCTGTCTCAGCGAGATACAACAAAGCTTAAAGGTACAGCAAGCAGGTGACTGAGACCATTTCTAGGTTTGGAGCAAGAGAGCAGGGGCCAGGAGGGCAAGGCAAGCCCAGGCTAGAGAGGACTTGCTAAGAAAGGATTTGCTAAGGAATCTCTCTGAAATCTGATTCCTCTCCATCTCTCCAAAATATAAATTATTTTATCCTGTCTTTGTTGCATTCAGCAGTATTCTTGCTTGAGGGAATAAGGTCAGGAAGAGCAAATGGCTGTCAGAGCTTTTTTTTCTTCTTTTTTTTCCAGCAAACACTCTGAAACTGTATCTCGTGTGTCACGGTGGCATCACCTGCCACCCAGGAATAAGCCTTTATGAGATAAAGCTACAACTTTGTGACATTTTTGTAAGGTAATATAAATACAGAAACAGTGCCTAAAAAAAAAAATTAAAAAAAAAAAAAGGCAATCAAACCCATGTCCACTTGTCCACTGAAAAAGTAAAAGCTTATTGGTAAAATTCTGCTTTGAGTTATGCTACAAAAGAATTATGTAACCAATTAACAGAATAATTAAACTTATTTTCATCAAAGTAGCAAAATCTAGCTGAAAATCCATAGGTGAAACAAGACTTTTCAGTTTTGCTATGAGGTAACAACTTAGAATCAAAAACTCATAATAAGCTATTAAAGGTGTATAATTTTTTTCCAATTAAAAAATAATGGTAAAGTAGTAAGCACTTATCATTTCACTTGATTAATGGTTTTCATGCAGATGCAACATGACAAGCTTTACAAAATAACATAGCTGTACATTTTGTATACTGCAGCAGCACCATAAATAAACGTGTAAGTTAATTAAGCTGCCTGCCAACACGTAACATAATGGTATTACTTTCTGGTCACAGGTGACAAACAGCAACATCCCTACCCCTTCCAATTCTACCTCTCCTCTTCCTGGGATTCCCCTCCCTTTCCTCCGCCCTTAATTCACGTGCAACACAATAAAACACCAAGCCCTTTATTGACTTCTCTCTTCTTACTCCTGATATTGAAAACACTTATACAAACACACCTTCAGCCTACATTTTTTCTTTTCCTTTAAAATTAAGTAGGCATTTTTACCACTCTGCAGATATTGATCTAAGACTTAAAGTCGTCCACAGAAAACTGTGTCATGGTATACGTACACTCATGACTACAGCCAGTCTCCAACACATACTGGGTCCTTTGGGTACATTTATGACATACTTACCCTCAGCAAAAAACCCCTTATTTTTAATTGCTATTATAGGACTGAAACATGCTGGTCTTACAACTCAAAACCATTCCCAAAAGAAACATCTATGGAACTAAAAGACAGAAAATGAGCACAATCTTTCTGAGAAAGCTACAGCTCTCTTTCACATGCTGGCAATCACATGCTATGGGTTTTCCTGGGGTGTTCAGGTTTTGGGGGCGTGGGGAGTTAATAGCTTAGATTTAACATGAAACAAAGTTTGTCATGGTTCATAAATCTACAGCAAAGCAAACACCAAAGTCACCTCAGCTCATAAGAAATATCAAGGGAGTCTCCTAAAGAGGTTTAAAGACAAAGGAGGTTAACAAACAAAGCTGGGCAGGAGGACATTAGATACTCATATTAAAAAAAAAAAAAAAAAAAAAAAAAAAAAAGACCAGAAATCCAGAAATCTGTCTCTGTTTAAATTTAGTATCTGCCCAACAGGCCACAGCTTGTTCGGTTTAGATTGTCCAAGGACTTGCCAAGGGTTGAGCTCTACAGTTCTTTGCAATGCAATGGTAAAGTTCTCTCTAACCTAAGTTTCATCGTTCAGCACTTCAAAGCAGAGTTACAGTAAACAGTAAAATAAATTGAGTAATGACTAATAAGGAATGGTGTGGTATGTTTTGAACCAAATTCAGAAGTGATCTCGAATGATAAATAACAAAGAACAATAAAGATCTCCAGATTTCACTTAAAAATTAACATAGATATTAAAAATTTCAGCAGTGTTTATGGTCTATGTTTGTAACACCTCATGCCATGGTGCCCTTTTTGGAAACAGTGAGCACAAAGTTAAACATATGCACAGTAGCAGCTTCTTGAAGAAACTGTTAGCAAAATAACAACAACATCAACAATAATAATAATGCCACAATGACAACAGCAACAACAGTAACACCATAGTTGAAAACTAGCCGATTTGCAATATTAACAGAAGTCTCTGGGTGGCATCAGTACAACAAATTCCCTAATCTTATCAGAAGAAAATTAAGATATATTTTAGCATGCTAAAGTTATTTTATAATTAAATGTAACTAATCTAAGGATGATAAAATAATCCCCATCTTCCTGAATCTGTATAATGATTTTAGCCTTAGATCTCTCCCTGTGATGCTCAAGTTACATTACTATCCTCTTCAAAGGCAGCAACACATGTCAGAAGTCTCCCTGCCATGCTGACTCCATTACATCACCCCTGCTGCCCTGGTGACAGTCCCATTAACCCCGGGGAAACTATTCAGCAAGGTGTCAGGGCTGGCAAGAGGCAATCCACCCATTCACTCATTCAGCATGTCCCTTTTGGGGATTTATTTGCAGCATTTGCTCCTGAAGGACACAGTTACGTGCACTTGTAAACACAGTTTGTGATGCTTCAGGACTCCATAGTCCCTAACTATTTTAAAACTGGTACTAAGAAAAACAAGATTTTTTTTCAGTAGTTTCTGTGTATAATTAGTATCAATTTAGTGTGATTGTTAAGCTCTCATTCTAAAATTCCCATTGTATTATAAATATATCTATGAATAATAACTACACTCTGAACAAGCATTGCTCTGTGTTGGGGAAAAAAAGACAAGAAAAATGGCATGACAGAGCCTGTTGCATCTTTTAGGATTCACTTTTGTCTATACTTTTTTTCTTACATTTCAAATCACCAGCCTTTCCTGGCTCTTTCACACTGTATTCTTTCCTGACAAAAATGCATTACACACACCCTTGCTGGCAAGTTATTGACTGACTGCAGATGAAAGATAGAAAAAAAAGACACCACAGCTTGAGTGAAGAAAGAAAATAGGAGCAAACACTATTCCACAGGTTCCAACAAAAAAGAGGATGCCATCAAGACAGTTCAGCAAAAGAACAGCTGTATTACTTCTGAAACCAATCACAATTCGCCCTCGCTTATCAAAAAGGGGCTAAGGATTAATTTGTCAACAGCATAATTTGTTTTTCTAAGACTTAGTTGAGGCATGTGTTGCTCAGCACTTGTGTGAAATGACTCCATCTTTTAAATAATTTTGATCAATAAGTTTTAAAAAAAAAGAAAAATAATACCATGTAGAAAGCATCTATAGTTACAAACACATAAGCGACAATAAGAGATCTCATATACAGGTGTTTTTTTCCTCAGATGACATCCTGAAAACACAGCTGGAAACAAACCCCTAGATTAGACATCAGGGCTTGTCCAGTGGTCATTGCAGTGGAGAAAAACCCATGCTACACCTGAACAAACTACTCTGTGCACTCCTCAGGCTGCAGTACTGTGAAGCTCCACCACAGCTATGGTGGTTCTATTTCTGGTACAAAGTGTTAAAACCCATACAAATGCAAGTTTTTCTTTACATACTTGTAAAGTCATGCTTTATTTTTACTTATTTTGGACCAAATTCTTACTCTAATGCTAGCCTAGCTCTGCAGCAAAACAGGCCAGAATGGACATTTCCCAATGGGTATATTCCTGTTGGATGCATTAACTGTGAAATCATTACAGTTACAGCCTTGGGTCAACATTCTGGGTATTCATTAACCCTTTCTACATGGCTTCTATTGCTGTCCTTCTTTAGCATGCATTACAGGTATAGACAAAACAATTATTAATGTATCTTATAACAGTAGAGCTTAAAGGTAGTACCAGCACTGGATTTTGGTTCCAGAGCTGAAGTTGCATTGAATAAGCAAGAAAATACCCAAATAATATGACATGTGCTAGGCACATTTATACTTCACCAGTATGAATTAGAGCCCAGGAAGATGCTTTTTCTGTACAATTTAATATACAAGAAGGACAAAATACTGCACTAAAAACCTTAGTCAAATGGACAAATCAGAAAATATCAAGTCTGTAAGATTTAAACCTCACCGAAAGAGACAAAGCTGTTCTAAAAAAAGGTAAAAATAAAAATTGAAAAGCCAAGACAATCCTAGCTCAATGCTCCAGTGAAATTCCTAATCCACCTGTAACTGAGATTAGAATGTACTGGCACGTCCACTTTTTTGTATATGTAATGCAAACATGCATATGTCAAGGCTAAGGAGGGTCATGGATGTAATAGATCTAACAGTCCTTGCCACCAGAAGGCTCTAATAATCTAAATGGAGGACACCAGAAGCAGACAGGACACAACATGTGAAGAAAAGTACTAGTTCAACAACAAAAAGATGGCACCAGCTGACACTGTTTAATGCTTCTCTGAAAAATGAAAGGATTAGGACAGATAAGTTTGTTACAATACTCAGTATTGCACCCTAATGAAAAAGGCATTGTACATAGCCCTTGCAATACCATGTGTTCCAGGGCTGCGTACAGAGTTAAGGGTATATGGACATCATAACTGGAAAAAAAAATATATGCTTAATAATTTTAATTATTAATTATTAATATAATAATTGAATAATTGTATAACTATAATTAATATAATTTAATTATTAATTAATAATAAAATTGATAATTAAAAACCTTTCTTACAGAAATAATGAATACTTTTTTAACTGGGGAATACATTGGAAAATATCAGTATTCTGGATATCAGTGATTAGACATGAAGAACTGTACAGTTTGTAAAACAGGGATCCAGGAAGATATAAGAAAACAAAACATGACTTCTTCCTGTGAAGGAAAAAAATCCTTTGTTTAGGGAAGGTTAGTTAATACAATCCAACTTTCTATAAAGGAAAAGATGAAGTTACAAAGTTGTCCAGCATGATTAAATCAGCAACCACAAACTAAAAGATTTCTCTTTTAAGTCTAACCACACTACATTTGGTTCTCCTTTGGAAACATGAAAACATGTCAGATCTCCATCTGCAGTTCGGAGCCCGTCTTTGCTTATAGGGAGGAGATAAGAAAAAAAAAAAAAGGAAAAAGAAAAAAGGATAAAAACACAAAGTGAAGCAACCTCCACACTACAGCTCCCTTTCAAGATGCAGTATTTTGGAGGTCTCTAGATTACATAAACAAGCCAGCTGCCTTCCTTCTACTAACCAATAAAACTTAATATAGTCCTGACGCTTGCTTTTCCTTACAAAGAGAACTCCAGAGGCCAAGAAATAAATATGTATCTCTAGCCTTATCTAGAAGCTCTGCTAACTTCTCCAGCTTTTCTCCACTTATTTGTAATAAAACAGATTCCAAGACCATAAACCTCTTGACATTTTCCAGAAAGTTCACCACCTGTTTATTGGGCATTCATTTTATGAACAGCTATTATAGCTTCAGAACAATTTTGGAGGTAATGAGGCAGGGCTGTAAGTAATTTATTTATTATTAATGGGGAAAACAGAGAATCAAGCATACTTACAGTATACGTTTCTGGACTTTAAATGCATGAGCCTACTGTAAACTTATTTCCTTCTCCCCAGCTCCTCTCATCTTTCATCGATTATCTCATTAGGCACAAAGTGGCTGCCCCCACTATTTGCCTACTTCTCTCCAGGCAGGGCACATGCAGTCACAGCCGTTACCCTGCCCTGGTTCCCTGACCTGCTTTTACAGTCCACTCTAACCTTCAAGGTCTAAAATCCAGCCTGTATTCTTGTTTTCTTTGTCCTGACAGAGCTTCCTGAGCTAGAAGTACATATTTCTGCATTCTTATGTGTGTGCATATGTCTATTACTAAGATAATTAAAGGGAATTTGGGTTATGACTGTCTGTGCCCTCAGGGAAGAGACAGTAACATCTGCTGCAATGACTACTTATTTCTTACTTTTCTGAACAAAGGTTTGGAATTGTTTATGCTTCATTGTTCAAACGTACATATTGCATACAAATATAAGAGGGTGTAAGGGGAAAAAAGACTGAACCTCCACTTAGATGAAAGTGGTTTCAGCTCTACGAGCACATTTAAAAAAACAGTGACTTCACATCCCAACTAGCACAGCCTACATGCTCTTCCCAGTGAGGGCAGCTACCCCTTACAGCTACCAGCTCTGGTCCCTGTGCTGCTGCTGCCAGTGTTCCTGAATGTGGTGCAGAGGGACAGACTGACCATATAAAACACTTGACAGCCTTAGTCATGCCCTCTCTTCAAAGAGGTTTAACCTTGCATGTTTTAACACTTAGATGATGGCTTTGGCAACCAGCCACAAAATTCATTCTGAAGGAAATCATGCTGCGTGGTTATGAGAAATCAGTATTTGATCTCAAAACAGAGTTTTGTAGAAATCTGCTGAATTTTATTATATGTATTGCAGGGAAGAGAAACCTAAAGACAGCTGCCTACAGATAGTTATGCTCTGTTATTTTTGTTGGAAATACCTATGCTTCAATTAGCAAAACCTTTTTACTACAAGTGACCATCTTGTAATGACGCAATTTTATCTATATTTTGGTATATGAACATACTAAACTTCTTTATTTACATTGTTTTAGCAAAATGCAGTTCCTTGATTCTATCAATTCTGCCAAGACTATTGCTCATAAAATATTTTCAGGTCTGAAGATATCTCATGAAAAAAACCCCAAACAAACAAAAAAACCCCAACAAAATAAGACATATTATAACACAAAGAACATACAGAGCAAAGCCTAACACTAATCTTTGTAAGAGTTTGGAGCCAGGACTTCAATGAAGAGCACAAAACCAAAAAGATGCCCCAAAGCAAAAAAAAAAAAAAAAAAAAAAAAAAAAAAAATTTGCCCAAAATCAAAAAAAAAAAAAAAAACAAAAAAAAAAACAACTTAGTAACAAGCAAGAAAAAGAAAAGGAAAAATCCCAACATGACAACATTTCCCTTTGTAAAGTTTAGTTTTATTCTAAGTCACTCTCAAACTCCCAGGTATTTGTCACTATTAACAACTACTTTAGTCAATTTACTGTAGACCTGGTGAGTAAAATGGTAAGCTCCTAAAACTCTCAGAAATGGTAGAAAATAACCACTTTTTTTTTTTTTTGTCCATTAAATTCTTCAAAATGAAATCTGAAATGAGCATTGGAAATGGAAAAGACAAGGTCATGAAAAGTCAAAGTGTTTTCCAACCTGAATATGACAAATTGTCATGTAAGAAGTACCTACCATATTCAGTCACACAAAATCAGCTCCACCCAGTGTCCTATAGTCTTGTCAACAGCAAACAATCAGTGCCACAGAGGGGAGACAGGATGGTCAGGGTTTCCCCAAATCTGTCAGCAAAAGTGATAGGCAGCAGAAGGTGACATTCAGTGACAGGTAGTAAGGGCAGCAGTGTCACCAAGTGAGTACAATTTGGGCCCCATAAACACTGAAGAGAATCTGGAAGGGAAGACGACTGGAATGAGTCTTCCCAAAAACTGTGTCACTATCAAGTATGACAACAAACTTGCTCAGGATTAGATAGCCAGGAACTGCAATTGTTGCCACCTTCTCTGAACTAGCAGTCTAGGTTACTTAGAATCATAAAATGGTTTGGATTGGAAAAGATCAGAGACCATCGAGTTCAACTGTTAACCCAGCATTGCCAAGTCCACCACTAAATCACATCCCTGAATGCCACATCTGCACATATTCTAAATACCTCCAGGAATGGTGATTCCACCACTTCCCTGGGCAGCCTGTTCCAATGCTTATCCACCCTTCTAGTGTAGAAATTCCTCCTGATGTCCAACCTGAACCTCCCCCAGCACAACTTGAGGTGATTTCCTCTTGTCCCATCATTTGTTATTTGGGAGAAGAGACAAATTCCCACCTGGCTACAACCTTTCCTTTTCTCCAGACTAAAGAATCCCTGTTTCCTCAGCCACTCCTTCTAAGCCTACTTTAGGAGAAGTAACCAAGAAGAACTGAACTTAAGATGTTTCTTACAAAGCACACAGCCATGCTCCTGCCACTGCTGCGAGAGACCAGGCAGGCTGTGTGGGCACTCTTGTCAGAATTGGAGTCCACAGGGCCACCTGCTTCCCACAACACCGAAGTGTCTTGCTAGGCTCTGATGACTGCGGTGCCATGAGCTCTCTGAAGACCTGGGCAAAATGGGTTACACCCAGAGCAAGTTAGCTGTGCACTGCTAAGCAGCCACATACATGCTCTTCCACTTCAGCCAACACTCATTAGCTATGGACATATTGCAATGCAGTCCCTGAAAAAGAAGTGAATTCACATGAATCAGCATGGAGATTATGCACAGAGAACTAAAACTTCAGCAAAACATAATTTATACTGTGCCAGATGAGTTAGAAAGAATGGATATGCCTCATTAATGCCTTTTCCAAGGGGTAGATTGACTCATACTGATAGCTATCAGGAAAAGGGACAGAGTATACCTTAAACATCTTACAAAAAAAAAAAAAAAGCCACCTCATGGGAAAAAAAAATAGAAAAACATCAAAGCAGTATTGTGCTTTCTCTTGCTTTAAGCACAGCAAAAACTTCTAGAAATTAACAGAACTTCGGCTGCTTATGAGCTCTGTTTCTTGGTTGTTGATCTATATCTTCAACATATCCCAGTCTGGATGTTTTACAACCTTTTAGTAAAAATGCCCCTCACCATTAAAAATACATCTCTTGAAGAAGAAGAAGGAAAAAAAGAAAAAGAACCAAAACCCAGATTTTAATTCCATCTGCCCACTTTGTGCAGCTCATAGCATGTAGAAGGTAAGAGCCTTTCACTTTGATGCTTTGTTAATCATCAGGGAACTTTGTAGGCTCTAAACATCCACATTAGGGCAATATGGAACAAATCAGCAATGGAAAAGCTCATAGTACATGTCTCTGCAGCTCATTACCCATTGTAGCCAGTCCCAGTCTTACATTATCAGAAATTTATTAAAATTATTACCATTTCATGAATGTCCAGTGCTTGGATGGGATGCCAACATAATTGTCAATTGGTGCTTGCTTTAAAACAATAACACTTTGAGGGAGAGGGGGGAAATAGCCAGTATGCAATCCTTTGCTTGCAGCATTCAGCCCCTACCATTTTATGGCAGGGTCTTTATGGGAATAGACACCAATGATAGTGGGTGGTTCAGGGAATTATAAGGGGATAGTAGCCTTCAACCTTCAAAGACGTATTTTGCAAATTAACAGTAAAGAGCTGAAGGTTGCCATTCCCCAGCAGGAGCTTAATTTCCTATATAAAAGTAAAGGTAAACCTGATTCAATACCCAAAAATATAAAGCTCATGAAGGAATTATTTTCCTCCTTCAGAGGAGCTGGTTCTTGGCAGGATAGTGCAAGCAATCTCATAGTCCCATCATCTAGTCAAATCAGAGTTGCAATATCTAGCAATCAACTTTTCTTCACTGATGAATCATCTTTATTTAAAGAAAAACCCAACAGACAATAGGGAATGGAAAACAATACACCTTAATTCCTCTGCAGAAGCTGGCAGGAGGTTTTTGAAATGCACTTATGAAAAACTACAAAAAGAAGGAAAAAGCAGTAGAAACTGAACAGCTTAGTAGTTTAAAAGGTAACTTGCAACAAGCCTAGGGGAAGGAGAAGAGAGTACAAACAAAAACAAGTTCATAAGGCATATATCCTTCTTCATTCAGCCCACATATTATTTCCTCTTGGCACATGTTAAGTGCATGCACTCCATACACAAACCACAGGATAAAATGAGCAGAGCGATGTACTGAGTCTATATTACTTAGACAAACATCAAGTAAGGGAATTCTGTGGTGGTCAGACAATAAGGTTAGGAAAATATATTTCTTAGGATTCTCTAACCAAGGAATCAAAAAATAACTATGCTATTTTTTCTTTCTGGTTAACCTCAAGTTGAAATGAAGGGTTTGTATTCATTTCTTCTATGGATTGAAACATGCTATTTTTGAGCATATTTATTCAACAGATAACTTCCTTACAGCACAGCATGTATTTGAATTATCACTAAATATAGCTTCTAAAATTATGCAAACTGATGCTTTTTTGTTGACACAGCACAACCTTAAATTCTGACTATTTTATGGAAGAACAGAAGAATGAGATTTGCCCCAGAGCAAATGATCTCAGCTGTAGTCTCAGCATCAATTAAGTCAAGCTCACAATTTCACTGTATTTCTGACAGAAATGCTGAAGAAATTCAACTTTATGCAAGTAAACTGCAGGACAGTCAATACTTACAATTTCACACCTGAAACTGGATTTGGGTCTATTTTTTTTCCAGCTGACTCACACCCTGCTAAGCCCTTGTGATGGTCCCTTCAATCCTACATTATGGATAGAGTCTGCCTACAGAATGAGACTTCAGCTGAGTTTTGACAGGTCTGACAGTTTCAGAGTTCAGCAAATGTGCATGTCTGGGGAAACAAGGTGCCACTGTAACTACTTTTACACTTTTTGTTGATTGTTTTGGGTTTTTTCTTTTTTAAATTTAATAAAAGTTCAGGTTCACAGAGAGTTACCACAAAGGTTCTGTAGAGTGGATGGACTTTGAAACAATGGAAATATTTAGACAAATGTTACACCCCTCAAATGTTTTGCTTTGGGAGTTTTTTGCACAAGAATAATTCAACTTCTATAAACAGACATTGTTTCTCATAGAATCATTTCTCATAGAATAAATTTGGTTTCCACAGCCTTTTCTAACTGTTTAGGTTAAACATATCACTTTACTATTTTAAGAGAGTCTGTTTTCCAAGAGTGTGTTTTCTAAGAAGCTGGCCATCAGTAAACCCTAATACAGTTATAGAGCTGACATTTCATGACTACATGCAAATGAAAGCATATCCAAATAAGATAAAATTTAATAAAAATTAAAATTGTAATGCTTTATATCTAATGATTAGCTCATTCAAGCACTTTTAACTTATTTCAAGCATAAATATACGTCTTTTCCCACTGTAAACATATGAAAACATATGTAGAATCAATGTTCTCACACTGTGAGTCCCTGTGTGTCCATTCTGTCCCCTGCACCTTCTTTCCTTTCACCCAGTTCTAAGTTACACACAATTTATAACCTCTTGACTCGCATGCTTCTATTGGAATTACGCTAGTATAGTTGATGAATCCTTAGTGCATGGATGTAACAAATGCAGACAGGCTTTTTATTTTTTCTTTTTTTTTTTTTTTAAGCCTGAATGTCAACAGATTAGCCCATCTTTGCACATCTGGATGCAGACTCCTACTTAGAGAGAGAGAAAGGAGACAGAATATGCATCATCAGTTAGCTTCGCCACATAAAACACTGGAATGCACACTGCTAGGCTGATTCTGTCAATCCATCCCATACTTAGAGGTCTACTTTTATATAAATCTGTTTTCTGTGATAGTTCCTAACAACTTTAAATATTGAGAAAAAGAAATTTCCAGCTTTCAAGAAAGACACAAAGTGCCTTATTCTAGTCTAAGGAAGCTCTATGACAACCAATTTTAGAGCTGTCAAAATTTTCTGATCTACAGCAGACTTCCTTATTTATAGTTTCTGAGAGAGTGAAAAGGTGCACTGTGCAGTCTTAATGTTAATTATGCAGATAAACAAATTACAACATGGTTACTGTGTATGAAACAAAAAATGTAAGTAATTTTTAGATTATGTCAAAAGTCCTGTGAAAGTGCATGCATCTCTCCCACTTGTTTCTTGTCTTCCACCAGCAAAAAAAGTACTCAAGTAAAAGTTCTCAAGTAGAAGTTCTCAACTGGCAGGTGAAATTCTTGCCATTTGCTATCAGGAGATATATCACAGTCTTCAACTGCAACTATTTAGCTGGAAAAATCAGTGCTAGAAATAGTATATGCCTCTCCACACAAAGTAGCTTGACAGGATCATCACCTAAGTGAGCGGTTTTTGATGGGCAGTGGGAAAGAAAGCAAGCTCTTTCAGGAGATACACTCCTTTTCCATATTTCACCATGACAACTCCTGGGGACCATTTTGTCTTTTTATTAGTTTTTTGCAGCTGTTCATCCATACGCTACACCAGACTCTCACTCCATTAGTTTTATTTAATAGTTTATACTCCAGCTACCATCCCTCTCAAAAGAAGACAAATCAAATAAGTACATTGCTGTTTTGGCATACCAGAAACAAAACAAAAAAAAAAAAAAAAAACACACACAAAAAACCCAACAACAAAAAAAAAGCTTCAGTCAGTTATAAATAAAACAAAACTGTTGATATCTCTGTAAAGTACTGAGTTTACAAGCTTTAAAGTACCTACCACTGAATAACACTCAGCCTTGGTTAACGTTCAGCATCCCACACAGTATTTAGCCCTGGTGGATCTAATACTATTACAAGCTGACTTTACAAGGCAGGGTATTAATGCAGCATTCAAATTAGAGGGGTTTTAGCTGCTACAAATTGATTTATTGATTCTGTGTTGGTGTAGCAGCACTAATAACATCAACAGATAGGACATTTTCTTAGGCACTGATGAAGTCAGTAAATGTCACAGGAAGAATACAGAAATCGGGAAGATGGTGGGTTGAAACCTGCCAACTCCTCCTGCAGGAATCATTCAGAGTGGCTCTTCTCTCATACCTCCCTCTTATATCATGATACCCCAAGCAGACAATTCCTATATACAGGTTCAAAGACAAACCTCTCAGGCATTGCTTCCTCTGGTCTCAAATCTTCTGTTTTCCCTTAACTAGCAGTCCTCCAACTAGAAGTCAAACACTGTTTGCCCACACCAATTATGTTACCTAGCTGTAACACATTGTATACTGCATTGCAAATATGTTTCCACATGTACTTTGTAATATTTAGTAACGGCCCTCAACAGATTGTTGTGGTGAAAATGAACTACAGCTTGTCAGAATATTTTTCAATATATGCCAGTTCATAAAGGCTAAGGTATGTCATGGATATGTACTGATTGGTGATATTTTTTATCACAAAGGTCTGGCATTGAAAATCTTACTAAATCTCATCTTAAAAATATGACAATAAATGTTTCTATATGTATTTCCCACATATGTTTACAACAAAAAGGAATTGGTTTTGTTCAGTGAACTCTGTGACACTGTCTTTGGCTACATCAAAAGATGGAACTGAAACAAGATGACAGAAGGTCTCTGTCCCCCAAAAGCCTTAGCATAGTAACTTAGAACCAGAAAGTCATCACTAGAAATTAAATATGACAGAGAACAAGAAAGATCTAAAAGACAGGATCAGGCTAAATTCAAACTACTCTCCTAAATATTGACTGAATCAGATTCATAAAACACATTTTTAGTCAACTCCTAGCATGTAGCTCTGACAATGAGTCTCAATTATTTGCTTTTACAGTAGCACATACAAAACCAAAAAGTACACACAGTGATCTCTTAGTTTGTGAAATTAAGATGTAACACATCATAATAGTAATAGAAGTAACACAGAATTTTAACTGTGTTACTTCAATTACTTTCATTTACAATATTGTGTATGCATGTTATGATAAAAAATAACATATTAAACTCAATCATACACATAATATGAATGCTAAGGAAACCAGATATATCATCAGAATACTGTTTAGTCAATCAATACGTGAGTGATAGAAGTCCCTCCTTCACAACACACTGATGGTTTGCTGTTCCAAGTACAGAATGCAACAATTTTAGTTCATTCTCCAGTGAATTGAAGAAAGGGACAGCTGGTACCATCGCTGTTATTAAACCATTAAAATTCCAGAACAAAATACTTTCTGTAAAAACACAACATTATTTTCTTTAACTTCACAAAAAAAGAATGGAAACAACTTTTTTCAGTTAAAATTAAATAAATTCTAATTCATTAGAATAAAAAACTTATACCTGCTTTACTGGAAAAACAGAAGGAATGCAGCATGCAATATAATACATCTTAATCTCTACATTCTCACAGCTACAAACTATTTGGAACTCATTTTAAGTTGTGACACTAATGGAAAAATCTCAATTCAAATAAATAAAAAGAAGTCTGATAAGTTATTAAATTACTTACGATTTTACAGAAAACACCCTCCAAATGTTCTTTGCTTTGTTGCAACTGTTGCTCAGCACTTCACCCCAATACTCAAGATGACAACCACATGTATGAAGAGACCGTCTTGGTGAAACAAGGAACTCGTGGTGCAGCTCCAAAGCAAAAGGACTGTGTACGAGGTGTAAGCAGGGACAAGGTGAGCTCTGAATTGGGCAGATGACCTAGTGCCAGCAGACACAGGTGATGCTGAGGCACTCAATGCCACCAGCAAGGTATCAAAGGTGTTTGGTGTTTAGTGAAACGGGTTCAAGAACTACCAACCACAGACGTGGCCTGAGTTAGGGATGACTTGTAAGATCTCAATGTATATAAATGCACGGGATCAGACAAGCCCCATCCACAGACACCAGGATAACCAGCCACTTTTTATCTCTGAGAAGTCACAGAGATGAAGAAAGGTCCTAAGCACTGGGGGAAATATGGGAACTAAAGACCAGTCAATCTCATTGAAGTTCCTGAAAAAGTTATGGAGTTAGTTCTCTTGGAATGCACTTTTCTGGGCATATGGATAAGAAAAAGGTGAAAGAGAATAGTCAGCATGGATTTGTCACAGATAAATCATTCTTGACCAACTCACCTTGACTAGTTTTAATGATGAGGGAAAAGTGGAAGCATTGTCTCACTGCAAATTAGGATGTCATGGTCTGTTTCTTCAGGTGGGCAACCAGAGGGCTAAAAATTCAGTTGGGTGATCAAGCCCAGAAAGTAAATTTTTAATACCCTGTAGTCCACCTGAACCAGTAACAAGTGGATTATCACTAGGGTTGATCCTGGAACCTGTCTGTTTAACAACTTAATCAACAACCAAGGGGAGGCAACAGAATGCAGTTTGTAAAGCTTGCAGATAACATCAATTTCAGAGAACCAGTTGGTAAGCTTGAGACCCAGAAAGGGTGGAGGAAGGGGGCGAGAGCAACTTCATGAAATGAAGTGTACATATGCAGAATCCTGCACCTGGAAAGGAGTAACTCCATGCCATAGTACAGGCTGGTTTTAATAGCAAAAGAAAATGAGTCACCCATCTTTAAATGTTGCTTTCAGCTGCAAATTCTGAACAAATTTGGAAAGCCTGGTTGTTTTTAACTTGCGTAGAATACAGTCCAGGTTTCTATATAACAGCACTGAATGCACCTTTTTTCATACCATTCTATATTAAAAGCAGAGGTTTCCATGAAGTGATTACACTTAGCCTACATCTAGAAGGGTGTGTTTTTTTCTTACTCCTTACCTTTGTATGCAATAATTGGGTGCTCAGCTCTGTGGCAGTGCATATCTTCTGTTGTTGTTGGCTCCAGTATTCCTAACACTCCAAGTCCTGCCAACAGCAGTGTGAGGACGCAGCTTCCTTTCATGGTGGTCATGCTGCCCTCCACAGCAGTCACTCCTTTTAACTGTCTACTCTTCTTGCATTCATGTGGGAAAAGCACCTGGAGAATTCAAAGAAATTTACTCAAGTAAAGAGCCAACCACTGAAAAAATTAGACAATTCTTGATGTTTAAAACAAAACAACATTGTTTTCTTTCTATCTCTGTAGTATTTGACTACACAAAAGTATGCTATCAGCTGCTCCTCTAATTAATTCATAAACCTATCATCAGTTAGTCAGTTTAGGAATATGGATTGCTTTTATCAGTCATTGGGATTAAAGAACTGATATTCATTACCTCCCCACACTCCCACACAACAACACAACCCCATCCCGCTTTAAAATTTTGGTTTTTGGTTTTGGAGTTTGAGGTTTCTTTATTATTGTTTTTTGGGTTTTTTTAATTGGGGAAATAATGTTCTCCAACATTTTTTATTTTATTCTCTTAGATACAGCACATGCATTTAAATCTATCTTCCTTGTTCACTTGGATCCACTGCTTCGTGTTCTGCTTTCCTCACAGACGAGTGTTTTGACTCCTTGTGAGTACAAGGCAGGAGAGAAATTGCTCCTTTATGTTACTGACTATTCTGAGAGAACAACAGCCCTAGAGCATCTATCTTCTTGCTTATCTGCAGAATATGTATAGCACAGCACAGAAATGGTAGAACAGGGTTCACCTCAATGCTCTGATACACTTTTGCTTTACAGGAGTGAGGGTCACTGGTTCCGACACTGGCTTAATCTCCACCCATTTGCCAAGGCCAATGACATGGCTGTGAACTGCAGACTCTAATGCTCCAGACTCCTTTCTACTAAAATTCAGACATGAATCAATGTTGTAATGGTTGCAATTAGAACGAGAATAAAGTTGAAGTTCAACATCCTGGTTTTTTGAAACATCTAATAGCCACACACTTATATAAGTAACAGAATATGTTAATATAGTTTTAGATCCAGCCTAATTCCTTTAGTTTTATCATTAAGAACATTCCAAGCTGTAACAACCTAATGATTCAACCCAAAAAAGCTTTTGCCTCTAGCAGCTTTACTGAGTCACACAAGCTTGCTTGCTGATAGCACACAGTTATGAGACATCACAGCCTTTCAGGGGAGAAGACCAGAGATTTCAGGCAACTCCATAATGGCAGAAATGTCATTCTACTAATTAATGGGGCAATTGATCTCACTGAGTTGCAGTGTGCTGTTTAATAAGGTGGCAACTTTCTGTTTGTGTAAAATAAGCATCCTAAACACATATAACAAAGGGCTGTTAATTAAAAGGTACTCCACAGTAAGATCAGTGTGTTTGAAAAGCTATACTCAGAAAGTAGAATGGATAATAAGCATTGGTCTCTAGCGTTACTAGAGCATCAGTCTTCAGAAGGTGAACTGCTCTTCTCCTACCACCTAATTTTCTGCCTTTAGATGTTTTCCAGTCAAGATCTGGACACTTCTAATCCTTACCAATTTAAACTAAAGTAAGTAGATCAAAGACATAACACATCTGAGTGGTACATAAATTTAACAGTCAATTTTAGCTTCTCGGCTAAACTTGCTTATGTTACTGGAAAAAAAAATAAAATAAAAAGAGGAGGGAACTTCTAAACAGTTAAACTCATATTTTTACCTTCTTAAATAGTATGTCTTATGATGTCACGTACCAATATGAATCTGTCCCTACAAATTGTTTGTGGCTCACAGCTGGCAGTATCTGCTCATAGAAATTCTGTGCACTCACTTATATAAGGGCATAAAGCACTTGTTCCAAGGTTTTGATAGTCCATTTTCTGCAAGGGTGACATTTCAATGCATTATGTACTGTTCTTATACAAAATCAACCAGTTTGTGTGGGTTATAGCATAGCTAATGGATATTCCTAACTTACATATCATAGAAATGCATTACTAACAGCTAGTTCTAATTCATGTTTCTGTAAGATTACAGATGTGTATTCAGGAAGCAAAATGAAGGTTTGATACCACATCACAGACTCTCAAAAGCTGTTTTTCTTGTACACAGTACAGCATCAAGTATTCCAATACCTAGGAATATGGTACTGCCATATCAAAAAGAAGAAAAAAACCTTTCTTTTCCTTTTTAAAGCCTCAGAAATACCCATAAATTCATTAATTTAATGGACAAAATTAAACAAGAATAAAATAAAACGTTTACACTGGAAGGCCAGCTTTCTCTGTCTTCCTGGCTGCAAATGAAGCCCCATGCTCTTCATGCTACCAGGCTTCCATATCCCAGACAAGCTTCAAAAAACCAGCTCTATTGTACTACTTTTGTATCTACTACTACAAAAGCATAATCCTGTTTCTGCAGAAAGAAAGAAAAGGACCAGTACTCTTCATCCAAACACTAAATATTTACATATTTATGGATGCCTTGTTTTCCACTACAAAAAGGATACTGTCTACCATGGGTCTAATTCTGGTATTCGGAAGGACTAAGAAGTAAATGCTGACAGGTCTGATGTCTTGTACCCTTTATGTATCAAGACACTTCTCCCCATCTGTCCCCTGTGAAGAGAACTTGGTAGCAGAAACAAAAATTCCTTCACAATACCCTTCCTCAGCCTCTAAATCCAAAGAGGGGCCAAAAAGGTTTTTTTATTTTCCTAGTTGAACTCCTCTCACTGCATGCATCTCACATGGCAAAAATGGAGGCAGGATACACTCCTTTCCCTCACTTGGAATATCCAAAGGCAGATTTGTCTTTGAAGGAGACACAAAGAAGGATGTGAATGCACTTTTGATAATACATATCTCAGCAAAAAACAGTAACAGTTGAAGTTTCTCTCTACCTCGACCTATAGCTGCTTAAATGATTTTTAGTATTCTAAGTCTACTAATTATTTTATAAGTATTAATTTAAATACATTAAGCACATTGTGGGGCACTGCAAGAAGAAGCTTACTTGCAACTACTCAGAGTCTTCAGAGACCCTAATAGACAAGAGAACAGTAAATCAAGGTAGTAGGTGGAAACCTCATCACAAGTTAAGTCACTATCCTATCCACTTCACTACACTACTGCATGCATGGAAGAAGAAAGCAGTCTGGAGACTGCACCTAAGCAAATGCTAGGGTCAAAAAAAGTAATAACTTCTTTAAAAATCCCCAAACAAAACAAGCAAAACCAACCAAGCAAAATCAAACACCCCACCAAGAACCAAAAATCCCACACGTCCCCAGCCTCCCCCAAAAAACACAAATAAACCCCCACAAACAAAACACACACCTTCAACATATACCCACAGCATCAACAGATGAACAGACACCTTAGAAAAGGCTTCAAAACCAAATCTTTTTCCATAGAAATTGCAAGGGTTAGATTTCTCCCTTCTGCACAAGTTCTATCTCTGTCCAAGGTAACAGATGTAAAAATGAGCCTGCGGAGGCTGCACCTGAACTCTGTACCTAAACAGAGCTGAAACACTACAACAAGTCAGAAGTCCTGAGGCAGGCAAAGCAATCTTCTCTAAAATCAGCCCTTCTCTCATTTGAAAGTGCAGCTATTTTGCCAAGAAGTGATAGTTACCCTGGAGCATAAGACATGACAAAACAAAGCCAGGAGAACCCTAAACATGAAAAGTTTACGCTAGTCTCCTTGATTTCTATATAATTTCCACGTGTAAATCTCTCTCAATCATGAAACATAATGGTCAGGTCAAAACTCTTCAAAACATGTCCAAATAGTGTCATTGACTAACTTTTAAAATATTGCTAAATATTTAGGAAACAGTACATTGACCTGTTATTTGCATAGTTTTTTGAGCACAGGCCTTTAATCAGATTTCTGACAAACTGCATTTTACAAGTCACTAAAACAATTTGAGGATGCAAAATGAAAGCAGAATAAGCAGCATTTTAAGATGCAATTTATTCCAATAAATTATTTTACTCCTGTACGTAAAGGCTTTTGTGCACTTCTTCTCTCCCTCATTCCCTTTGTTTTGATTCAGCTTGCCTAGAAGAAATATAAAGATGAATGAAGCCCATTAGGCAAAGGTATTATATTTTACAAATGTACTGTTTGGTTTCTCCATCCAGAGTATTTGATGAGGACAAATCCAGCAATTCAAGATTTTCTATTTTAGCGGAGCCAAAAAAAAGACACTTAAAAGAGAAAAAGTGTGAACAGCTAAGCATGCAAGGCAGGTAACTGCTCCTCCTAAGTCCAAGCAGATTCATTTTAGACTATTCTCTCCAGGCACTGAAGTCATATATTTAAAATTAAATAATCAGGATGTCAATATTTCTAGATCATTTCAAATACACTGTGTTGGAAGTACAATTTACCTTTGAATTATGAACCACGTTTTCCTTTGTTAAATCAAAATAAGCTGCTGCACAAAAGAGAGAGCTGCCACACCAACTGCAGCTGTCCAGCAGCAAAGATGTTTTCAAACAATTCACTTTGCTGACTCTGTAAGCATCATATTAACTGCACTTTCAAAGAAAGATGAAGTGAGCTTATGTCAATATACGTATACGAAAAGCAGAGTTTGGAATGGTTAAATGATGCCAGTTTCAGGACTGGCTCTGAGTACATGCATCCACAAGTAGGTCTGGGGTTTCTTTACATGCACTCCAGTGTCTGCTCTCGCAGATGTTGCTCATGTATTTTGCTGTGGAAGACTCTTTCCATTTTCCCTGGGCACTCTGCTCCACATCTTGGCTTGCAAAACAGTAAAAGTTTGATAAAAAACTTGTGCACAGGCACAAACCTGAAAAAAAAGTATTTGTCTAATAAAATAAGACTATATATTACTCTCAGAGAAATCAGGAAAAAGGGTATCAACACTCCTACAGTCAAAAAGTTGGAGTATGTTAATACCCTGCGATGTAGGCTCAGTTTCTCTTTCTGTAATTTTTCTTGATTGGTTGAAGCCAAACACCTCTATTTCATACAAAAACCATTTGAGAGGAAGATTGCTAGAGAAAGGAATATATATAAAAAAGACTCTGTCATCACACTTACCAAAAAAATTTAACTAAATTCTAAGGCAATGTGTAGACTCTCAGTTTCTAGTTCTAGCAACCCCAGTAGTGACAAGCCCTGGAGCCCAGAAGGAAAAAAGGATGGAGGCTGGAAGGAGGCATCAAGAAGGCTGTTTCCCAAAAAACCACAAGTTGTTTCTATTATAGTGGTTCCTGTTTTCTGTCAAATGCACAAAATCCCCTCAAATGTATACCTCTTTATAGTACAATTACTTTCAGATACATTCCTTACTCAGTATAGCTTTAAGAAAACAATTTGCATATCACTCAGATACACAATTAGATTAGATCAATAGCTCAAAGATCACCTCATTAAACAAAAAGATGAGACTGGAGGCTATGGATCTTCTTCAGTGAAATAATCTAGTCGTACCCTATCACATCTTATCACTAGCCCCAGCAATGCAGACTGTTTACTATGCGGCTGAGTAACATATTCTAAATTGTATTTGCATAAAGTGAGAGTCAGCTTCAATTAACAAACTGATTACTGAGTTACTTCAATTTTTTTCTTAATATTGTCATTCATTTCCGCAGTGCCATGAATTTTAAGATCTGCAGGAGGCAGACAGCCATCAGCTGTCATTGACTAACATAGTCAAAAATCAATCCTTGAATTCATAGTGACATTCTGCCAAAAGTCTGCTAATATCTGTAGCTGAGGGTGACAACTCATAAAAGAAGAATCTGTCAACAAAGCTAGTTCTCCAGAGCTTCTCATAGAGCTGATACTTGTGATTTATGCAAAGCAAGCACTGCTTCAAGAACGGTGGCCTGAGTGAAGCAAGGAATTTGTAATAATGCCTCAGAATGCAATTATCACATTGTGGGCTTGTCTGCCTCATCAGTGTGGCACAGCCCCACTGGACCACAGCCTTCCTCAAATACAGTCCAACCCAGTAGGTCCATGCAGAAGAGCACCACAGGCATCTTAGGGTAGGAATAAAGGGAATCAAATCAGCACAGCCAAGGCCCAAGTTCCAAAAAAATCTCAGCAACTTTTTTCAAATCCCTTTTTTCTTAGCTATCCTTTATCTCCTCAGCCTTTCTGGCATATTCACAAGGCCCAGATTCCTACCTGAAGTTTCCTTCCACTTGTCTAGTTTCTTGGTCCAGTCATTAAGAGTACTTTTTCCCACGCACTGCTTGGGACATCCACTCAACTGTGATCCTCAGACTGGACCTGAGAAGTCAGGCTGAGGCAGTGAAAAGAGGGATTCTCCACTTCAGACAGACTACAAAACCAGCAATTTTTTCCTTTTACAAAATAACTTTAATGGAAAACCAAAATGGTAATGATTGCTTGCAACAAAAGGTCTGAAAAGCGGAAGAAAAATCAGAGGAATTTTAACAGACACAGAAAAGGAATGAAGTGAAAGAAAATGAGCCAGGAGAAGACAGAAGTGTCAGCTAGGGCAGGAAAAGGAAATGGAGAAGGAAGAACTGTAGTAATTAAGGGATCAACACACACACCCCTGCATTTCATCTTCTCTTTTTTTCTTTCTATATAACACTTTCCTGCTCCTTTTCCAGTTGGTACTATTATTGGCAAACCAAACACGTCTTCTTAGGGCCCAACAAACTGTCAACACCATGAACATGACACAGAACACAAGCTGTTCTGTAGTAGAAATACACTTTCAGGTGCTGTGAGTAATAGCAGTTCAGAACAGAGACCATACCACAGGGTCCTGTTCATTTAAAAAAATTATATAGCTTCAAAATGGGATCAGGAAGCTATGAAATACCTTGACACTCCCATTTTGCCCTGTGAAATTCAGGAACTTCCTGAGAAACAGTAATCAGGAAAAATCCCACTAGCTGCTCCCTGCAGTCTTACCCTCTTCCCTGAGCCATGTGCTGTCTGCTTCTGACAAACACCAGATGCTGGGCTGGAGCCACCTCTGACCAAGCACAGCCATGTTCTCATTGCCTGCAAAGGTCTGAGCCCTGTACTGCACACTGGTGGTAGCTTGTATTTTTCTCACTTGTATCACCACACAAGTTTGTACTTATGAGTTATTCATAAAGTGTAGTGAAAAGTGAATATAGTATCTGACTATAAGACAGAGAAAATCCATTGCATGGTTTCTTACAAAGCACGTGCTACAGTACATGAATTTGACCACAAAGAGAAACAGCAACCAGAATAGCCAAATCCACAACATTTTGTCTTTAATAGTCCTTCACCCATGCAGTAGGAAGGACTTTGATTTGGAAAGATGTTTCTTCTAGTTATAGCTGAGTCAAAGACCCCAATTTCAACAGAATCATGTGGCCATTAACTGGACTTCCGTACACACTGACAAAAACATGACAAAAATTGCATTTTGGAAGTTTCTTTCAATTTATCCAGCAATGTTGTTAGTGGCCTTTGCAAATATTCTTTCCAAATATCCCTGGAGCACTCTTAAGAGATAAAATATAATACATTAAGATGTGGACAACAATTTTTCAAGCACCATGTACTTTCAGAGACCTAATAATGCTGCCTCTGACTGAAATGTTATACTACATTTTTCTACACCCCAGTAAATGAAATCTATGAAAAATCTTATTTACCCATTAAAAAGGAATATAGTAATAGTATGCTCATCTACCTTATTGAAGAAGAATGAGTAAAAAAACCAAAATACCAGATAATTAGAGTATTTTCAACACTTATTTTTATCATATTTGTTAGCAAATACAGTCTCAGTTTATGATATTGTGTCATTTGTTCTAAGCTACATAATCATGTTGATTTCACATAACAAACTATATTTTTTTAGAAGGGAAATATGTTTCAATCTAGGGGGGAACTACTGCAATGAAGTAATTTCTTGAACAGCCTTCAAACTCACTCTGTTCTTCCCTAGGTTTACTTTAATCTACTTTTTTGTATTCTGCTAAAACAGCGTCTGTGCTCCCTTTATAGTGAGGGGTTCACAGAAAAAGTGAATTTTGAAATTTCACCAATGACAATTAGGAATCTAGGTGGGAGCAGAGTCACAATTAAAAGTAAATCTGTGACTTCATTTGCACTAACAATGCACTGAAACTTCACTATGTATAAAAGAAAAAGTACTCTTAAATTATAAAAGCTCATATTCCGAAAGCTGTCCACATCTTGCCTTCTAGCATGACATGTACCCAAGTTCAGCTATGATGCAAGATGGGAAGAGGAAATGCTCCGGCTTAGAATGCTTTGTCATCTTTTTCTTTTCCGTTCACCTTATTATAAACTGCCATGTATTAGGAACCATTTTTTTTAAAAAAAAAAGTTTAAAAACATGGTTCGGTTGAAAAGAAGTTCAGAACTGGGAGGAGATCCATGCAACAGAGGAGCAGATGAAAATGCACCAAGATAACCAAAGGGAAAAAATTAGCTGGGAAGAGAGTTTTATTACCTGAAGGGAGAATGAAGAAAATTAGAGTTGGATGAAAATTTGTGTCAAATCTTTAAGATGTATTAGAAGCAGTTTTGAGAGAAGATAAGGTTAATGGAAGTAGGTAAAAAAGAGATATGAAAGTAATGCAAGCTCAGCTGCTGCATTCTATATAAATAAGAAATAGGCAAAACAGAGATTGGACTCATATCTGTTGAATAATTAAGAAAGAAGATCATCACACCACAGATTATTGCTGTAGCCATCTGGACATACTTTTTTATATTTGTAAACTGTACTGAAAATTGTGCCAAAATTTGCACATGGATGTAAAGAGAAACCATAAGGAAGACAGTACTACAGAAACTTCAAATAGCTGGGGGTTTAAAAAAAAAAAAATATATATATTTGACTTAAACCAGTTCCCTATCAATTTGTACATCACTGTATAAAAGTACTTGAAAGTACCCAGTATTTAGCTTTCACAGAAACTTAATATAATACATTTTAAATGTGAATCACCAATCTAAAGAACAAAATTGTACTGCTAAAACAAAACTATTAGTGGATATTCTGCACATTAATACTAGGCAAACTTCCAAAATAAAGATCATATTAAGGTAGTTACTACTTTAAAGAACTGTTGGATCAGCTCCAAACTATGGTGAAATGACTACTGTGACAGCCTGCTCCAGTTAGATGATAAAGGCAAATTTATCCTTCTCATGGTGGGTTCAGTTCTGCAGTTCTTTCAAACAGTTTTAAAGGGCAGTGGGTATTAAACAAATTTCAGCAAATGCATGCTGGTTACAGCTTTGGCAATGGAAATACAGTGAAGGAGAATACACCTTTGTATGGCCCCATGGCTCCATCTGAGAATGTATTTCAGACTCCCAATTCCTCTCAACTCTCACCTCATTACCAGTTTTGATTTGTTTCTTCACATCAATAACCAACGCATTTTCTCTTTACAGCAATAGCTTAAGTGACAGCAAGGTTTAGCAGACTGATATGAAGTAAAGGGAGAGGTGAGGCAGCTCAGAGGCTCCATCCCACATTACTGCTACAGAACTGTTCTGCACTCCACCTATTTAATTATATGTAGCTTTTCTAGCAAGATAAGTATTCAAAACACCCACTCATCTCAGCAAGCTTCTGGATTCCCCCATTAGGTCTTGGATAAGCAATAGACAGAGTATCCAATGAAGAATGCTTAGGTGGACCGAACTATCCAACGTTTCTGCACTGGTTATACAAAATGCCTGGAGTATCACAGAATCACAGAATGGTTTGGGTTGAAAGGGACCTTAAAGATATGTAGTTCCAACCCTGGTCATGGTGTCCTACAGACAGAAACACCTCCTACTAGATCAGTTTGCTCAAGGAGTAAGTAGGCTACTACTGCACTTTGTTGCTCTTTAACACTATTTGTGCAAAATTTAGATGTTTTTTTACACAACAAAACTTTTCCCACAGACTTACAAAGATTCAACACACAAAATAAAGCACTGTTTAATGTTTGCACTAATCCCATGATCAAGCCCCAAAGACTATAGGCAACAGTGTTCAAAGGAGACTCCACAATCTGCATGACCTCCATATCAGATTTTGCATCTAGATTCCTGATTCAATTCAAGACTGCAACAGAAAAATCAGACGACTTCCATCTGTACCATTTCTGTCTTTTGAAGATGTCCATCAGAACATAGGAAACCCCGACAAAGCTATCAGAATCCTGGAATAAGTAGTCTGAAGGCAAAATTGTTATTTCTATTACATCTTTGTGAAAGTTCATCCACCTTTTGTTAGTTATTCACTAAATCATGAAACCAGATACAGATGTTTTAAAATTTCTGTGAAATATCAAGTTAATAAATTCTTTCTTAAAATAAACCAGGTAACATTAAAAATAATAGAGGGTACAAAGATTTTCAAAGAGCTTTCTACAGCTCAAATATCCAATCCATCAGAGTTCACAAAAACAAAAGCCCAAGTTCAAAATTACTACAGTGCTTGTACTTAAACCCCCATGTATTCACATACAAAGGTTTCACACATATCAGGAACATCCCTGCACATGCCTGAACTTTCCATCAACAAACTTGTGTATTTTTTCTAGATCCTAAAATACAGCATGACAACCAAAAAATAAAAAATAATCCTTTTAAAGAGAATAAATCACAATGGTACTTTCTTCCTCTAATACCACTGTTAAAAAATTAAGTTCTATTTTTCAGTCTGTTTAAAAGTAGTAAAACTTGACACAACAGAAATCATATACTATCTGGTGGAATACACCCAATGAAGCTGTCAAACAACAATTAAAGAGATGTCAAATAGCCTAAAGTTAAATGGCTCTTGACATATTTGTTTCAATACACAGATGCCTTTTGTGGGTTTTCTTCAGAGCACACACTGTGCTGCTCTGTGTATTTGTGTATTATAAATAATAAAATAAATACACTATTTTTTCCAAGTTTGAAATATCCTGTTGCGTTATTTTAGTTAGATTCCCATGTTTTATCTAATTCTTAACGATAATGCTCTTTTTAATGATTTCCATTTAAGAGCTTTCAGGAAAAAAATCTATTCTTCAAAGTTATTTCACAAGCTAACAATGTTGTGAAAATCCAATTTGTTTGGTGACATCTTTCCCAATGGTTTCTCAGTGGCTGACAGCTTTCATCAGTCAAACACTAAATTACATGAAATGTCACTGACATCTCCATCATATACAAAATCACTTTAGACTTTTGTAGCTTTGCAGCCATCATTTTTCATTTATCACTGTGGAATCTTATAAGCATACAGTATGTATGTACATATTGCATACATTGAAACATATCTCAGACTGCTCGTTTTGAGGAATCTAAACTTCAGAGACCAAATGTGTCAAAGTCACCTTGAGCTCATAAATAGAAACACATAGGATGATTACGTCTTCCCTCAGATTTTTCTAACAACAAAGGCACTGATTCATCTTTCTTGGGCTGTTTAGCTCAAATCCAAATGTTCTGGTACCCACAGGTGTTTAAAGGGAAGTTTCCTGATCATCCCTACATTTTATGCCACACAATACACTCACTGGTGTCACAGCAATAGCCCATGGAATGCTTCCTCCCACCCCACTGCAACAGCTGTCCAGCACACCATTAGATAAGGCTGGATGATCTGCAGTTTATAAGGTCCTTAGCTAGTGCTGCCTGAAACCACCAAGAAGTATACCCAAGAGCCACATTGTGCTCCTTTCTGCACATCTTCACACCTTCATATATCGAGTTCCTCAAAAAAGAAAAGGCATACATAGCACAGGTGGTGCATCCTCTGTGGGATGAACAAATTATCGAAACACCAACACACTGACAAGCCACAGTCAAATGTCATACACTTTGCTGGTAGGATCACATGCCCACTTAAACAACAGACCACAGCAATAAGCTAAGGCATTCCCACAGGTAGGCCAGTATAGCCTCCATTTCACTTTGCTGGCCTGGCCCTTCATCTTCTCCCAGACCACATCTACAACAGTGGTGTTCCCACACCACATCCTGAGCAAAGACCCTGGCTCTCAAGCAGTCTAAATCTTCCTAGCAATTGGTTCTATTGAAGCTTAGTCCAATACCTACTACTGACAACACGCCTCAACACCCAGATCCATATGCTCACTCATGAGTGGCACCACTTTCTCCTCAAGTCATCCCCTGTCCCAAAGAGAAACCAGCCACCAGAGGCATTTTTAAGACCACCACGGCTGCTCTATATAGCAAGGGTAAAGCCTGAGAGAAGCTGTGCTCATCAGATCACACTGCATCTCCTGCCACACACAGATCTTGGCCTTTCCACTCTCCCTCCACTGGAGCCCAGCTTCCTTCTTCCTTTCCTCAATGCCTGGCAGAGAGGTAACACAACAACCTACTTCTGTTAAGCTGACAGACAGAGTGGTCTCAGTCCTGAGCTGGGTGCTGGCTAAGCCAGGCTATGAACATACACCAGCATCATAATTTGGTCTAAGGTATGCCAAGATCCCACACACTCATCAGCAGCATGGAGGATGGCACATTTATGGGCCCAAGCCTTTAGCTCACCCTGAGCTGAAGACCTGCCAACCAATACATTCAGGACAAGGCAGAGCAACCCCTTTGCCCATTTGCTTAGGATACACAAATTTGGCATACCACACTGAATGTACTGATGTCTGAAGCGAATTGTGGGATAAAAGACAAGGTCTCTGCACAACTATGAGTACCCCTGCCCTTTGACACCTGCCCTTTGAGAAACAAAGTGGCCACTTTGATTTTGAAAGTCAATAGATCCTGAGGTGCTCCTGTAGAGAATTCTTTAAAACCATCTTCACCCTGGCAGCTGAGACTTGCACTCGGCAGACAAGGATAGAACCGTTCAGTGCCCATCATGTAGGTTATGTGGTGGAGTCGTGGCATGCACGACGTGAAAGTAAATAAGAAAGTTAGGAAAGCTCTATCCAAGATGCTGGGAGTGGTTGTGGAATAGCCCCTTCATTCTTGATGTATCCCAAGATAGGTGACCAGCAGTCCCCCTGCATGAACACCACCTTCCACTATGCCCTAAGAAGGGATGGAGCTCAGAGTAAGGGAATACATTAACCCCGTATAAATCAAGACATATTGACATATTCACCTTCCACCTTCCAGTCTCTGTAGACTTGTTCCTCTCCTTTTTGGGAACGAAAACCTTCTTTCATCAGTAGGAGATAGTATTAATTTAAACACCCAAAAGAAAAGAATTCTAAAACACTAACTTTCCTTTCCTGTATTTGTTTATATTTCTTTTCTTTGCCTGACAGTGGTACTAAAAATGCTCTTGCAACCTTACAATCTTCATCCCTTTTCCTTATCTGTAATCCTTTTGCAGTTATATTCTTTCTCCTTTATTTAGCGTCTGCTTTGATGTCATTTGCATATTACTACAGAATGACATGCTGTTAAATCTACTTCCAGAACAACAGTCCAAGCACAAAGCTGTAGAAGGAATATTACGGAAAACAGCCATTAAAAAAACTAAACAACCAAACAAAGAAGCCTTGTAAATGACCTCTGTTAATGACATAAGGAAATACACAAGTACAATAAAAGATCTTACATATAAAACCTTCCCTTTGCCTGCAGGTGTGGTAGTGAAAAATTACTAAATCAGAGCATAAAAGTGTCAGTTTATGTAGCAGTGGTGCAACTAGGTACAAGTATCATGCATATGAGAAGGATCTATTGTTGGAATTCAAAATAAAGAGCACAGAAGGAAAATGTTGAGGATGCAAGGCCTTTCCACTGGGTACTCTGTGTAATAATGAAGGGCAGAATTTGATAAAGGGAGGGGCAAAAAGAAAAGAGACCGGTCACAGAAACAACTAAACAAAGTAATTTGCTTATGTTGTATGCATCTGGCCAAGTCAAAAAATGGGAATTTCTGGCTGGGTTAGAAAATGCATAACTCAAGAAGACAGATTTAAAATGTAAACGATACTCAATTTACCAAAGAATAATAACAAACTTTTTGGCATCATGTGTACAGTTTACTTCAATATATTTCGTCCCAGAGAGAGAATGGGACTCGCATGCCACTTAGAAATCCCAAAAGCACAGTTTGGATACAAGAGGAAATTCCCCCCAACCTGCCCAATTCATACCTGGCCAATTCTTTTCTCCATTACATACCACTTCACCAATAACATTAATGGGACAGTTGCAGAGTGATCTAGCAGAAATTCTATATTGATAATGTCAGTATCATGCATTCTGTTTTTTTTCACAACAGCCCTATCAATTTCTACCACTAATTATATAACTGTACATAAACACATCTCTTTCACAGGAGAAATCCAGTGCAGAGTTCATAGCTCTACTTTTTTAAAGACACAAACCTATATTTATACTGCAATAAACACATCATATAGAGATGTTGAAAACACCAATTGAAACATGTTGCTTTCACTGTGAAAAATCTTTGCAAACCTTCAGTGTTCTGTAAATAATAAATAACTGAAGCAGAGGTCGCCTCATCAGGTTAACCATGAGTCCTACTGCCAAGATAGGCTGTGCTAGCTAGTACATGGATAAACAGGGATTTCAATTTCCAGGGCTGTCAATCTTGCATGTTTTCCAGCACTGGATTCCAGTGTATTTTGTAAAGATGCAATCTGAAGCCAAGTGAAAAAATAATTCCAATTGCTTCGGTGGTGTTGCAGACAGGGCTCCCAGAGCAAACAGATTATACATGCATTAGAGCATACACTGCAAATACAAAAATCTGTCTCACATGATAAAAGATATATATAAATGCACCAAAGCTGTATCAACAGAGTCAACTCCATGGATCTCAAATCAGTGCCCTTTTCTACAAATTCTTTTTACATTTTCAATCAAGACAAGACAAAGCAACCCGTGAGACTTTAGGTAAATGAGAGATATGTGGAAGAAAGCTTCTCTAGTGCAAAGAGTGTGACCTGGAGGACACTTGTGCCAGTGAGGGAGAAGCTGAACCTTATCCCTAACAGAATTTTAAGCATTGGGGAAAAAAAAAAAAAAAAAAGGCAGATTAAAATTATAAATCAAAGACCATTTAGTTTCACACCAGGTGTTAAAGCCATGCTTCTACATGCCATTAATCTCAGAGATTTAACTAGCTTTAATGGGAAGAACCTCATTCTCTGTAGCAAGCAACAAAGGGTCTTTCCATTAGACACGGTGACCTCATCCATCCCTCTCTGATCCTTCTTCACCTCATATGCAGATTAAAGCTCAGAACAATTCATCACTTCAGTACAAAGTTGTTTGCAGCTCAGTGGTCTGTGGTTATGTGACACACCAGGCACAGTGTCTGGAAGAGACTGAAGTTCCTTTGACTCTGAAATTGCTACTGCTGCTTTGAAGCAACGCAGGTTCCTTTTAATAAAGAACAACTACTGCTAATGAGGTTTTCATTGTTATGTTTAATTTGTTAAAATTCCTCAAAGGACTGAAAGGAAACCTCCCATCGCTACACACACAGTGCCACAAGGAAGACACCGCAGGAATTAGAAAGGCCAGGAAGAAGCACTTTTCTTCACAAATGGATGAGCTAAAAGAATAGGTGGTAGGGAAATGGCTGAGCTAAGCATTTAATAATACTTTAAATTGGTAGCAACCTATGTTATATAGTTCCTCTTTCCCTTGTAACCACTCCTATTCTGCAATTCCCTTCCATTTATCTAAAATCAAACCCTTCTATCCCCTCTTCCTACAACAAAAATACTCTTTCCTCAGGATTGTATATATCACTATTTGAAATATCCATACCATTTTTGTCTTTGAAAGTTTTGGTCATGTTACTTAGAAATCTTTAAATTTTCCATTTCAATTTTTTTAGTCTAATTTTTGCTACTATTTTAACAAAATTCATTTTTACCAAGAGCAATTAGCCTCTCTAATCTAATGCAAAAAAACACTGTTTTCCCTTCCCATGTTTTTTGATTTCAAGTCCCCCTGGAAAACTTCTCAGAGAAAGCACAAATACTGGTACAAGAAATTTGAATATTCTTTTATGCTTGCATAGTTCCATCCGTCTCAGCTGTATAAACCACTGATGGAAAACCAAAGACATTGTTTCTTTCGTTCCCAGTATATGCTCCTCTCTAAGCTCCTAAAACTCTCTTAATTCTTTGGAATTTTATTAATTAGTTTCTCAACCGTGCTTACTTACCTCTTTTCATTCAATTCCTCCAGATCAATTTACGTATTTTCCACTAATCTTCTCCTACAACTCTCTTTATTCTAGTAGTCTTATCTTTTTGGGACATTTCAATGACTATCATTATGAAACCCTGTCATTTTTAGCCTTTGCCCTTTGATCATAATACAACTCCAACATTTTACTTCTCACATTAATTCACAAACTCAGAAGTATTTCCAAATTCACCACTCTTTTCTCATTCTCCTTGTACTCTCCTTAGGCTTTGCTGTTTCATCTTGCTTATCTCTCCCTTCAAAGGGTATTTTCTCTACACCAAAACGGGTGTCACTAGAACTTACATATTGAAAAAAGGTGTTCCAGTAATTCCTTTCTGCCTCACAAGCACTACAAACTGTACAGGGAACAAAGTAAGCAAAAATAAAGTGAGATTTTTGGAGTAAGAACTGAACTCTCAATGAAACAGCTTGAACATATTAAAACAAATTTAATTGTAATTTATCAAGTGCCAAACTAAGATTAAAAGCATTTGTCTTACAATGAGGGAAAAGTCTCCAAGCTCAGTGTGACACCTCGAATTACATAACAGTTTAGCATTTTTAAAAATACTTTTAGCAACAGAGTTCTCTTCTGGGACTGCACCCTGCAACTCTTCTGTTGATAAAACAACATGTAAGAACCACCACAGTGGGTCGGGTTGCCTGTTTAGCGCAAATGAAATGACTAAACTGGCTCAGACAAAACATTCAGTCTGACCTACTGCTCTGTCCCCAGAAGCAGCCAAGACCAGGTATCTAAAGAAACAGTGGAAAGAAGCACAGCAATATACAATATTCCACTCTCCACAAAACACTGCACACTTTCCACAGATGGCTGCTCAGTAACTTCCCTACCTAGAGGTAATACTTTAGTCCAGCACCTCTTTTTTATCCTTCCTTTCGTTTTTTCCAACCTCTTTTTCCAACTTTGTCTAGCAGCTCTTTACACCCATGCAGCACACATAGCACACACTGTGACAAGGAATTTCAGAACTGACTTACACTTTTACAAAAAAAATCCACTTCTTTTCCTAGTTTTAAAACTTTTCTGTGCCTCTTTCATCACATGTCTCTTCTAATACAAAATTAGGCGGCTCTGAGTATTCATTTCCTATTCACACACACACCTCACAGATTTTATGATTTTTATAGACACCTAGCTTTAGCATCTGGCTACTATCTCTTTTCCAGTCTGGACACTCTCATCTAGTTAGTTGTTCCTGTATGGTGCTGCTCCATGGATGTCTCCCACATCCTGCTGCCTTTCTTCATTCTTCTTGACTTTCTCTGAAACTTTTCCACTTCTACTGCACTTACTCTGAGATGAGGACACTGGAACAGCACACCAAATGCTGGCTAGATGAGATTTCTGGGAGGCATTCAGTCTGACCAACCATTCAAAGCCCCAGTAGATCAGGTCAGCTGTAGCACAGTCCAGCTAAGACTCGAAAGCTCACACTGGGAGACATGTCACTCCCACCCCATTCCCAGGTAACTTTGTTCAGTGCCACACTGCCCTCCTAGTGAAAAACCTTTTCCTACAATGCCCAATCAGAACATTTCAATTTGCAATCTGTGTATGTTAACTCCCCGTTACATGGTTTGACACAACCAAGAACATTGGTTCCGTCATCTAAGCACCATTCGAGTAGTTGAAGGCTAATATTAACCAGTTCTTAAATATCCTCTTCATCAGGCTTTTATGCACAGAAAACAATTCTTTCTCCATCCACCATATTATTCAATGTCCTTTCTCAAACAGATACAAAAATCTAAATTTTTAATTGATCCAGAACAAGAGGCCTATGGTTTCTAGACTCCCTGATTCGACAAGAATGCTTTCTGAAATACGGCATCAGATTAGACATCTTCAAGTACTCAACTGCTGAGACACTTTAAAGCAAGAGGCTACATGCCACAGTCTGTAGCTGTTCTATTTCCATCTACCATTCCTAAAAACCTGGGTAAACTACATCTGCATCTGCTAAATTGAGACCATGCAATTTGTTCCACAATCTCACCTACAAATGCTTCCAGCTGAGGAAGGCAATCCCACAAGCCTCACATAAGAAAGATTCCAAAACAGGAACCACCACATGCTTTTCAGCAGTGAGCACATACACACAAGAATCACTTCATTTTCTGTCATTGCTTTATCTCAGATCATTCATTTCATAATGTCATTATACGCAGGCCACGAAGAATCTACAGATGCCTTCCTGGTACTGATGTGGTTGAAAAAAAAGATTATGTTTAGCCTGATAGGGGAATGTTTTGGTCCTATTTCCTTCTCTGAAGACAGACACAGCCTTTTTTTAAGATGTCCCCTTGCTTTTAATAGTCTCCTCTACCTTGTCATTTAGCTATACAGGCTTCCTTTTCCTACGACTTTCTTAGACTGATGGTAAGCATTTGTGTGGAGTCTCCAAAACAGCTTCCTAAAATAGTACCTCTGCCACTTACAAACATGTTACTCTTACAGTTATCCTTTCAGTTTTTCTTTGAACAAACATTCCCATTTTTAGACAGTCTCCCTTTTTGAAGTTGAGCATAATTTAAGAGAGGCAAGAAGACAGGGGAATTGCAGGTTCATTTTCTTGTATTCCTCCCATTTCTATTTCTTGAATTTCCTTAGCTTAGGGAAAAGAGAGGCAGAATAACTGCAATGGTCTACAAAGCCATCTCACAAGTCTTTTTTCAGACATCATCTTACAATCTCCCTGTGCCACCACCATCTACCCACTGAACAAAATACAGTCTCTTACCTACCTTTTAGTCACCATCCCTCTGGAATAATCTACTGCCTCTGTCCAGCGTTTGTGCAAAGCCTAGTACAGTGGGGTCCTGGGTCTACCTCGTAGGTTCCTAGGAGTTAAGGAAACATAAAAGAGAAATAATAGGGATTAAAAAGACAACTCATCAGCAATTCTCAGTCATTTACAGCAGACATAGAGCATGTCTCCCAAGACAATAAATTAGAAATGTAAGGCACTTTAACTACACAGTCTGAAAAAGAACTAAGCAGATAGAGATGGGGTAAAAAAAAAATATAATTCTTTGAAATATCTGGCAGCTTGGGATGAGAACCAGAAGAACTTGTCACAAAATTACCAAAATCCATGGGAAAGGGATTTGAGAAAAATCCTTACTGTAAAATTCTTGGTCCCCTAACCACCACTAAAATTAAACATGCCTAAGACATGGGCTGAAATCTGTCTCCAGGTGAAATCTACGACAAAATTCAGCTGGGTAAAGTGTTACTATTCTTTCCTTTTTCCATAAAACATAAAGTTCAAGAAATGCAGTTACTGTCTAATATCTCAATACAACACAAAAGACATTTTCAAGAAAGAGATGCAGCATTAAGCCCACTTCAAGATGTTAACCCATTTTGTAGGAATGACAAATACAATATAATATTCAAAAAATTACCTTGCTTTTTTCTGTACTGAAACAAAGAAGGTACTGCTAATCATACTGCTATCTCTACTTGAACCAACAACGCAGGCATCACGCAGCAGTTTCCTTCTCTCAACACTCCAAGATTCACTTCACAAGAAAAAAAAACAATAATAGCCCATCCACTTTAGGCATTCGCTTCCTAGACTGAGAATGTCTACACACAGAACAAGCACACTAGCAATCAACAGTTCACCCTTGGACCTAAACAGAGACATGAGGCAAAAAAGGAGTCATTGTTCCACTCTGTTTACTCACTTATACAAAATGACTGTACTAGATGACTGGAAGTGCCTGTGATTTTTTTTCCAGTGCTTTCCTGACCTATAAGAGTCTCAGGAAATCTGCCAAATGCATGAGTAGTACCACATAAAAACGTTTGGAAACGTCATATGAGCAAGAAAAACTCTCCAAGTTAGACAACACTGATTCAGATTTATGTTCAAAACATCGAAATTTCTCATGAACGCTGTTCTCGTTATCATCAAGTACTTCACATTATAATTTACATGTTTTCTTCTAAATTAAGAATCTGTATCATATGCACACGTATACACACCCCTCTGTGAAATTCAGTGACTTCAAATTCTTCTGTAGAAATTGCCAAGAGCAGATTTTGATAGTGTTCTTCCCAGCATAGGAATCAACGGAAGATAAAGAATAGAAAGTCACTTTCAATTTTTTAGTCCAAGGTGTCAGGAGAAGCTTATATTGTCGAGAAGACATTGCATCAGCTTCTATTTGCCTCCCACTTTTCAGAAATGCAAGGGCAAATTTAAAACTTGGAAGAGGGCCAAATTCTGCTTTTTATATTACTATGTACCAAAGAATACTTGAACACCTCAGCATAACTACCCGCCACCCTTGCATGTTGATGACAAACTACTCTGAGGCATTCAGTCTGTCAAGTAATTAATTATAACTGTTACCATGCAGTAAGTTCCACAGACAACTACAAGAAACCCATCTCTAGTGCTAGTGATTTATGTATGCACTCACTACACCAGAATGAGCAGTTGAATTATTAGGCTTTGAAACATTACAAAGAAGGCTGCATACCTCAATTTTTCTAAAGAAGCCTAACAGTACTAGTGCTTCCATTTCAACCTGCCCACTCTCTCTTCACCACTGACTTCAAAATCCTTACTTCTACATAAACATGTGAGATTTTATTTTACCAAAATAAAAGCTTTAGCAAGTTTACTTTTATTTTATTCTTCATAATTATGTCACAAAACTGTAAAGCAGAGTATGAATCCACCTTACTGATTTAGGAAGAACATGCACATACACACAAACCAGCTCATAAATGTTGGATTTCTACAGATTCACCTCTCACTGGGCACAATACAGTACATGCTGCAGGTAGGAACTGACCTGAAACTAACTTGAATATTCACTTAATTAAGCTAAAATTAGACTAACTCAGTCTACATGGCCCACGACAAACCAGTCTTATAGAAATTGTAAATAAGGCCACCAAAATCAGAAGAGTAACTGCAAAAAACAAACAAACAAACACATCAGTTATTTTACTGGGAGGTATACAACCATATTTTAGTTTAATTTTGCATTGGTTTATTATCATTTGCTAGAGCAAAAGGCTAAAGTGGCTTTCTCATGCCTCTTCCTTTCAAAGTTAGTTCTGAGACTGATAGTTTCAGTCTAACACAAAACCTTGCAGGAAAATGTCCAGGAAAAACAACAGACAAACTCACTTTCCAAACAGCTGTTTGTCCCTACTCTCAATGACAAACAGAGGCACAGAAGAGGGGAATTCAGCCATGGTAAATTTTATTTGCCCAGAAACACATTAATTTAAAAGAATAGGTGGCAAATGGATAAAAGGCAAATGGCTAAAAATCTACATAGGCGTATACTACTTGTAAAATAGGCTTCCAGAACTCTCCGCTAGATTTAATGATGAACACAGAGGAGTGCTGTTTTCTGCCGCTGATAGAATACAGTACTAAAGTCACTGGTATGACCAAGCAGTATGATTAAATTTGGCAGGGGCATGGAGGAGACTGCACATGCAGTTAAGAGCCTTCGCCGTTCTATGGCTGTGGGCACTGTACTCACATCTGTCTAGTATACTGGAAAAGATATTTGGTCACACACTGAACTGAGCAAAGAAATAATAGCAGCATGTCTAGACACTGTGGCTCGTCAGCACGCTGAGACTTCCCACTTCTGCTGCAGCTGCATGGCATTGCTCAGGCCGTGTGCCACAGCAGCAACCTCACCTTACCCAGTCAGCTGGGAGCTTGCCCAGGCACTCTGGATTCTCATACAACACCTAATGACAACCACTGCCCACCTCGCAAGACAGAAAAGAACATCGAGTAGGATAAGAACATGCTTGCTCCATATCACTCCACCAGCTAGCCTTGGTTTTGCTCCACAAAGATGACAACATGAGTTAGGCAAGCTGCTTCAAGTGACTTCTGCTGATGTTGGTGGGGCTGAAGTAGAACTATCAGGAACACCAGGTAGATGGGGCTTTTTTTCACTTCACTGTTCTCACTGTCTATGCACAAAAGAACTAAGCAAATATAAGTAAATTTTACGCACTGCTTAAAATACTATTGAATGCATTATTTGCTTTTGTTTATATCTGGCAAGAGAGAATATCTTGTCAAAATCAGAAGTGTACCAAAACTGAGAAGGATGGAGGAAAATAAGAATAAAAATAAAAAGATTCAAATATTCTCCTTTCTCTCACCTTTCTCCAAAACATGACTGCACTAAGAAAATATATCCCACTTTCAGGGATGAATCAAGGATGAATGGTTACAACAACTGCTATATACAGCCTTGTGCTTCTTCTGCAAATACTAACATTTCTCTTTATAATATATACTAATACTAATATTGCTACTCATATTTTTCTTTTCATGTTGAAAAGATCCTTACATAAGGAAAATGACCTCATTAAATCTAGCTTATTTGCTTGACCAAAGAACACACACAGAAAGATGGCAATTATTAAGCAGTAACTAGGCATAAGGAACATGAAAGAAATGGGAATATCCTTCTTATAAAGCAGTGTTTTGTTTATATGTTTTTCCAAAATATTGGACATAGCAAAAACAAAATAATAAAAATTTAGGAATTTTTTAGGCAAAAAAAGCACAACAAATGAAAAATCAATCACATCCTTGAATAATCCATGCCTGTCACCAGTGCTTGAGACCACAGAACCACCTACATAAACACAACCCAAAGAGACCAATGCCTGCAGACTAATGCTGCGGAACAGACCAACATACAGAGTGCTGCACCCACTCCTGCCTCACATGCAGGACTGGGAAATTTCCAGATCTTGACACATGTGTCTTCTGGTTCAACTCAAAAATCACATCCAGACAAAACAGAAGCAGTACCAGGAATCTTTTAAGTTCCAGCCTTGTTTTTGCCTTACTGAACACAAGCTCCAAGTCATGAACAACTGTGAACATCCACATGCTCATGCTGCCACATGCAAATCACATAAGCAATAGATCTGATTCATCCTGAGTTTGTCAGGCTTCTGCAGGCATGGTAAATCCAACATATTCAGAACACGAGAGACTCACAACCCCTATGAAGATCATCTTTGGAGAAAAGAAGAATCCCATAAAGCAGACTCATGGCACTTGCTGTAACATGTGCCAATGCTCAGGAATATGAGCCCTGGTCATATTCTGCATACTGCTACCTATACTGCTGACCATGGGATTTTTTTTTTCCCCAATTTTTACTGAAAGGGAAAGTCTTGAAAACTAGTTTCATGAATTACACACAGTTTTAAGTCTATTTACAGTATCACTTTATTTTTCACTAGGCCAAAATAAGAAAAAATGTAGAGACTGAAGTGCCAGGACAGGAAACGTACTGCTAACAGGAAAGCATAGATCAGAATACGTGAGTTGCTGGTCAGCCGAGCTCTGGTAGATTATAAAACAGAATGACATAACATTAATTTGGTTTTGTTGGGATTTGACTAATAGTAGCTCATTAAAAGCCAGTGAACTTGCCCCACTACTTGGTTTAACTCCATCTAGGTCAAAATGACAGGACATGGTAATGTACATTTACCCTTTTAACTAACCACCACAGATTTATAGACCAAGAGCAGCACTTCATTCTTGCAAAAAAATAAAACCCTCCATGATTCCCAAAACAGCAATTTTTAAAGTATAATACATTATTAAGACTGCTGACAGAACAAACAGTATTACTAGTTTAAAATGGTAGAGATGAAGAAAAATAATAATAAAGGAGAAATTACTGTGCTCTCGCTCCCACTGAAGTCATGTTTTTCATGAAGACTTCAAAGAGCTAGAAAAACATAACCTTTATTCAACTTTCTGCTAGTTACACAGCCAAGTAATTTTATTTAAAATACATCAGTTCTGATACAAGTCTTACCTCCTTGAGTTTGACAGCAAAACTTCTGAAAATATTGATTCTTGAGTGTGACACCATTTATCCTTGTGCTTTTCTGGTCTTTGACTGAAGTCTATAGGATGCTTAAGTGTGCCCTGTTGCCACTGATATTTGTTGCCTATGTGCCTCCAAACTTTTACATGGTTATGAGTCTGAATTTCACTGGTCTGATAATCCATGCAGACTCTTTCAGTTCCAAGAGACTGACATAACACCTTTTGCCACCTTTCAGCCAGATGGTACTAATATGGAGGACACAAAAGGCTGAAAGTGTCATGATCACAGAAATCAACTTGACAATGAAAGTCAAAGAAAAGTATTACTAAACACTGTAGCATAATGTTGTTATAGTTTCAAACCTTTTGAATTCCTTCCACAAGCTTGGAGGCAATGCATTAGCATAACTACAGAGGTTAA
>JAWWEW010000078.1:78123548-78154317 GCA_035583185.1 Anabacerthia variegaticeps | reverse complement strand
TAAATTTAAGCATTATTCTAAGTTCTGCTTTGCCCGTGGTATTAATCAAAGCTCCTCTTTTGGTTGTTATCTCTAGCAATAAATTCCTAGCTGGGTTTTTTTTTCCCTTCCCTTTGGAAGGCAAAAATGATGGCGGGGGAGGAGGAAGAAAGTCCTTGAAACAGTTTTGCTGGACACCAGGTGTTTATCCAGGGTCAAACCATCACAGCATGTAAATCTTAAATTTCATTGATCACCACCTAAGTTTTCCAATATCTATGACAATTTAGGAAAGACAAACAAAACTACCCTGTAATCTATGCATGTAGTCTGCACAAAACCAAACAGTTGCTCCCTTTTTTTCATTAACCAGTATATGGCTCCTTTATTCTCCAAAGAAGGCAAGTAAACTAAGAAAGGTAAAACCACAACTATGGGCATCACAGAAGATAAATACTAAGCAAATGCATCTTTAAATATGTAACCATTAAAATATTTTTTCTCTGAATTTCAAATGAACTTTAGATGACAGACATCTTCTGGAGAAAAAAAAAAAAATAAAAATTTGACAACTCCCAGGAAAGTCCTGGCTTTTATTTAATATTCTGAAATACATTTGCTGTGCTGCAGGATACCAGCTGATACATTTTCCTTAGCATAATTAATTCAGAGACATCTGCTTGCTAGCAGACCAAGGATGAGGCTTGGGGTTATGAGGCCTGGATTATAATTCTCACTCAGGAACTGATTTGTGGCACAGCTTTGAGAACCTTGATCTATCCCCACATCACCATTATATAATGTGCAGATGCCTTTTCATATAAACCATTTTCTTTAAATAAAATGCAAGTTTTTATATATATCAGTGAAATGCATTGGGAAAAGTGCAGTTCCAATTAAGAATGAACTCCTGAGTATAGTGACAATTTCAGGAAACCTTTATGGTTATGTTCTCTCAGTCAGAAAATCCAGCTGCCTTCTGGAGAAACAGGACTGAACAGATTCATGTAAGTACTGCAGATGCCAAATAATAACAAAAAGACTAACCCTGAATATTGCAGCTGCTGATAATGCTCATTGCCTAACAATGCAGAAAGTATTACACTCACTATTGCCTAAAGCATGCACTGCTACAGAGAAAAATAAAGCAGTGATATGTTGTCTGGGAGAATCCAAGATGATAGTCCAAGAGGAAAATTCAACTCAGTGCATATAGCCTGAGGTTATGAGAAAAGTGTCTGCTAATACGCAGCAGGCTCCCATAATTGTGCAGCTGAAGTCATAATGCCCCAACAAAATGCCATTACAATGTACAGTGTTTAAAAACTGTGCCAGTTTTCATGCATGTTGGTTTATTCCACAAGCTGGCTTATCCACTTTGTTACTCTAAGTGTTCCAAAATGATTTAAAGAAATCATATCTGCTGCATTTTAAAGGCAAGAGACCATACTGAATCCTAGGTAAGTCTATTGATTTTACTTGCTATGTATCGGGGAAAAAAAAAAATAGATATTTACTCTCATTTTCCAATGGGGCAGAAGTTTTTAAATAATACTGGGTGGGGAGGGGGGAATGTGACGTCAGTTGACACAACACATCAAGCTTTACAAAATTTAGGTTCCCAGTCCAAATGTGTTGGAATCACTTGTGTTATAAGACTAAGAGAGAGAATTAGCACTTTCTCAGTCTATGGTGGTTTCATATTGTGCCTTTTTTTTTTCCCCTGGCTTTGATTGTTCTCTTTCAATGATGGATGCTCTCCCTTCTTCCATCTCAGCATGCATGAAAGAAAGACAAAACTTAACATATCCATCACCAGAGCCAGAACACAGAGCTTAGTCCATCTGGTACCATAAATTGCAAACTGATAGATGCTCCCCCTTTCCTCAGCAAGATTCTTAGCTCTTCTACTCTCTCTTCAGCAAGAAGCTGAATGCTGTGGGGTTGGTTGGTTTGTTGGTGTTTTTTTAGGTGGCTGTAGAAATAGCCAGACTACGGTGGTTGTGATATGGACATATTCCAAGACTTGTCTGAAATATTCTTACCCAGGGCCAAATGTTTTCCCCATCAGCAATGAAAGCATTCAATGCTTTGGCACTCTTCTAGCAGCCTATCCCCTCCCTTTGCCACCCAACGTGCAAGCACACTCCCATCTCCCCGGCTGCTCACAGTGTTGAAGCAATCACAAATGCCTCAGGCTAAGCAAATATACAGAGGTAAACACTTTAGTCCTGGGCATGATCCCAGGGAGGACACACGTAATAATTTTCAAGCTCCTCAACAGACTTTTTTCTTGGGTTCAGTACTTACAAATTAAGGAAGAAGAAGAGTTTAATGTATGAGTAGGATCCCTGTCAAGAATTTAATTTCAATGTCCAGTTCATCATAAGCTGTTATTCAAAGCAAATGTCTTCTATCTCATTCTGTTCACTAGGCTTAAATGGCAAAGCAGGAAACAGATCCCAGAATTGCTCTGCACTGTGCCCACAGACCCCTTGGCCTCTTCCAATATCTCCAAGCGACAGAATCTGCACTTATTTTCTGGTAGCATATTGCATTCACACTAAATAGAGCATGAAGTACATGATTCTGCATTCACCTTCCTACATGTTCACCTCGGGAAGCACAGAAAGAATACCTGGATCTGATTTTTCTTCTGTATCTCAGGTCTGCTCAAGATCCCAATTTCACATAAAAACATAACATTAAAAAAAAAAAAAGAGGTTTGGTGGCTGGTGCTGGGCATGATCTGGAATTTTGGTACTCAAGCAGAAAAGTATGCAGAGGCACAGGCACATTGTCCTGAGGAGCATTTATTAAAAGGCAAGGTTAATTTCAGTATTGGGTATTGGTTTTCATTATCTTTGACAACTTACCAAGAAACACAATTTAAATGTTAACTTACAACTTTATGAAATAGTAATATGTAGAGAACTAACTTCAATAAGCTGGCCAATAAACAGGAAGCTTCTATTAGAAATGCCTTTAGGAATATTCAAGAACTTGAATGATGAAACAGAAGATTTTGCTTACCAGGACAGGATGGTAGGATGCATGTCCGGTCTGCAAGGACTTTTACAATTCCCCTGTTTCTGATCATGTGTAATTATATAAGAAGAAGATCTAGAACATCTGCATCAGCAAGCCCCTAAAACTTCCTAAAACAACTGCAGGAAACAAATAGCACAAATAACAAGAAGAAAGAACAAAGACACACACAACTTGATATGGAAATCCTGATGTTAAGACTGCTATTCTGAGGGAATTAAGTTAAGACTCCCTTCAGAAATACAAACAATACTGCAGGAAAAGTGGCCATATTCCAAAGTTCTCATCTTCCTTCAAAGGTAAGAGAACTGGAAACAATGCAACAAAGCAAAGAGAAAATGCACTGCAGATAAATCTGTGAGATAATCACACTTTGTCTAAGAAAAGGTTCAAACTCTACCACAGACTAAACATATATGCCTGGTGCCTGTGCTGCATTTGTTAGGGCTTTTATCCACCAGACAACTTATTCTCTCACTTTCTACTCCAAGGTCTGAATTTTTTCAAAACAAATTAATTTGGCTCTTACATTACCTTGTGCTGGAGGCAGTATTGATACGTAGAGATTGCAAATTAAAATTAGGCCACACAGAAGGGTATACTAAATTATCCCATATAAAAACAAAGTTAAAATGGGATTTAAATAGTATAACATTAAAGTCATATGGTTAAAAAAATACATAAAATTTTGATTAAAAACTGTAGTATTTTACAACCATTTTCCCAGATGGCATGAAACTGAACAAAAATGTGTAAGCAACAGGAAACATTTAAACTCCAAGACCACTTCAAATTTCTGCTTTACTTACACTCTGTGCCTACTAAATGGGCATATAAATACTAGTTGTAGCTCCAAAACTAACACAACTACATTTTAAGAACACTTCAGGTTTCTTTTATTTTTTCCATTGCTTTGCTTACTTTGATTTTTTCAATGAGAAGACTCCATGGTGAAGCCACTGCTTTAACAAGGATGAGGCATATATATAATACACAACTTACTTTTGGGGGGACTGTCAGGTATTTGAAGGCTGTGGGGGTTTTGTAATTTAGAGAACAAACTGCAGCGCTGCATTTCATACATCACTTTGCGTACCCAGCACACCACTCTGGTTCTCTCCCTCAGAAACAATGTTGAACTCTCTAACTAAACACAACTTTAATTTAAACATCTCCTTCCTCTTCTCAAGGGGAAGAAGGACTTAACCCAAAAAGAACATTTACTTGTAAATATGCAGCCTTGACTTACTGGAAACCTTAGCACCCTAGCCATGCGCTCAGCAATGTTTTCACCAGACACTCTGGTAGAAGCTTCTTTATTCTGCTCTGTCTTAATCAATTTAAAATGATGCAACTGTTTGAACTAGTCTCAGGACTAAACTATGCTGTTAATAGAAGAGTTTTTTTACCCCCCAAAATCAATTAAAAAAAAACCCACTGGTATTTGTGTTGGCTTTTCTTTTCCCCCCTCCTTAATTTCTGTTAATTTCTTATGAACATTCTTATGTTCATTTCTTCCACTCTCTCTTTTTTAAGTGCTGGAAAATAAAGTAAAACCAATTTATCTGCTAACCCTAGCCTTCCACCACCTATCAAAATTAAGTCAAAAGATGAAAAAAAATCAAAAGATGCCTTTTGCTTTTGTTTGTGTCTACTCAAAGAGTTATCTTCGGATGGTTCCTCTAGCGACATAACAAAGATGTGAGTTGCAGTCTTAACTGGGTTGCATCTGGAGAACTTTGTCTTTGAGAGATCAAATAAAAATCTCCAGTTATTCTAAATTATGCTCCAAATACATTAAAACTTTCTTCTTTATACAACTTTAACTTTTGTTACAGTCCCTCTTCATTACCAAAAAATCCTCTTAAGGTCACAGTTCAGATGCAGCAACATTTGGAATAAAATTTTCTCTGCCAGTTTCCAGAAAGATATCTTTCACATTATTTTGTGTGCTATTACCAGGAATTAAAGAAGAAAAAAAATAGGAAAGGTTCCTCTATTTCCTTATTGGAACATGCTTGCCCACTGAAGACTTACGGACCTTATACTTCATGACAAAAGTCTCAAAGCAGGTAGAACAAATAGAGAATCAGGCAGTCAAATATGGTTTGGGATGCAGAGCTGGGCAGTTCTGGAGGCAGAGACCAAAGAGCAGGGAAAATAAAGATGAGCGCTCTATTTTTACTTCATTATGAACATCTTGTTATGACAGGCTGGTGATATAACTCAGAGTTGTTAGAATGGAGCTTCTTGACACAAAACACAAAGCAGAACCTATCCTCCTGTGACTCAGTAATTCCTTGTCCCCCTATCCACTGAACAGCAGCTCAGAAAAATACTAACAATGAAAGATAGCAATAAACACTTCTTGATACACCAGTTTCAGGTATACAGGCTGCCTTCCTTTTTTACAGAGTATAACGATCATCTGCTTTTATATTGGATAGTCAAGAAAATACCTCATTTTCATATAGAGCATTAGCGGGAAAGTGCTGCATAGCCTGTGAATATGCAAGTAAATCCCATTTGAGAGATAGAAATTAAGGCAGAAGAGAGGAGAAAATCCTCACTCAATAACAGAAGGAAATCAAACCTAATGTTGAAATGGAAAGGATAAGGCAAGTCATTAAGTGGGAGGTTAATAAACTTAGCATCAAGAATCTTGTTCTTGTTTACACATTCTTACAGGCTTAAAACTGCAACAAGAGACAGTGGTATTTGCTGTTTCCTGACAACATACGAATTCATGCCCCATTTTTGCATGTCTTGAAACATCTGTAAATCAGAAGAGTCCTTACAGACAACTGTAATGGATGGGTAGGCCATGTACACTGCAGTTTCCTTGTTTTGTTTTTTAAATACAGTAGAATTTATTACAATTTGTAACAGAGGATATATCACTGAGATTTAAGATATCTGTTGTTTTCTTTCAGGTTCAGAACTTTGCTTTGCAGTTTGCAAATTAAAATCAGTTTTCTCAATAAAAGCTGAAATTAATAAACGGAAGCTAAAGAATCAAGTTACAGTTATCGCAATCTTTTCTCTATATCCTATTGAGTGACATCTTTAGAAAGTCTTCTGATAGCAGTAAGGCAAAATTAACACATTCATTTTGAAGGTATCTCATCTGTACAATGGGATACAAAGTGAGTAAAAGCAATTAGTGCTACTCAAGATCACCTCAGTTCTAACTCCCCTAACTGCACAGTGGAAAACTTGTGGGGAAACCTGTATAAAACCCCAAGTTAGTTGCCCACCTAGTACTGGTAACTGTGTATACTATACATTACATAGGAACAGACTTCATTTCTTCGTGCATCTTCTCCCATTCTGCCTTACCCTCTATTTTCCATTGAAAAGATCATGCCAGAGCTTCTTCAGTGCTCTTTTATTTGTCTCTGTGTATCAGCGAGTCAAAGAAAGGACAACATGGAAAAAGTCAGAAAAACAACGTAAGCCTGTCACCCCTTTTTTAGAATGTACTCTACAAAAATTGCCTCAGAAGAAACACCACCTTCATTTGCAACTGCATAACCAAGGGGATCAGCTTTTATTTTCTTTCAATTTGTTTTTAGACACACTGCTTATGATATGTGTTCCACCTCCTCAGAGAAAAAAGATCAGTTAAGAATGCCAGAGATGTCCCTTCGATGGCAAAGGAACAGGGAAAGTTGGAGAGTGGCAACAGTGGTAAAAATTTCATTCAGATCGCTATAAGCACTCCCACCAGTCTCCACAAAACACCAAACAAACAAGACTGGAATTCATTCAACTCCAGTTTCAGCCTTTGAATATCCACAATTACTCCCAGAGGACTAATGACGATGCCAGGACTCCATCTCCTAAGAAATACTGACAATCAGAAAGCAAGACACTTGCTACTCTGCAGCAGATGAAGCTCACTCTTAAAATACTGGGAGAGGTAATAAGGGAAACAGATTTTTAATGAATCCAACATTTCCAGTAGTGTCATCCTACAGCAGAAGAGCATTCATCTGCTCTTTCTTCCCAGACCATCCTATTTTAAAATCATTTGTATCACAAAATGTTTCTAGTTATACATTATAAAATGCACTAAGTTGAAAGTGAGACTATGAGCAAGAGAAAACTATCTGTTGCTTAAGAACAGATTTTCACAACTTGCTCAGTTCAGATAAGTTATATCATTTCAATTGCTTCTGTACTCCTCAAAATGGGTTTCAGACTTAGACAAGACAGAGTCACATAAAGATGTGGGTAAATTCTTGTTGGCAAGGTAATAATTATGCTTGATCCTCAAGAAAACTCACCAAGACGCAAAATTCTTTATATTTACTGAAATACTGGATGTTATTCCCCTTGCACAGAACTAATACTCAAAGACACACTTCAGCATTGATACTTTTTTGAAATTCATTGTAGGCATTGGAATACTTGAACTTCACACATTTGGTAAAAGTAACAAATCAGCATCTCTGAAGTTGAATGAATCATCATCAGCAATAAATCACCTCCCAAACGAATTACTATAGTAAAAACTCGACTCATGGCCCACACTTCTAGGTTTTCCAGAGTTTTATTGCACTCTTTTAATGATCTAATTTTACAATTTAATTCTTCATTACTTATCTTGGATCATCCCCTTAAGCTCTCCTTTCAAAGAGCAAGAAAAACAAAGGTAAGTTGTCTCCTTGAATTCTCAAACATTTCTCTGAATAGCAAGGTTGGCCAAATTAGACTTCAAATAGCATGGCAACTCTTCTGAAATTTCTTTTTAAATGTATCATCTGCCACATTTTGGAAGCAAACAGTTTTCTCCAACAGGCATTGAAACCAAAAACTAATTTAAAATCTTAGTACCTCATCCTGCAGACGGCAAGCTTCAATTTCCCTCATGGTTTTTAAAAGAAATGCCACAACTCAGTCCTGTAAAACAGCTTGAAGGAACCACTTCTATGTCATGGATTCTTAAACTGAATGAAAAGGACAAATATATTTAAAATACAGCACAAATTTGCAAAACCATCCCTTAAGCCCATCCAGCATCTATTTTTACTAAACTCTCAGTAAGGTCCTAAGAAAACCTGGTCACTTCCAGTTACAAAACGAGATGTTTACGATTATTTCTATGGATGTCAGCATCCCTTTTTGGTGCAGTTTTTTCTATTTCCTGTAGCTTCAATTTTAATACTAAGGAGTAGGTAAACAAAACAAAGCAAAAGTAAAGCCATCACCAAACCAATCCTAAATACAAGAGACAACCATTTAATTGTATTTTATGAGGTGTGCTGAAACAGAGAAAGAAATATGCAGGTATCATTATCATCTGCAGGTATGCAACATCATCTCCCATCACCCTTAAAATTTGAGTATTCTAACACACAAATACATATGTATTTATATAAAATATAGAGCTATAATAGAATCGCTTCTCATAATAATCCAAACCATTACGAGACTTAAAATACTTTATCATAAAACAGAGGGGGGGGGAAAAAAATCAGTCACCAGAAAATTGCCTTAACTCTTTCATCCCTCAGATCACATATAATTAGTTGAGAATTCACACCAAGAATCATGATTCATTTAAAAATAAAAGGCTGCAGTATGCATTTAAATAAAAAACAACAGCAGAAGTCCCATGGTAAGATTTTAGAGAACATTACTTTTCTAAAATCCAGGCATGCACACACTGCATTGTCATTTCAGCTTCTGTCATAGAAGGTGTCTCCAGAGATGCTGCTTCATCCTTGCCTAGGATGATACCAGGATACTGCCATTCAGACTCTCAGATGAATTTTGAGTCAAGGCACCCCACTGCATAGTTACCTCCTGCTCCTGGACTGGGCAAATTGCAGTCCCTTCCTTGTGCAGAACTGAATAGTACAGATCCTACAATTAACGCTGCCATTGATAAACAGCACATCTTTAGAGAAAAGTGGAAAAATTTGAAAGCAGCAGCCATGACTCAGAACAATCTGGAAACCGAAGATAAGAATGGAGGGACAACAGAAACAACAATAACCAAAAAAAGGGACAGTGTTCAAGGTGTTAACCAGGACATATAATAGGTTCTGTTAATTGCAAGAAGTAAATGTAACAAAAAGATGCACAGAAAGGGCCATAATCTCTGTGCCAAGGACAAAAAAAGCCTTCTCAAAAAAAAAAAAAAAAAAAATTAAGCCTGCAGAAATGATAAAGTAATAGTAATCAACTCATGGAGATTAACCACATCACCATCAAGATGTTTAAAGTAATTCATTTGCAGCATACCAGTCACAAAGCACAATTTATTGAGATCTGATTAAAAAAAACACTTGGGCCACCAAACCCGTGAAAAAACAATGGCCTAATGACAAGGACCACTGCATGACTTGTGTTTGATCTACATTATTTCCCCAGCTAGTAGTCCTCAGACTGCAAATGCAGTGCAAAAGTGCCTTCCTGAACACAAGGAAAAACACCAGAAATGACTCTTTTGCACTGTCTTATCCAGAAGGCCCCACCACTAGTTGCAAATCTCTCGGCTGCCAGACATATGTTGATGGGACCAACTCTTCACTCCTGACGTGCTTGAGATGTGTTGCTTATACTCAGATGCTATTTAGAATAAACCTTGTTGTACTTTATGAACCTCCATTTTAAATCATTTGCAGCTCTCAGCATATTATTTAGAAGTTGTAAAAGAAGCTGCTCTTTTTCCCACACGAACCCAAGCTTTTCAAGTTGGATTTTGAAAAAGTGAAACTCTCCAGCAAAACAGCCAGAAATCGCAATTGCTTATGAGTTTAAATTTTTTTCTAAACACTGGTCGAAGTCATCAGTAGTCCAGAACTTCAGCACATGAAGGAAAACCACCAAAAGGGTATTTAAAGGAAACCAAAACTTACTTCTTAACTTAGTAAAACTGAAAAAAGAAAAAAAAAAAAAAAGGAAAACAATCAGCAAAAAGTACTAGAGGTTGTCTCCTCCTAAGGTTAAGAAGAACACTTAGGGACAGTTGGGTATTTAGAAATACTAACAACGCATGTCCAAACACTACCAGTGTCCTCCTTCTCCTCCTCTGTGCCGGACTTCCCACGGGCTGAGTGAAGTCTGAGACAAAAAGAGGTTAGCGAGAAGAAGGGAACCCAAGGCCAGTAACAAGTTTAAACTGATCCAGCTGTAATAACAAAGGTACACAAGCTCAATATTTTTTTATTCTATAAAAAACACACCAGTTTAAAGAGGGTTATGATTTTCTTCATGCAGATTATATAAACAGAATTTCTTGCTTTCACTTTTTCTTTTTTTTAGTAGAACAATAGGAAAGGTTTTTAAAAGCAATGGGGAAAGATGTATAAAGGTGAACGCTTCTAAATCACAAAAGCCCACAGTTGAATCCACACTGAAAACACTGAAAAATTTACTCAAATGTGCTTCATAAAACAATTAGCATTTTATCTCATGGGAAATTCCCTAAAAAATAAAGCAGTTTCACAGAGAACTGTAATTACTGAAGGCATAATTGTCTAAAAGCACTGTCATTCTTTATATTTTCAAAATATTTTATAATTTTGGGGAACACAGTTGCAAGTAACTTCTAACCTCAGCAGCCACTTTTCTAAAGCACCATTTCAGGTGAGAAAAATATGCAATGTGCTTTTCACAAATAGGACAGTTGTCAAAGCCAATCGATATTTTAATGTGCTGGAGGCTTTTGCAGGTGAAGACTATGGACAGACACCAGGGTGAGCAAAATTACATGCAGGCAATTCTCTCATGCTGAAATACAGAAAGCAACTGAAGCTGAAGACATTTTATCTAATGTACACACATTTTGTAAAGCCTGGTTCTTCACATCCATCTGTGCCAAATATATTGGAGAGGTGAAATGAAAAGTATGCGCAATTATTGCAACATCCCTCACTCAGTGTGAAACGCAGTTGTGGGCTGTTCTTATGTATTCAGAACGTGGTTGTAAACAAGCATTTTCCCCACACATCATTTTCTCACACCATGTCCCCCCCCTTCCCAAATTTTCACCTGTGCTTTAAAAAAAAAAAAAAAATTCTTTCAAGACCCCAGGCCCACTTTCTCGTCTTCCCAAACCTAATGCAAATTTTACCTTCAACCTGCCTTTTCAGCCAGCCACTGTTACTAATTTATCATCAGGCCTTCCTCCCACTCCCTCTCTCTTCAAAGAAGCTGCACGTCAGCATCTTCAAATCCCTTCACCGTCCTCCTACCCCTCCCACTCTAATTTGCTGATGTTTTCAAAAAAAAAAAAACAAAAACCAACAAACTAGCAAGAGCACAGTTGTTTACAACACAAGACAAACTTGTTTCAGTGTTCCTGGGCACTCCCTTCAATTCATCATCCATTGTTTTGTTTTAAGGTGGAAACATTTTGCTTTGTTTCAGGTTTCCCCAATGGTTAACAGAACACTTCTCATTACAGTTCTTCATTACTAAACATCTCCCTTTTGTCCTCTACTTGAGGGCAAAAGGTGGCAGTCAGAGACCAACTCATACAATAATTACCTTTTCAAAATAAAATATTCAATAATAAAATATCCATCATAAAAATCCGCGTACAATATTTATAGTGAGCATACCCTGGCAGAAAATACATTGTTTCCATGGATATATTTCAAAGACATTGAGGGCAAGGTAAGCAATCCAACATGTGTAAATGACCCAACATAAGGGATATATGTCAGAAGGGAAACCACAGGAAAATGGCAGACTGACCTCAGTTACCATCACAAGTGTGAAACCCAGGAAATACTGGAGAAGAAAGGCAATCCATTAGATTTGTTTACGTTAAAAGATATTATCTTTAAAGAGATAGAGTTGTTTAAGATAAAAAGGTTCACTTTTCATAAAAGCAGAACATTGTTGGGTTGTGGATGAAAAGCTGTACCAACTAAATGAAACTTAATTTGCACATGGCAAGAAAACACAACAATAAAATTATTAGAATAAAAAGAAGTACTGTGGCTTTACACACTTGCCAGAGCCTATCTTCCTACATTAAAATTCCTAGTAAATGAGTCCAAATCCTTAAAAAAGAAAAACATCAATAAGCAATACGTTCTTCATATAAAGATCATAATTCTTTTTTTCAATACAAGTCAAAAATCCCTTTAAGCAAGAAACGTGACTTATTATTTTCTATTTATGCGACTGTTATTATACCACAATGATTAAAGAAAATCTCAACAACAATAAAGATTAAGTGGTTTCATATTAATTAAGTACTCATTAAAGAGAGACAACTTCATCCATATCTCAATGAAAAGCATTCTAAAACATCACAGAAACATCACAAAGAAAATCAACTCTGTATTCAGCTCCAAGAATTTCAGTCATTTTATTGATTTCAATAAGCTCCGTAAAACATTCTATGTAATGTAGCTGATTTATATTAGCAGAACAGCCAGTCATCCCATAGAACTGGAGTCACAGTGATTAGTACAGTAGGCCTGCACAATTAGAAATGACCTATTATAATTCAGAAATAAGCAATACTTCAGAGAGATGAACTCCTATAAACCACAGACATTTAACTATTACAGTTCGATAAACTAGTAAATTCTGTGTCCGTATGGCTCACAGAGGATTATCCTTAATAGAAGTTGAGGAATACACAGAGGATGAGTCCTGGCTGCTGTGGAGGGAATGGCACCAGGTGAGACTGGTCAGATGGCAGCTGCTCTGGATGCTCAGGGCTCCAGTTTTAACACTCAAGCAAGGCCAGGCACATTCAAAAGGACATGCCAGGAAGGCCACACAACACAACTCCTCTGGGTACTTTAAAGTGAAGAAACAAAACAATACTACAAGGCTTTATGATTTATGAGGCTCTATTCAGGAAATATTTTTTTTTACGTAAAAATATGGTCTGATATCTCTGTACAACACTCCACCTTTTGTTGTTAAAGCAGAAACAGAGGAATTGGATCATTCTCCTTAAGAACCAAGTAAGCCATGTAAAAGTCTTCCTGGCTCACCACTCATCTTCACTAGAATCCCTCTTCTAACTCTCTTCCTGTAGTGCTTTTTTTCCTATATAAAACAATGTCTAGAGACTTACTGTATATGTGTCACATATTCAAAGCCTACATATAAAAACCCTAACACTGAGAGCTACAAAAAACAGTCAACCAAAACCATTAAAATAAAATAAACCATTTTAGCTTATTTAAATAAATGTTTGTCTCTGCCATTAAGCAATTTTTTAAAAAAGTTACATATTTAGTAGAAGAGTGTTTATGAGAATACAGCTCACAACATTTCCAGTTTCAATGCAATTTTTCATTTTAAGAAAGGAACCTCATCACTTACCATGTTTGAGCTTTTAAGCTAAGATAAAGCTGCTACGTACCTTCTAAGACAGTGTAGCTATCCAGCATGAAAAGTCACAAATGGTTTGCTACTCTAAGTGTACAGTAGATGAAAACAAATGCCACATCAGGACAGTTTCTCCGTACAGTAACACAGCGGAGTTTTCAGTGTGATGGCTGCTTTAAAGGTTATGAAGAAGGTATTACTCAGTTATCTCTTAGTTGCATTTCCTATACATTAAACTTACCCAGTTTCAATTAAAAAAAAAATTAAAAAAAAAAGTGTTCTGCTCCTCACTTATGAATCTGAAGAGTTTTTCTCTATAAAGCTGGCATTCTACCAGCCTGCTAAGCTGCCCATCTTGGCTTGCATTATGAAAAACAGGAACAGGCATGCTTTTATGAGGCACACAGCCAAAAATGAGTAATACCTAACAATTTATATAATTACAGAAAACACAACCTTGCTGAAATGTGTATAATAAGAAATCTAAATTTATTTTCATTTCCATTTTTAAAAATCTGTCTCACCAGAAGTAGCTACATACCTACAGTATTTGACTTCATGAAACCAGGTCAGCATCTATTAATTTCTGATACAAAGACCATTTCATAGCTAACTCAAGGCAAGCATATTGTACTCTCAATTACTTACATGCAGGAATTTTTTTAAAAAAAATGTCACAGCAAACTGATACTGGGGGCAAAGAGAGGTAAAGGTTGTTTACTATCACCATGCAATCAAGACTACCCCCAGAAATTTTCTTCCCACTGACATTTTTTTTTTTAAAACAAGGCCTCACTATTTTCCCCACAACATTTAACAGCAAACACTAGATATTTACTTAATGCTCATAAAATGCAAAGCACCAACTGCAGAGTTTTGTCAACCACTAATATATTCCTCATTAAATATCCATAACAGCACCAGCCTGTTAATATTACTACTTGCCAGTCAAAACAAACAGCAATTCCAGGTCTTCTAACAGCGATAGGGGACTTGAGAAATGCAAAGAGCCGTGAAATAATACAAGCATCTTCAGAACACAAATTTAAGTCTGCAATACCATATCACATCAACACAGCAAACCCCACTTCCTAGAAAGCTGTGCCCTGTTGTGTGAGCAACACAAGAGAAAGAACTAGCCCTGCAAAAAGTCAGCTTCCAAAGCCCACATACAGTTTGTGGGAAAGACCAGGTTAGTTTTTCCTCCTTTAGCAAATCACCCTGTATCAATCTGCATTTCCAGCAATATGGATATAATAGCTCCCTAACATTCATATCCTGGTTTCCCACAAAAAGAGAAGTATATTTCTTTTTTTCAGGGTCAGTGGTGGGGTTTTTCCTGATTCTGCACTTTAGCAAAACACATAGATTTGTCATCCATTACAATGGCAGAAATTTAATCTTGGACAACAGAAGTTTAACTTCAGACCAAATTTTCTCAAAAGTGACTTGGGAACTAATATTTATTTATAGTTGAAATTGGTCTGTGATGAATGTGCAATGACCTTAATGGGTTTTGCATCAGTATTATGTAGAGTTATTCTTCTAGATTCACACACAAATTATTTCAATGTGACTATCTGGGTTATTTCACAGTATCTGCATTTTCCCAGCATCCTGTCTGCCTTTTTATTATTTATTTATTTTTAATGAGACTAGAGCTCATAAAACCATCATTGTTTGTTTTATTTTTCTCCAGCTTCATATTTTGAACAGATAGGAACAGCTTTAGAAATTGAACAGGCTTCACTTTTTTGCTAAAGTTGTAACTCCTCAGAGTATTAAGATTTCCATAATCTTGAATCCCCTGCTCCTCCAACATCTTGTACTTCTAAAGCATCACAGCAGAATCGAGAAATGTGGCTCACCTTGTGCTCACATCCAGACAACGTCATCGTACATACCATTCCAACACACAGAGATGCACACAATGGACAAGAGGATATGCTTGTACACATACAATACTTTCTGCCCCCTTTTAGTCTAGGAGACAACAAGCCCTTATATTTAAGGAACTACGATCCAGTCAGTTCAAACTGCTCAAAAATTCACTGTAAACACAAAATTTACCACTTTAGATTTTGCACTGAAAAGCAAAGATAAAAATTAAAGGACAAGAGATTATACTGGTTTCATTGTTTCTTATCTCCCAAATTCTTTATTGAAGTCCACGTTTTTATGATAATCATCTTTACAGCATTATTCCCCTTGAGTCAACTGGTTTACTGCCATGAGGCTAGTGTGTAATTAGCTGAAAACATCCAAGCTACAAGTCCCTGTAATTGGACTCTACTATCTTATCCCCTCCTTATCAGAGCAAACACCTCTCTTCCAAACAGACATTTCAGTAAAATATAGCGGCAAGTAGGAAATCCATTGCATGTGATTGAGGGAGAAGCAAGTACAACCCAAAAGATGTATGTACAGATCATCAACAACACAATGTTGAAGCTGGAAAGTAAGAAGCAGGAATAGAAGAAATAGAAGGAATAGAAGGCAATTATGAGAAGGTAGTAACAAACTATTTTCATTAGCATTAAGGATGTATAGAAAATACCCTGTATTAGGCCTAAGTGCACTCAGCTGCATAGTCTCTCCTGACTGAAGGCAGCATCAGAGTATCCAAAATATGCTTCCAACAATGGAACAGGCTGCTCGTTCCATACAAAATAAGAAGGTTAAAAAATTACCGTGTCCAAAGTCTTTTTTTGTACTTTAAAAAAAAATTATGTAATAGTTAGTATATGTCAATAATAAAAAACATTATGAGAATTATAAAAACTTATTTGATCATCTAATTATTTAACACAGATATTCATCTTTTCACTTTTTACATTCTAGGAAGCAGTTGCTCATCAAAAATGTATGCAAACATACCACCACAGTTTTTAAAAAAAGTAAAAAAATACAACCAAATGGATTTATTCAAAACAATTTTTACGCACTAAAAAAGAACTAGGGAAGTTACAAGCAGAAGTTTAGCTTTTATATTTAGAATAGCCAGACCAGCAAGTCACAGGAATGCACAAAGTCTGACATAGTCCATGCTGAGATGTGATGCCTGGGAGGGTCACAGTTCAAGCAGGGACAGTAGAGCATATGCCAACACCTGAACTACTGCCAGTACTGAAATAGCAGTTCTGACTAAAAACCTCATCCAGTCTTGACCCGAGTAGAACTTTGCAACTATACTGGGTTTGGAAACTTAAGGAAAAATTATCACCTGTTTTAAAAAAAAGCAGTGTTTTAAAACCACATAATTCAAATTAGTATGTGAATTTTCAAAACAGATTTTACATCTTAATTGGCAGGTATCTCTAATCTTTTAGTTTTTCTTTCACTTTTCCCAGTATTCCTAAATACAAAGGTTTTTAGAGGTCTTGATAGTTCCAGCAAAGATCCAGTCTCCAAAAAAATCAATGGTGGCCTGGCACCAGAGCCAATCCAATCAATTTCTTCCAAAGCCCAGAGTATACGGCTAACACACCAAATGGTTATAATTACAGATAGTTTGGGTCCAGCAGGAATGGACCCAAAGGCCAGCAAAGGCATTTCCACATCCCTGAACTAAGTCAATAGATTTGTTTTGCATTCAGCACCTCCCTAATCAGAAGAGGGTGCACACATGTACAGAACAAAACAAAGAAGTCCAGAACTAACAAGAAGAAATCAGAGGGAAAGATTAAATGTGAGATATGGCTTGCTTTTGTTAAAATGCAGGAGAAAAATTTAAGTACAGTTAATTGACACTGTTATGTCTGTATATACCAGATATGCTCTTGTTTGTGGGGTCCTCAGTATCACAAGCTGCAAGAACACTTTGGAAAAAAAGAAAGAAAAGGGAACTTTCCAGCTAAGCAGAGGGGCCCTGGACTAAGACAGCAATTGGAGCCTGGCAATAATTTCCTTCATCATTTCCTCTAAACCTAGAATTAAATATTAAAAGCTTTATGTACCATAGACTTTGATATAGTCAGTAGGATGGTGAGTGGAAAAGTTCTGTGCCTACCCTTGTATAAACTCATACAAACAAGAAGCACGAGGCAGATTTTTTGCATTACTGCCATCTCACATGGGTGAAAGCAATCAGCTTCTAAAGAGTTGCTCTTTAAAGGGTAGATCAATAGCATAAATGTGATTTGCCAGATACTGAGAGGAGGGAGGTGAGCAAGGGTGGGCCTTGTTCCCCCTTTGTCGAAAGAAAAAAAAAACAAACAAACAAACAAAACCATTATAAACATACACTAAGTCATCCTACCTGGACTGTCTCACAGTAGCAGCTAGGAGGGCATGACCAAGTGTCAGCTGATCAAGTACAATTGAAAAACCAACTGTGTGATGGACCCAATGGTTTTCTGTGGCAAGTCAGTGGCCACAGAAAGGAAATCCTGACTTTCTGTTTAAGTTCCAACTCTGGCTCTTGTTGAAGTGCTATACAGAAATAGGTGAAGTGTCCAGAACAGGTATTGCCAGAATTCTGATGTAGCTATAAAAACCTTATTTCAAAGTACTGAAAAAAATTCAGTGCAGAATAATTTATTGGATTTATGAACTTTCTCTTCCTGCACAAACAAGCCGCTAATAATATTAAAACTTTCTGGTTGTAATATTATTTGGGAGAAAAAAAATCCAGATATGGGTTTAATGGTGGGCAATAAACACCACGGAGCAAAAATATAAATAATAAAATAAAATCTACACAGCCAACTTTTTGTCTGATAATAAATGTTTCTTATGATTATTCCCAAAATGTAAGCTCAAATATTAGACAAAATGGAGATTTAAATCCATATCGGCTGCACAGCCACGTACCAAGATCACAGATCAAAATGTTTACTGAGTAATTATGGGCAGGCACCATGCCATTTTCCACTGTTTGAATTCAAGGCTTTTGGATTCATAAATCTCAGTGGTATTGCTGCTATGGCTAATTCATCAAGTCAATTAGTTCATTCTCATTATTTGTTTCAATAAAGTTCCCACTATCATCTTTAAAAGAAGCAAGTTGCAACAAAGTTTGGTTTTGGTTTTTTGCTTGATTATGGGTTGTTTTTGGTTTTTTTTTCTATTCTAGGTGCCAGCTGGCCAGAACTCAACACAGATGCTGAATATTTTGTTGTTCTTCAGGAGAGATATGTCCCTTCAGACAACAGTCTTGATGTACAGGCACAGTAATGTAAATCTTGGTACACGCTCCTGTCTCTCTACAGGCTTGATCCACAACCCAACTCCTGATGATAAAGTCTGTTCTGTGGCGGCTTAAGAAGAATTTCTATACACAGACATCTGATATAGTGAAACTAGATGATTACCTCTCTTGCTCCTGCACATAGGAGCATTAGTGATGCTTTCGTGTCTTTCCTAGAACTAACCAGGTACAAAGAAACAGGATTCAAACTTAATTTTCAAGACCTTTAGTGCCTTGCACAGATCAGAGCCTATTTCATCTTTTTTTTTTTTTTTTCCTGGGCACTTGCTTGGAGCCATTCCATACTGTGCTGAGGCATCTCTTTGTACACACCTCTGTTCATATATGGAAATTCTATCTATCATCATGAAATCATATAATGCTCAAATTCCTATTCCTTTTTCATGGCAAAGGTGCCAAATAAATTCATTATGCTTGTCTGCTTTTGAATCCCACTTATGCCAAACAGTTCTCAAAAAATATTTCCCCCTTTTTGTTTTCACTATCCAGAAACATAATTCATAACCAATTTTATGAGCAGAATTACATATTTCTTCAGGGCCAAAAAAACCCAACTAAAACAAGGTCAAATTTTCAGTGCTTTTTTACAATCAACAACACTTTACCAAGTGAATAAATACAGTGAGCTACAAGTCAGCAAAAAAAGTCATCATAGCAATTTACCACCGATTGGAAAAATATTAATACCCTCAGGCAAACCAGTCATTAACTCTTACTGATTTGGAGGGTGATATAGCATTAATAATTCAATAAAAAACACTTTGAGTAATAAAAGCTCATGGTTATTTATTTAACCAATTAGATCATTTTTGGCAGCATCCCTGCTTCTGAATAAACCATGCATGTTCTTCAATTAATCATGAGAATTGAAAACTACAAATCTGCAGTCTCTACCTTCCAGTCAAAGAGATACATTGCTTAAGAAGCCTAAAAGATTGAGGGAGAAAATAAGAATAATTTGCATTCTCAGTGGACAAAAGAGAGCTGGCACTAGAAGACGTGCTAATTAGCAAAGCTTGGCTACTGGTGCTTAACGGTCTGTTCCTCATGCACCACCTTCCCAATCCACCGAGAGACAGGTACAAATTGCACCTATAAAAAGTTATAATCCATTAGCATGCATACGAGGTGCATCTTGTTACCACTAATGTTCAACAGTCCCCTCTAATCTATGAGAGTGGCAGAAAGATGCAAATGTTTAACTAGAACACTATACTGAATTACCATGCATGTCATTTATTAACAGCTTTATTTTATTCAGAAACCTCAGTGTGACAAACCATTACCACCCTGGCAGTCTAAAGTCAAGGGGTTTTTGTCTCAATGTGTTCAATGCCTCACTTCTGGTCATTCTCTCCACAGGGAATCAGCACATGTCTCACGATCCATAAAAATACTTAATTCTCCACTATAAATTCGAAATTCCTTATAATACAGTCCAATTCAAAATCCCTGTTTGAGTCTCTTCTTCAGCAAGCCAAACAAGAGAAACTCTCTGGAGTGCACCTTCAACTGGAGTTATAAGCTGAATGCTCAATTTTCTCTTTCTTATTCCTTTCATGAAATGCATTCAGATGGACTCTGCTTATTCAGACAGAAGCCAAAATTAGATATTACAAATCAAACAATCTGCTTCTCTCGGATAACTGAAATGGCCTTACTGAATGGATGAAAGGGAAATATAAAAGAGGGCCTTCACTTCCACAACTCCTGATGAGGTTGTGTTTTTATAATTAAGTCCTTTGATATTTAAACTAGGATTTCATGTAAAAAAACAGAAGGTGATGTTTATTTACTTTTAGTGATAGTCAACCCAGCAGCAATGTTTCACATTTTGAAAAACAGTCTTTATAATGATTATTTTTAAAAGGAGATTTCATTTTCATTAAAAACACCAAGACCTGTCAAATTCACTTTTGAGAGAAATCAATAAGTGCTAAAGCAATGTAGATCCTATATACAGACCTGAAAACACAACAGTAAACAAAAAACAAACAAAACAAAGCAAAAAAAAACACAACAAAAGACCACAAAGACATCTAAATCCTTTCCCCCAAAATGTTACAGAGTAAACTAAAAATTACATCTCAAAACTTTTAACATTATTTTAATCCCATAAGATTCCTAACTCCAGTGAAGAAGAGGGGGTGTTAAGTTCATTTTTAATCAATAATTCATTTCTCTGTAGTGTTTTGGGAGTTTGGGGGGATTAGGGTTGTTTTTTGATCCTTTATAAGTAAATATTAATGGTTTTAATACTGTGTCACCTCCCAAACCAGCATTTTTGAGAAGGTATGCTTACATCACATCCATATCTAATCACCTATCCACCTATCCCAGTTTTCTCAGGGGAAACACTTGAGCAACTAGTATGAACAAGGGACTTTTTGGTCTTTAAACAAGCAACAATGAACATCCAAATTTCTAGGCATTTACTCCTACATGCAGAAGGAAACAGATTTATTAAAAGGAAAGCTTCTCCATCTTAATGGACATCTTATTTTTTTGAAAAATTACCTTCTTTTTTAAAATTAATCTGCTTGTTTCACTAACTATTCAATCAGTCCTCAGTTTAAAATTCTGGTATTAAATCAGGCCAGTAACACTTACAGCCTTTGATTGTTTAGGATTGTTTTTTCTTTTTATTAATCCTCAGTGCAAGAAGAGCCAGGAAACGCTTCAAATCTGAAATGTATAAAAAGAGAACTGGACTTGGTAGCCTATGAAATTGCATAGTAATTCCTATCATCTCAGAACAAGATACTCATACATATTCCATACCCAAAGTTTCTCTTCTCTAATAAGGACTTCAGAAGATACAGGGTGTAAGTGTAACTTTTGAGAAAGGAGTTTGAAAACAAGCATTGTATCAGACTTGTATCAGTAAACCCACAGCAGGAGCAGAGCGTACTTGCACTGTGACAACCCTGGCATGGCAGCAAAAGCCTGAAATGTAGCAACCATTTAACAAGTCACAAAAATAATATTCCTATTGTTGCTTATTGTTCAGGCATCTAGAAAGTATGTTCTCCGGTTCCAATGCAAAACCCCTGACCGCAACAGAAGACAATAATTTTAAACTAAGACAAAAAGCAAAATACATAAAAAAGGTGAAGAGCTGAATAAATAGCACCATGGTGATAATAAATGGTATAGTTTTTCAAGCCAGCTAAGCACATAGGTGTTTTAGGGGACACCTTTGGCTTTTTTAAACTGTTCTCCTCAACTCTCATGAAGACGACAGTGTGGTGGTGCTTTCAGAATTCATCTTCAGCATCTGTTCTGCTAAACAGTGATGATTCACCCTGACCTACTGTTTCTAAATAATGCCCAAACTAAGTGTGCATACCTCCTGTGAATAAATGACTGAAGATTTCAAGCCATCAACACCAGGTGTCAACCAGCAGTTTCTTCCTTTCAATTTCCAAACCACTCCCCTCCCTTCCCCTTCCTAATTTTTACCCAGTTGCTCCTCACCACCCAATACTTTCTATTCTGCAGGGAGTCTATTACTACATGTCATAAGCATCTGCAGTAGAAGCAGCATACAGAGATTTTTTTTCCTCCTCTCCTTTAGCCATGTTATTAGAAGGGATTAGTTGTTTTAGTAGTAATTAAGATAAATACGACCCTAGATTTGGAGACATTCCCTTTTCTTACTACCAGGCAAATAAAATTATTTCAAACAATCAGTAACTGTTCACGGAGGAAACAAACCTTTAAGAACAAAATTAGTTCTAACTGAAGAAACATGATAGCTTTCACCCCAGAATTCTGACAGAATTTGCCCATGAAGCCACCGGCATGACAGCAAAAAGTTTTAATAACCAATCTACCAAGAAAAACAAAAATACTTGAGTGGCCAAAAAAAAAAAAAAAATCAAGTGGAAAACAAAAAACAACCTCATCTGTCTTAAGTCAAACAGGAAGGAAAAAAGTGAAGCAGCCCGTGATCAGATGCAGTCAGGCACTCAGGGAGCTACTTCAAGATGCAAGATGCTTAAACACCAGAAGTGGAATAAAAACCAAAGCACACAAATGCAAATAAACCAAAATTATTCAAATGTGTATGTGTATGATATTTAAAGAAAAATTCATTCCTTTCCTTAGAGAAAAGAAAGCAGGAGACTCTTCAGTATAGAGTAGAATTTGTAGATGTTTTCTATAAAACCTTGCAGTAATCATATAGCTAAAGGTACATTATAGATAGCTATTAGATGCAAATATATACTGAATATGAACGTTTCCTTCAGATTTCTACAAAAATTGCATACTGTAAAACCTCACAACGGGAATTCTGCCTTCAAATTTGCTCTAACAAGTTTTTGAAGCTCTGCACCAAGCTGTTTACAGCATTTTACAACACTTGCAGAGTAGCTATAGTAAGTCCTGCATTGCACTCATCACTTAGCATTTCATATAGTCACAATACCTTTCATCTTGGAAGGCACCTCATGAGGCCCTAGTTCAACAATCTCCTCAAAGCAGGGACAGCAATGAATTTAGACCAGGCTGCTCAGGGCTCCATCCAGAAAGGACTTGACAGCCTTCAAGCATGGAGATCTTACAGTGCCTCTGGGAAGCTGGTTTAACTCTAAAAAAAAAGTAATCTTTGTGACTTTATGATATTTATCCTCACAATAATACCTATCTATAGATTCTATTGGTAACTATATATTCCCAGATGCAAAACTGACACTCTGAGTTACACTATAAACTTCTGGATGAAAAATATTTCACATACCAAAAACCAAGTCTAGCTAAAAGAACAAAGGACAAATTCAGTTTAGAAAGAATTATTCAAATACAAAAGCTAACAAAAATACAAAGATATGGTTAAAACTTTACACAGATCAACAGGCACCCAGAAACTGATTTTTTCCACTTTAACAGTATTAGGATATTGTAGACCAAGAATTGGCAAAACCAGTTTTCATATTATCTCTTTCTGTGACTGTAGTACCTCGCAATTCCAGCCAGAGGCTAATCTTTCAGTTGCATAAGTATTTTCAAATTTATTTCTAAGTAATAATTCACGAGTGACCCTAAATTTTTAAATTCTTCACAAAACTTCTAGTGAGCTGTGTGTGCATTAGTCATTAAGCAGTTCCAATTTCTAACACTCCACTTGCATTGGACAACCTTTTGGAGGAGCTTTTGTTTTCCAATTTCAACATGCAGCAATTTCATTATTCCAAAGAACATCAAAGCATGCAGACATTTGAACAAGTCATTAACAATTTAACAAACATAGTAACATATTTTGAAGTCTAATAGATTAAAAATAAAAAAAAAAGTTATGAACTAAATTGTATTGCTTTCAGGATATCCAAGTAATTTCTTACTTCAATTAATCCAATATATTTAAATAATCAACTTAAATCAATAAATAAAATATTTTGCCTCATTTTAGCATCCTGCAGTTCATTGGAATATAACAAGCATTAATTAATTACATAAACAGAACAAAAATTACCCACATGAATGCTGAAATAATTTACTGTGCTTACAGTTTTGGTTTTAACACTTTTGATAGCAAGTGCATTAGCTTCCAGTCTCAAGGCTAAATATTTAAACTTGCAAAGTTTGAATTTCATACCCCTGAAAAATTAACTTGACAAACACAGACAGCTTTCACAGTAAATTTTCACACTGACCAATAAACATCAAACAAATCACAGTCTTAGTCCCAAAAGTGTTGACATAAAAAAAATCCATCAGTTTGCAAATACTGTTTTTTTAAAAAAATTAGTATTATTTTTCAGTTACTTTTCTTAAACTAGAGTCTAACCATTTAAACACAGAGCATTCTCTGAGTACATTAAAAACAAATAATTTTCAGAGGTCTGTATTCAGAGCTACTATTCCACAATTTTAGCACCCGTATATCATTTTATATGAAATAAGAACAGCAATTCTTACTGTAGGTACTTTTTATGTCTCTGACACCGTGATCCAGTGATGACAGATAAAAACAATCTAGCCAGCAGGCAAAGAAAGAAAATTATTGACACTACAGCTTTGTGCTCTCCTTCCAAAAGTGAAACCACTCCAAAGCAGATCTCAGTTGAGCTTCTGTTCATGTTACTGACAATCTGGATTAATGGATGTAGAAAGAAAAGCATCTATATGGGTGCTTGTGCATAATTCACACTGCAACCGTGAGGAAATACTTGCATGTCCCTTTGATTAAAATGCAATGAGAACTTGGTATTCTGTTCTAAAATAATTACGTGCTTGTAACAGAGTAACACATCATAGTGACAACTGGGATACGCTTTCAGGCCAAACACATGCAAACAAAAGATTGCGTCTACACAAGCACACAGCCCGATACTGACAAGCATTCTTTGAAGTCCTCACCCCACATTATCTCTGCAAGAAAAACAGACTCAACCGTTTTATCTGCATTTGTGAAGTCTTCTGTCTTCCAGAAGGCTTATGCAGAAATTCAGAATCAGAATTTAGTGGGGAAACATTGAACTTTTGTATGCAGCACCTTCAGAAGCATCTCAGCACCACCATGTACCATAAGCACTGAAAAAAAAAATCAAGCAAAGCACATAGAGCGAGACTCAAAACTCACCCACAGGGATCCTCTAGACATAAACTGTCCTGAGCACAGAAGGGTCACCTTACATGTAGAGATGGAGGGACCAGCGGTCTTGGGAGGCCAGGAACCTTCTGCCCTGGGCAAGCCTTTGGAAGCAGCCAAACCTCCAATCCTGAGCTACCACCAACCAGCTCAAAGCCTGCCCATGCCGGCACCGTTACTGACAAAGCTGTGTGATCATGCAGACCAGGGACTAATCCAGTTGAAAACTACTCCTACTTGTGATCCTTTTCTACCCTGGCTGTGGAGATGAACAAAAAAGCCACTAGGGACAACACATGCCAGCATTTGCACAGACCACAGCTGCTTGGCAGGTACAAACTGAGAGGGCACAGCTCTCTGGCACAACTGCCCCAGTCCCTGCCAACAGCCAGCTTCACTCCTCCCTGCTGCTTTTGTACATGCAGGATGTTCCACAAGGTGCCTTTACAACTTGAAGTGACCTACCAACTGCAGAGTAATCATCTCAGCCAGCACGAGGAAAGGCTGGGAGCAGGAGTCATTGGAGGACATGGATGAAGCCCTACCCCATCAGTGACAGGGCATGTGCATCTTGACACCTGTGCCTGTATCCAGGAGTAGACGTCAAGATGTTGGGAGCACAACCACTGAAGTGGCCCCAGCACAGGCCATGGCTGAGCCTCTCAGCTACAGGCAGGCAGGAGAGAGCCCCGGGGAAAGCCTGGGCGAGGGAGGGCAAAACACTGTCCAGGAGCCAGGGCTGAAAGAGAGCAAGTGGGGGAGAAACAGCCCTGCAAGCCCCAAGGGCAGAGTGAGAGGAGAACCCCAGTAGACCCCAGGGGCAGGAGCAGCTGAGTGGACATCTGGCAGCCAGCCATGGTCAACTGACCACAAATGCATGGTAAAGACCATTCGACCAGCTGAAACCAATGCTTAAAACACACAACACACTCAAATGTTGCTGCTCACTCTTGTGTTTCATCATCCACAGATACTCAAAGGCAGTCACACAGACGCAGCATAAAATTATCAAACAAGGACATAATATTGGGTTTCTATGTTGATTTAAGCCCCCAGAGTTTTGGAAATGATACTGTGAATAGTACTAGCTTTTAAAGGATATATCCAAATTTTACACACTTAAAGAAAAAATTAAAATTCCTTGTTCTTTTATGAAATGGTGTGGCTTTAAATGTGCAAAAACAAGGCAGAGACTCAAGGTCACATATAACATCTGCAACTATATCAAATTCATTAGATCCAAAACTAATAAACCCTTCATTTTGCAGCCCACCTTCCACATTTTCTAAAGTACATTTCATTGAAAAGTAGATTGTTGGTTTGTGGGGTTTTTATCAAATAACAACCCTATTTTTTATTTCTTCCTCTCCCTACTTCTTTTTAGGAGCTCATAGGCTACCACTACTAAAATCCAGCATTCAGTATCACAAATACCATCAACTGCAAATGAAACAACCTTTGATTTCAAGAAAAGATGGCTTTCATCTGCATTACAGGCACTTGTGCCTTCCAAAGAATCAGCTATTCCAAAAGGATTCCCAGCCAAACTAATAAGCAATTCCTACAAGGCTCCTAGAATCCTTCTTGAGTGACCCAATATGATAGTACTTGGCTGCCAAAAATATTTGGAGAATTTTTAACATGCTGTTGGATCACTTCAATGCAGAAACATCTGCTGCTGCGTGCAGGATGGGAGGAGAGTGGAAATGTTGCGACTCATCAAATACTTCTGACACAAGAGTGTAAGCAAAATTTCCCCCACCAGAAAGAACAGTTGAGTTTAGTCCTATGTGTGTCTCAGGCCAGGCATTTCAAGTGGCACTATCTTTTAAACTAATTGGACTTTAACGAGACTGAACCATCAACATTTGAGAAAATAACAGTTTATCAGTATTTCCATTAGTAAAAGAGACTTCATGGAGAAATGTATTGAGTAACTGACAATGTAGTTTGGAAAATATTAAACTATCATTTACAATCACAACTGTCTCAGGGAAAAGCTCCATCACCTGCAACAAGTGAGCATTGGCAGAATAATGACAGAGTTATAAAATAAGCACTCAATATTTATTAACTTTGTTAGTAAAATAGGTAAGATTTTTAAGGCACTAATTTAATTTTTATTTAATGTCTTGTATTCCTTTAATATATTTTACACTGGTAATCAGAAAATATATTTTAATGTATATTACGTAAAGCTTATTAAAAACCTGCCAGCCCCTGAGTTAAAGTTATTTGCTAATTAGAAACTTTTCAACTGTTTCTTTCAAATCTATTAAGGTAGTGCTCACAGTTTAATACTTTAAACATGATATCTAAAAACGTTACTTACATTCCACTAAAATTTGGCTTTTCATGAAGCTGAAAGGGGCAGGAAAAGAGGTTAGGGAGGAGCAAACCAGGTCAACTGCTACAGAGAAAACTGATTCCCTTCCCCCATCACCCTACCTTCCTCCCAAGCTTTAGGTCCAAATGACCGTATCAAGATTTAAATTTAATTGAGTAGAATAAGAGTTCACCACAACCATGCAATTACCATGTAAGAATATTCACGCTACATTTGAATGTTCTAATATATATTCATAGGAAAATTTAGACAAATTTGTCTTGTATCAGCTTCAGTATTCTGGAGTATTAAAAGGGGTTCCACTACTAAAAAAGACGTAGTAGAAGAATGGGAATGCACTTATTAAATATTTTAAACATATTTTCCTTTTCATTTGGCAATTTGTTGCTCAATGCTTTTTTGAGACAACTGTATTAAAAAAAATTAACTTGTCTGCGCATATCAAGACACAGTGACTTTATAAAAACTATGTTTCTACTGTTCTCTAAGTCATAATTTCTCATTAATTTATACTCAGCCTCATTGGTAATTTTAAGTACTAAGACAACTCAAATGCTACCAGGTCTTTGATCGCGGCCTATGTATTAGCCACTGTAATTTGTTCTAACAGAGTTTTTACAGAGAAACCAAGTAGGATTTCCTCTAGGAAAGATACTGACCTTTGAAGATACTATTCTACTATCATTCAAATTTTACAAACAGCAAACAAACATTTTCATTAAACTATGTGAACTTAGATCTTCACTGATAAAAACAATCTATGTTTCAGGGTACATTAGAAGCAGCTGTTTTCTCTATGGAAGGATGCAAAATGTACTTTAAAAATTATTTTTAAGAATAATCTCAGTCTAATGCATTTTTTCGCCCCAGAAATCTTAGGCATCACAGCAAGTCATACAAAAGTAAAATGTCACTGAGCAGCAATCAGTGACTGAAAGTACAGAGTTTTGACACTGAGACACATAAACGTTTCCCCTTTCCCCCCACCAAACTTACATCACAGTATTTTGTGCCTCAAACTTTCTTTGACCTGGCAAAAGGCTTTTTCTAACATTTCAAAGATAAAAAGTTTAATATCTGTACTCTTACAAAACATGACCAAAAGGCCTATAATCTGCATTTTATAGACAACCTCTTTAAGGATTTGTCTAATCCTCGTTATCAACATCTCTCAATCTTTAACAGAGAAAAGTCTAAATTTGGATTCCATACTTATCTGAGGCAATATGAGTTGACAAAGTTAAACTTTGTGAAGTAAAAATTCTAAGAACATGGCAACTGCCTTCTGAAGGAATATATCTGCTTGGTCTTCCACTGGAAGTATCAATAAACCAAATATCACTTATCCCAGCAAAGTTGACAACACAATTCAGTAAGGACTATAAGTGAAGACTGCATTTATCAAACCAACCTAATGTATTCTGTTGCAAACTGTGCTATGTTTCATAACAAGAATTATAAATTTCAGGTCAGCTTAGCTGTTCAAGGTTATGCATTTGTGACAGTGATCTAGTAGTGGTATAGGAGAAATCACAAGTTCAATACTGCATCTAAAGGTTCGAAAATACCATTAGTGTGTGTTAGCCTTAAAGCAACACAAAAAAATCAGAACTTTGGAACAGCATTCTCAAGAAAATTTGCACTTAAATTGCCCAGCTGTTCTCATGAAATTAAATAAATGCATTTATATTGCTGTTAGTTATATTTAGGATAAATAAATAAGGTCCTGCATTTCAAGCTATGAAGTTACAATGCCTATAGAGCAGCTGTCTGCACAGGATCATTCACTGGCTAAGGCCAGGCATTCTGGCACTGGAGTATTAATATTCAGCTTGGCAGAGTAGCATAAGCAGAGACTGTCGAATGTGATGAGTGGGAGGTTGGGGGTATGAAGGATATAGAAGATGGCATCTATCTTTAGGAGATGGTTAGTTTAATTATCTATGGAGTTATTGATCCTGAGTTAGGAAGCAGTTGAGCAACTGTTTTAAAGAATGCCATGAGCAGCCAGCATGTGATTAAAAGAACACTCATGTCCTCAAAGGAAACTGGAAAGCAAAAAATACTTTGGCAATTGGGAAATGCACATTAAGCAGAACAGAAACAGAAATTTAAAATATTCATGTCTGCATGTGCCAAAGTCTACAGTGGAATTTTTTTTCATAGAGGAAGTTCAGCATGACTTCAAATACAAATTTTTAGAAACATTTTCCTAGTTCTCATTAAATTTCCTCGAAATGAGTAATGTTGAAACATGTTCTTGTTTCTACAGATAAGTATTGGGAAACTACAACTTTCTGGTCAAACGATTTTCCCATGAGCTAAAATGGACACACAAGTATTTTGTGCACCGGGAAAAGAATAAATGTTTATGTTCAGTCAAACTAGGTTAGACCCAAAAATGTCACCAGAAACTCAAAAGTTTAACTTCATTCTATAAAACAACCTCCTTCCAGTTTTGTTTGTTTGTTTCAAAGTGAACACTAACTAGTGACTCAGTTCTTTTAATCACATTTGTACCTTCAGCACCTATGACCCTCAGTACAGTAACATTATTCCAAACTCCTGACAACATTACCTTCTCAGGCCTTTTCAGTCTCTTCCTGTGAACATACACAATTAAACAGTACATAAATCACTTCAGTTTTAATTACAAACCAAATGCTGCTATTCGTCATTCCCTAAATACCCATAAATTGAGATGTAAAGGACTCAAAATCCACAAAGCAAATGTAAGACATAAATAAAGTTTCTTAACTGCAACATGCTATGGCCAAAGTCTCGAGCAGCAAAAGGCTGCACACTTATCCTCTTCAAACAGGGCAGGGCTTGTTAGCACAAGGAAATGCCCGCACAGTTCTGTGGCTACAGTTACTGTGGAACTTCTCGTAAACAGATCAGGAAAAAAAATTGCTCCTTTCTCATTTTCTCATATGCTGCTGCCGCAAACCATTTGCCAGTGGAAATCCCTGGTCAACATGGTTAGGGCAGCATTTCACCAAATTTTCTTTTCAGAGTTAATCTATGCTGCAGACATACCAATTGATCTTAGGTATCAATATCAGGGCAGGCATGAATCTGACCACATCCCTACAAATCTAAACTAGGGGTGAAGCTCAAGTCACCAATCATCCTACCAGTCCCAGAAATAGATCTACAAAAACTAGCCTGGGAACATCTGTGTGCACGTCAGTCACACTTCCCTGATGCCTAAGAATTTTATGTATTTTTGGTGTATTTTATGGATTTTTATAGCTTTAGAAGTAAGGGATTTCTA
>JAWWEW010000078.1:78090695-78123448 GCA_035583185.1 Anabacerthia variegaticeps | reverse complement strand
TCCGGACCTAAGCTGGAATAAAGGTATTATTCTATCTCATCTCCAGGTTGTCTGTTTTGCAGGGTTTCCAGGCATCATCCCCACTACCTACAGCTTGGTACCTACAAAAGTAGTATTTCGCAACTCAGCATGACTCACTATTAATGGACTATTACTAAAACTATTACTGAAAACCATCTTTACAACTGTTTTCATTTTATTAATGTGTGCTTAACCACTAGTGCTCAAATATTAGGATTAGTGGGTCCCTTCCAACTCAGAATATTCTGTGACCCTGTGAAAATTAGAGAGGACATAAAAATTAAACACACCAGACAGAATAATTTATTACATAAACGAACTGCACCACCAGTCCTGAGACAGTAGTAACACAGCTGAAGCCAGATTTGAATACTTGGCTTCTCTCTGAACATTTGTCTTAATTATTTTCATTTTTGGAAAACCTGTTGTTATTCCTTGATGCACAAACCTTCTAGACATACTTTGAAAGCAGAGGCAGACTTTTAAGTTAATGACTAATAGTGAATAATAAATATGCATGCAGAAGAAAACTCAAACCTTTATTATAGAAGGGTCATTTTGGTTATTTCTAAATTATCAATCCTTTCCTGTTTCACTAACAAGCTTCAACAAAGTCTTGAACTCAACCTTTTCTACTTTTTAGCCCTATAAATTCAGAAAGAATGTACAAGTTACTACTTTGAACATACAACATAATTCTCAATTGGCACTTTGCACATTTGGAGGGTTAAAATACCTTCTCTGTGAAGTACAAATCCTCATAATCTTCCTGGTTCAAGTACACACTTCTACATATGCCAGATTCAACATGTTAATCAGCCATTATCCAGTCAAGTATTTATTCATTCATTTAATCAAAATACTACCTCAATACACTGTTATACTGTCACATTTATATTCCCAATCCCTACTAATATTTTTACGTATATTCTAACAAATAATTTTTCCCTTGAAGGCCACAAAATCAGATTCTTTTTATGTTAAAGGGCAATTTTTGACACATGGTGTTACAAAATAGTCAATGAAAATGACTTTATATAAAAAAAGATTTGGGGGGTTGAAAACTTTTCTTTTACCCTGTTTTCCCTCAAAAATCTCTTTATTCATCTCCACATTCTTTTGTTTTATAAAAACAGTGTCAAAGACTAGCAGACTTATATTTGAAAACATCTAAATAAAGTCCTATTTTGACTATTGAGTTGCAGAATGATTACCTAAATATTGGGTTTTTTCTTTGTATGGTAAAAACATGAAAGTTAAGCAAGTATGAAGAAAAACACCCAGAGTTATTGTATTCTAGTAAAAGACAAATGGTATTGGTTCTTGAAGGAGTGAAATGACTGCGTGGTTAGCCCAGCATTTCATAATCAAACTTCATCCAGAATTAGGTGTTAGGAGTTAATTTAGGCATCTTATTTTGTGAATATACAAATGAAACACACTAGCTCTGAATTGCATGAGAGTTCAGCTTCACCTCAGACAAGTTTCAGAAAAGCCAAAACCTATCTATGAAACTCAGAAATCCACAGTAATTTGAACTGAATGTTTCCAGTAGAAAACTATTTTCTATGAAGTCAGCTAGAAAAACAATTCCTGGATGTCCTAAAAGAAGACAAAACAAGCTTTTCTCCTGCCTCTGCGTATATTGCATAGGATGTTTTCAGATGGCTAAACAAGTCCCCTACTCAGCAGCCAGCTCCACAGTTACCTTAACAAGAGACTGAACTGAACACAGCAGTGTGTAAAACAGCAGAGGTAGATGTTTTATGCTATACAAAATAGAAACTGATTACAAAAACAGTGATAGGCATTGCAATCAAGGAAAAAGCACTTAAGAAGTGTCTGCGGTCAAGTCCTTTCCTTGAACCTCCTTGCCATCTACCCTGGAGTCATTTACCAGTGGGATACAACTTGCAGATATGACTATCCTCCGCACCCACAGGGTAAAGAGGAGTCAGGATTTGGGTAACACAGTGGCCCCTCTCGTTATTCTTCCAGACAGCATTACACCCAACCAGGCACCAAGGACACAAACATGAAACATTCACAACTTGTTCATTGCCCACACCCAGAGAAGTCTGCAGTAGGTTTTATGAGAAAAGCAGCTGGACTGTCAAGGATAGTTTGCTCCTACAAAAAGTTCTGTTTTAAGGTCTCATCTAACCACTACCCTATACATCTTTTCACTGCTCTTTTCTAGAAAAAAAGCTGGTCAGTTTAAGAACAACTTTACTTAGGACCTTAAGGACACTACAAAAGGCAAGAAGTAGCAACAGTTCATCTTGACAAGCCTCAGCTACTGAAGTTTATGGTATGTAAGAGGGTAGGGCCTAGAAACACTTCACTTAAATGAAGTCAAATTTGTCAATTTGTTAAAAAGAAAACTGGTAAATGGCCATTTCTATTGTTTTATTTTGTCATAAGCTATCAAGCTTGGGTTTAGAACACTATTATCAGCTATATACAAATGCTAATGATTTTCACATTAACGGATTACACTTGCCATACAGCTGTCAAAAAAAAAAGAAAATCAAAAACACTGAAAAGTACAATAAATGCACACAAAATAAAAATTCCTCAGTGTTTTTCACCTGTAAGCAACTTTGTATTTTAATTTTTTTAAGCTCTCTTGGATGTCAGAGGCCACAAAGATTCCAGACTGTCAGTGCAAGAAGCTCTGTTACATTTCTGCTCAGTGAATGTACAGATGACCAAAATGCAGTATCCTCATTCTGTGCCTGAATTCTTGCTGGAAGAAAGCAGTTCCTGCAATGCCATACAGACAACAGAGGTACAGTATAGCACACCAAGCACAGAAAGATTATGGCTCAGGTCTACATATGAGCACCCTATCAATACACCAACTTTATCCCTCTCATTTAAGAGGCAACTACACTGGCAAAGATATCACAGAATCACAGAAGGACTGAGGTTGGCAGGGACCTCTGGAAGTCATCTGGTACAACCCTCTACTCAAGCTGGGCCACCCAGAGCAGGCTGCCCATGACATCGTCCAGGCAGCTTTTGAGTGTCTCGAAGAATGGAGATGCCATAGGCTCATCGGGAATGTTAGACTCTGTTAGACCCTGTGTCAATACAGCAAAGTTGTAATATAAATCACAGAAAGCCAAAGAGTTTAGGTTCCATTTTAATGTTCTAAAGACTTTTCCTAGCAAAAGTGTGCTGGAAACACTGCACACTTTTCCATTTCCTGCACAACTACATCACTCCTAGGGTACATAGAGGTCGTGCAGGTATATAAAGTTGATAATAAACATCAATCTGTTTTATCATTTGTGATGCATCCCATCAAACAATGAAGTCAGCAACTATGGATACCCAGGCATCAAGCCTGAGCTGCCCTAACACTCACAAACACCCTGAGTAGAAGTAATCAATATAATCCTACGCATCTGCTCAACACTGGCAACTATCACATTAATTTGGTCTACTACAGATAAGAAAGAGTCCCCAGCAATAAATATTTTATTACACTAGACTATTCTGAGACAGAATATTAGTCTCAGCACAGAGTATTCCTATCCAGCTCAGACAGGATTATGCAGATCACTGCCATGAAATAGTAGCACCTTGTTATTTTTCATTTGCAAGAATAGCAACTATCTTTTAGGTGAAAGCTTCCCAGACAGCTATTGCATAAAGACATTTTTCTAGTACCTGCTGGTCTACTCTTATTTCATACAATATGTAGTGTGTGCAGTCATAAAAAACCATTAAGAGAGAATCATAAGAGACCATTAAGGGATGGCAAAGAAATTGGTTATGTTACGATAATTTGAACAGTACAACTTGGAAGGAAATAAACCAGAAAAATAGTATGATGCCTTAGAAATTAATAGGGATTAATCAGAATTATTAACATAAGAGAACAAAAAACTTTGCAGCATTTCTTTATGAAAAAGACTATTTCAAAAGTTACATTTTGTCTCAATGAAAACACACCATAAGAGCTAAATTAAGCTATTAAAAATATTTAAATTATGTGTTCTTAGCAGGAAGTTACATGGACTGTGAAGTTGATCTGTGACAGATTGAGATTACTTTTCACAACATAAGAACACCAGATTCTCACCAATTGAATATACTGGGCTACAGTTCTAAGCATCAGCAGAATAAAGACAACTGCTATATTAGAATATGAAAAGGACTTTACAGGATATTATTTCATTACAAAAAAACTAGCTATATGGCTTAGAGGGCATTTTACTTCCCAATAGACTTAGGAACAAAACTGACAGAAAACCAGAACCAAAGGGGATTAAAGATACTATGCTTTCATCAAAGTCTTTTTCTCTCAGAGCAAAGCTTTACTAAACACTTTTCTTTCCAACTTTCTGACAGGTGAGCAAAGAAGTAAATGCATGGACAATAATTACTGGTAGGAAAATAAAATGCATTTTTAATAATTTCTAATGGTTGGTTGGGAGGGGTGTTGATTTCTTCCTCCCTTTACTTAAATAAGTGGAGGAAAACCCTTCAAAATCTCAAGTTTGTCATAGTTACTCCTAGGCAAAGACATGCAATTTATCTCAGAGGAAATCTAATCTTAAAGAAACTTAAAGAAACAATTTCTTTCAAGTCTTTAACCAAGACACCACTTTTCTTGAGGGAAAGGTTAAGAGGCTTCAAGAGCAGTGGCTGGAAAGAATGCTCTCCATCACTGGATCTCCAAAATTGTATCTGCTTTTAAAAACAAACAACCAAGGAAAAAAAAAACAAAAACAAAAAAGACCCAAGAACTATGGCTTCCTTTAGGTTCTGCATCATCCCATGGCATAAAAGGGAAATATCACCTGTGGAAACAGAATTTCTCTAGAGTCAACCTAGGACAAGAGCAAGTTCACCTGGCCACATCTGGAACAGAACATGTCCGGCAGAATATACCTATAAAGGATTTCTTACTGAGTCCACTGACATGAATGCAAAAGCTTTTATTAGCTCCAGGTATCTTTAGCTCAGACCTCAAAAGGTGGTGCACATCTAAATTTCTGAAGGCCAAATTGAGACTTAATAATCCTACAATAACAATAATATTATAGGACATAACCACTATATTTCACTGTTCTCCACTGACTCATCTATGAGAAAAGCTGGTCAGTTCAGCCCTCTGGAGAAGAAGGAAATAAAAAAAAAAGGAAGAAAGAAAAAAAACCACCACACAAAGACTTCATAGGAAGAAGTGGATTTTCTCTTTTTAAAAGGCAAAGGCTTCATCTACAGATAAATAAATAACAGGATGAGAACAATATACAGGATGTGATGCTCCATTACCAAACATCACATCTGTTACTCATATTTTAATATCTTCCCTGCCACCCTGAAGCATACCATGTGCAATTAAGAGGAAATTGCAATGCAATTTTTAAAGTAAATTATTGTCAACAGGCATACAGTACTAAGCCAAATGCAAATCACTTAATCAATTCAGCACCAGTTTAAAAAGTTTTGATTAATCCTCAATTCAATGCTATGCTATTATAATATGTTATTAAACACACCCGCCACTTTAAGGCTCCCTCATTTCATTTGCAATTACAGTAAATATTGATTGCAGGGGTGGCCTGGAGACAGCTCCAAAATGTGCAGCTGTGGTCCCTGGAGGCAGAGCTTAGTGACAGTATTCTGTTCCCATGTCTGCCCTTCAGACAGACTCAGCAGAGATATAAAAATTCAATATATTAATTTACTGGTTAAAATGCATACCTGCTTGTATTTTACTCAATTAAGCAGAGAAATTTGTTACAGTTTTTTAATAACAGCCTTAATCAATTTTAACTTTAAATACTGTTGTGAACTGTTCCAAAGCAGCTTTGAAGACAGTCTGAAAAGTGAATCACAGCCTCAGAGTACAACTAAGAGCACTGGTGACCATTAATTTCTTCTCCCTCGTTTTTCAACAAAACCAACACATACAGCTAATAGAGGCTACATCCAGTCTGGTAAAAGCTGAGCTCATCCAAATACAGCAAGAGACTACACCTCTGTTCTGACATCTGCTGCTCTATGGAAGTGTCCTCCTTCATCCCACTCTCCCTTTTACATAACCCCTTCTGCTAAGGAAACATCTCCAGCATCTCCCTCTAAAACCTACCTGCAGCTACTAAAATAATAACTTTTAAAAAATAATATTGTCCACAAAGCTCCTCCTATTGTAACCAAGTTGATACACTGCAGATTTGATCGTGGTTTTTCATGTACTTCAATAAAGAATAAAAAAGAAGATGAATTTTCATTTTCACACAAATAGGTTAATCCTGTGAAACATATCCAGAAGATTACCTTGGGAAAACACCTGGTATATATAACTCCTGACTAGTTATTTCGAATTATGCTTATCTAACTATGGGCTACAGAATGGTTTCATTTAAAGGCACCATCAAAATTCAGCAGAGAATTTAGTCACACCTTGAACCCATTTTCATTAGAAGGCTTTGCAGAGCACAAATGCCACACATAGACACATCAAACCAATCCATTAAAACCAGAGAGCTATAGGTTGGCACGAGGCACAAATTAATGCATTCACAAGTAGTACCTTATTACATGAAAGCGCCATCAGTATCACTTGCAATTTTATTGCCATCAGAATATAATTATCATTTGTTCTAACATTTCTGCTTAGCTGTATGTGCTTTATTAGAAGCCACCAATACCACATCTGCACTAGCTGATTAATCATACCAAGAAATATTCCCAGGCACTGGAAATTTCATTATCCATAATGTTTGTTAGAATGACCCCCAGCACAGCTTCCATCAGAACTAGCTATCACTCACTCCAACACCTCCCATGCATGCCCAGAAGCCAGTATTCCAGGAAATAAACCACATACACAGCCTCCTTTCTGAAGGCTAGAAAGCATGACAATAGCAGTCCTGGATGTCTTGTGCCAATTGCCTTTGGTGTGAGAGAGTGGTCTTGGCACACTAATTCACAAGTAGAGATGCATCCTCAGATTTTCATTTTGTACAAAATCATCATGAAAAAGGAAGTGAAAGTCTACACTTATCCTAATGGTAGGCAAACAAGAAAAGCTCAAAGTGATTGTCTCTTCAGCACACAGCAAATTATTGTTTCCTCTATGTTTTCCTTACTATAATCAAATAAGATTTCTGTTTCTTTGTCATTAGATTAAAACACATCTGCCAACCCAAAATGCCATCACACACATGGAATGCCAGGAATTACTAACATAGACTTCAGTAACTGTATTTGCCAAGGTGCAATCTACACAGAATTTTAAACTAAGCAGTTTGTTTCATGACTTTAGTATGATGTACTAAAGCACCCTCTGCAGCATGGTAACTTGTCTTCCCTCTTCCAGTCAACTATGACATTAAAAAAAAAAAAAAGAGAAGACTGTCAATTATTTGAAGAAGGAGGATGGACAACAATCAAATTCACTTTTTTTCAATTTACTTACTCTAAAGATTGAGCACATTTCAACCAGGAAAAAAAATCCTTGTTTTCATATGTCAATGAAACTAAGGCCAGGTCTTGTGTATGTGTGTCTACACTCAGAACAGCTGACATGAGTTTCCATAATGCATTTACAGATCAAACTTGGCTGTACTGCAAGTTCATATGACACAGTACATGCAGATTAAAAAATGTAATTAGGTTTTTTGGAACTTTACTCTTATCAAAGTACCTCAATAAAGCAGCCAAATCTCCAGAAGTGCTCAGCAGTAAGTGGATTACATTTTTTCCAGGCACTGTTGGATGCTGAGAAATCTTAGACAAGGCAAAGCAGAGTCATAGTGTGACCACTTTCGCCATCTGGTGCAACAGCAATTGGCCCAAGAGTGACTAATAATTATAGCAACAAAAGTCAAAACTATAATGCTGGTATAAACACAGGCTAACATGGTGACACTGTCACTTTTTGGCACAAGAATCAATCACCTTTTGCATCCAGTTTAGGCTGAAGAAATCTGCCAATCCTTGTGGCTCCACTTGGAATCAGCATTTCACACAGAAATGGACCTCCTTTGCCACCAACCCTTTTTCTATAGGTTTTTCCTCAGTCTAAGGTTCACCCTCTGTAACTAAAGCCACAGCATCCTTGAAATGAGAAGGGCATCGAGACACTGAAAATTAGTGAGAGAACAAGAAATACACAAAAGCTATTTTTCTGTATAAAACTTTTCCCCTGTAATTAGGGACACAATCCCCATAACTATACTGTGTACATTTTGGGTTGTTTCACTTCATTCTATTTCTAGTCCAGTCTCCCAGTGTGGACATCCACTAGTAGATAAAGAGCATCTTTTTGTTTAGTTTCATTGGAAAGGAATCCAATATCTGTGAATCAAGGCCTGTGATTAAAAATGCAAGCTAAAACAATAATAAGAGATTTGCTTTAGATAAGCAGCCTGGGACTATAACAGTAATGTAAACCCTCTCAGAAGGCTTCCATGAAAAATGGCTCCTCCCAAAGTCAACTGCAGGAGAACAAATCTTTGTTCAGGTCTGACTGGTACATACCAGATCCCCTCACTTCACATCCTATTCTATTGTGTTTGAAAATACGGACCCTCCCCCTCAACTCCACATCCTACACCACCTCCATACTCTGATACTCCTCAGGCTCTGAGAATATGGGTTGCTCCCTGCTTCATCCAGTGAATGAACAAACCAACCCCAGTGGGAGAAAGGAAATCCCAAATGCACAGCTCCCACAGTGGCCCACAGAACAAGCAAGCAACAAGGCCAGACAGGCTGGCATAACTCTTGTATTCTGTTTTACCTAATGCAAGGCTGAAGGAGCAACAGTGCAGGGTGCTCCACTGTCAGTGGCTGACACTGCCAGCTGTCCCACAGATAGCACAACCCTCACCATCACCTTACACCGAGGCAAAATCTACAGCTGACCATCTGAAACATCTTCAGTGAAATGCAATGCCTGGCAGTCAGATGAGAATTATGGGAATCTGAATAATTACTTTTCTTACCACTTTTTTTTTACCATGTTGTCCTTAAAAAAATTCAAGGCAACATAAAAAGTATGAAAGGGTTTATTTCTATTCCATTTCTCTACTTTTATTTTTTTTTTTTACTTCTCCCCCTGCCACATTCCTCTCCTCACTCCTCCTTCCTTTCCTCTAGCACCCAGCTCCTTCCTGACTGAGCTCTGTACCAGCAGAGATGCTGAAGCTGGTGGGATGGCCCTGCCAATTATCAAGGCTGTCTGACACCTTGCATGATAAGGTTCTGTTTTCACCCACTTGGACTGCAGTCTCTCCTGGAAAGCACAGACTGAACAGTTTGGGGGACGTTCAGTTGAACAGTTCACTCACAGCCTTGATCAAGGTTATGGAAAATACAAGGGTTTGACCATTGTGAAGACAATTCAGACTATTCTCTTAGACACTCCATTGCCTCTGGCAACAGGATAAGGATGGAGTACCAAGCATCTTCCTATTGGTGCTCTCAATCCACCTAAATTTGCTATACCAACCGAGTGGTAATCGCAATGTCAACCAAGGTGGCTGAGCTAAACAAAGAGCTTACTGCTGACAGAATGGATGGCCCCACTCCATCTTCACCCTTGCTTTGTCCACTCCTCAGAGTTCACTGTGATGCTTTACAAGCTAGTTCACCTCCCTGAGCAACTGAAAACTGCTCTCATTTTTGGGTGAATCAGGTCAAGCAAGTCTATTCAACAGAGGAAGACCCATACAAAGCCAGAACTAAGACTGCCCTTGCAGTGGCAGCAAGCACACAGATAATCTTGGATGCATCTTGTTAAGCTGTATCATGAGTCAGCCTGAAGAAGAAAAAAGAAAATCTATTTCCACGTAATTACTAGACATCATCTAGAGCCAAACACCTCTACAACACTGTCCAACTTCAGTATGTTTGTGTAAAGGCAAATATTGGCTGACACAATATTTTTACAATGCTACCATTTCAGTTCCTCTCTGTTCTGGAGCACAGGCCAGAGATCACAATCTTCCACATTAGTCAAAGTGTTATAGGGTTAAACTTCAACACCTCTGATTGAATGTTGACTAAGAGTTATTAAACAGATACTGTCATGCAGTTCTCTAGTAGACATACAGAAAAATTACTGCCATTTACAGCACTTTCTGTTTGGAGTATTATAAATAACTTTTAAATGGAAATGAGAACACAGAAAACCTATTGACATTCTTCACACAGACTTTACACCATTTATTAGTCACATATTTTGACATCTTGCATTGAAAAGTGTGTTAAGGGACAGGAGCAAAAATGTTATTTGCCTTCTTTACATACCACTGTGCTGGTGCACTATTAATAGGAAGCATGTCACCTCCACTTTCTAGAGGTTATAGTGAAAAAAAAAACCAAAAAAAAACCTGAACATCAGGCTCAGGTCAAGCATCTCAGTCACATAAGTAACTTGTCTAGCAATCTCCATGATCCTGGCTACATTCCAGTCCTTGTACTATGAGCTGATCGCTCATCACACGCTGGTGAAAACAAAAATGTCCAGAGTGATCTTCAGTGATATCTATAATGTTGATTTTTTTCCTCTGTAAGTGCAACACTTTTACTCCACAGGGTGGAATGAAATCTTTCCCAGACAAACTCTTGCTCCTTCGGGAAAGTTGTCATCTGCCAGGTGTACAGCCCAGCTCTTAGAGCAAATATAGCCTGTCCAAATTGACTGAGATCTTTTGCAGTTACAAATCAGTCCTTCCAAGCCACTGAGCTCCAGCTGGTTCACCTACCAAAAAGAGTGCAAGCTTACTACTGCTTCATAAAATAAGAAGTATAACCATTAAATGACACATTTTGTCTCTGAAAGTTTCCAGATCCTTTTAGTTGAATTATCCTGGATCATAAACACTGTGTTTTTGGAGAACAGCTGCACATTGTATTTCAGCTAAGGTCTATGCTTACCTCTCTCTTTAGGCCAAAGTCAAATGCTATGAGACAAGTACATGTACTATAAATCACATCTTTCAACACCAAGAGTTGGCCAGCATGCTTACACACAGACACGGCAAGAGCACACTCCCTCAGGTGATAACCAGTGGAAGTCAGCCCATTGATACAGCTGCACTGAGCATGAAAGTAAGAAAGGACTGAGAATGGGAGGCAGGGGCTCTCTTGCTCTAGCAACAACTCTCTTGAGACACTCTGGGAGAGAAAGAAGCTTCTTGGTGAGAAAGGACAAAAAGAGGGATAGGAAGAGGGAAGGAAATGGTTCAGTTGAGACAGTATTTCCTGGGAGAAAAAAAAAAAGGAACGAGCAGATAGTTAGTGATCCCTGCAAGAGGGGTTATTTGATCTGAAAATCAGACTCTTTTGGCTGGTTGAAGAGACCATTAGATACACAAAAGACTTAGGAAAGGAAGCACAAGACAGGAAGAGAACAATAATAATCAGGATCTTCTAGTCCATTAGGCCTGAGATAAAAGGTAAAAAATGAGAAAGACAAAACAAACTTCAACAAGAAAACAGCAATTAAACAGAAAAGAAATGGAAAGGTTGGCCTGTGAAAAAAACAACTTAAGGACACAGAACTATTAAAGCAAAAACATAATAAAAGTTAGATTGTCCAGTGTAATGAATTTGGGATTAGCTGAAACAGAAGGGAGGGGATGACTGTGAGGAGACAGGACAGCAAGGCTTCAGAAGGACAGATCACGAATGACTAGCAGAGAGAAGAGATGTGCAGAGGAAGCCTGCAGAGGCAAGAGAGGATGACTAGGTGAGCAAAAACAATATACAGGTGGGGGACAAGCTGAAGAAACAAAATAGAGAACAGATAATATACTTCCAGCAACAACAACAACAAAAATCTGTGAGCCAGACAGCAAAAACAATACAGAAGCTACACTGGAAACCAACATTTTGGCCTTTCAATATACAAAGAGGGCTATAACAAAATGAGACTCTTTACCAAGATCTCTATGTTAGGGTGGCTTGCACTACAGATTTTGTCTTTGCTAATGATCCATATCACACACTTTTCACACAGACACACATGATGCCTTTCTCCTGATGCATACAGCAGACATATTGGATTAAAAAGGGAAGAAAAAGGATGCAATAAAGGTGTGACATACACTTTTTTGCATAGTGAAAAGAAACACAGAGAATTCAGGAAAAATAATAGTTTCACAAGAGTCACCTGCAACACTGGAAAACTGACCTCTTGTAAACTTCTCTTTTGATCCTAAATCTTGCGGTAAGCCTAAATATATTATTTAGTTCCATCATATGACTAGAAAACATTTCCAAAATCAAGATAAGACAGGACTGTCAATAGACAGAGTCAAAAAAAAAAGCAGTTTGAAATGTAGTCAGGAGGGTTTTGTGGCTCTTTTTAACCTCATCTAGATTAGCAGGATTTGGGGGGGGCTGGGGGTGGGAAATGCAGTCAGAACAACAACAAAAAATTACCTGGCACCATGAAAACATTCCTCTGGCACAGAATATGTATTTATGTTCATTTGGCTGGTACTCCAGAAACTTCCCTAAAACAATTTCTAAAGTTATGCATGATTTTCCAACCTGATAAGTTAGGTTTCTGTCAATGTTTTTCTTAAAATGATCCTTATGGACCTATTCTTTCTTTTCACATTTTTCTTTGTTTGCATTTAGTAGTCATATAATGATCAACTGCATACATTTCGTCCAATTATATCATATGCACTGTCTGTCACATCTGTATCATCCTTTACTCGTTGAAGTGCTTAAAATTTTTACAAAATACCCCCTTCCCATTGATAATAATAACAATAATAATATTGTTACCATTTAAGGAAATTTTTGAATTTTTAAGCTTCTTGTACAGTTTAGAGAGGAAACTAAAGGCTGCATAAATGTAAGCCGCATGTCTTGAATGGAAATTCAGATTGATTTTTGGTCAAAATCTGACAGTGACTAAGTACTTTGGAAAGCAAATACAAATTTGAAATGTCATAGACAGCCAGAGCAAATCCAGTTAGCAATAATAAGGAACATTCCAACCCAGCACCAATCCTGGTGAACTGCGTGCCAGAGGTGCATGTGAGGACAAGCCCTCAGCAGACAGACAGGAAGGAGCATCCCTCCTGTAACTGCCAATTTCTGATGAAGCCTTCCAAATCCACCTGAGGTGATAGCCCTGCAATTATTAAAAACAGTAGATCAAGAATGGTAATAGAGATGGCATAGATGGTAACAGAGCCCTGTGACTGGGCAATGTGATCCTCTGAAATGGTGGGAGGAAAAGTGTACTGCCCTGCTGCTTCCTCTCCTCCCCCCCATAAAATGCATTCCATAATCTCCAATAAAACAGACACACCAAGGTCTGCAAGAGATGGCAACACTCATTACAATGAAACTACAAAACCAAATAATATTGAATAATAATAACTCTTTCACCCACAAGAACTTTTAAAGAAGTTTGAATCAAAAAATATAAACCTTCACTTATAAAGCAGCGACAAAGTCAAAATCATTGAAGACTTGGTCTTGGTGTTACTAGATACACATCTGTTTGAAACAGTCACAAAGATGAATGATAGGAAAACAATAGTGAAGGAAAAGGTGATCTTTGATTTCTTTACCCTCTCATCCAGTCTCAATTAAAGTCAAAGAAGCAAAATCCATAGCTCATCTTCTTCCGTAGCAGGAGGAAGTTATACGTATAATGATCATGGTCAACATCAGACCACCCAACTAAGCAGAACAAACTGCTAAATCTGCAGGTCCCCTGGCTTCTTATGCACATATTTAGGGACCAAAGACAAGCAAGAGGATGATTCTGCATACACATCAGCTCTATTCCTCCTCTCACAGCAAAAAGAGAGAAATTAAGAATAGGCAACCAATTAAAAGAATAGATACCAACCTCTTATCTTTGGTAAAGATTTCTTTAAAAGAAATAACAGCAAAAATAACACACCTTTAAGAATCCAAGGCTAGAGGTGTCAAAAGTTGTAGCTACCGACACAAAACCAAAAGATTTTTAGATAACAACACTTACTGTCAACACCTTTGTTGACAGACAAGAGACTCCTGTGGAATCAAAAGACACGGTACACTAGGGGACTAACTGTGATGGTCCACTACCACAGACTGTGATAGCTACGCTGCTATCACACCTGCCAACCCACCCACGTGCTGAAGCAGTCATAGGCACTGCCACCCAGGGCAGGAGAGGGGAAGCTGTAAGTCACAGCCTTGCACATTTAAAAAAAGAAACTGTTATCGGCTTTTGGAGCAAGTGTTAAAAACCATGCATTTTAATGGCTGTCCAGGTCAAACCCTTCAAATAAATGCCTACAAATATTGAAATAAATGTCTGATGCTAAAAAGGAGCAGGTCACACTTTAATCTTACAACTGGGATCAGATTTCCTTGCTACAGAGAACGTTGGCCATTAATGTGTGATTTTCAACCTCAGCTGACAGATGTGTAGAAATTATCTGAGCTATTTAGAGGCATCTTCAGAAAAAAAATAGTTTCTCTCCTCTATAGCTGGAAATGCATGCTAGCTTTTCTAAGTGACAAAGCAGCAACCTAGGCTTCTGATTATCCAGGGAACAGCAAGGAAATCTGATTAATGCCTGCACCCTCATGACTTCATCACCCCCTCTTTCTAAAGGATTAACCTTCAGTTTCTGATAAAGATACCTTCCAAGCTTCTGAATTGAGCAGAGAATTAGTGTTGCTGATAAAAATGAATTGTATTTTGTATTCTGCCTGTATTTTCAAAAATATGACTCCCTCAGATGGAGCTGGAAAAAAAAAATCCACAAAATGTCACTTTGCTTCTTTTGCTATTCCATTTGAAGGGTCAAAGGAATTAGGTGGCCTGCCACCAACTTAGTTCCTGCAATGAGTGGTCCTTTGAAATAAATAGGGAAACAGTTCAGCCAATCCACAAAGTTTTCTTGTAGGGTGGGAAATCAGGTTTGAACAGTGGCTCTTGCAGAGCTCAAGCTGACCACAAGTACTCCAGATTCCTGCGTCCATTCCTTGTCACTCTGCCACAACTGGTCTGTCACCTGATGCTTGGACTGTGTTGCATTAAGTTCACACGCTCATCAGCCCATGCTGGAAGCTGCTTGAGTTTCACTTACCAGACTGTGGCCGCTGCTCTGTCCTTTTCCAACACCTCTTAATGCTGTGCTTTAGTTCCACACTTTGTAGCTGGAGAGGCTGAAGGAGGAACAGGTCATCTACAAGTAGTTTCTCACTTTAGGAACACTGAGCATTTTCAATTTTAAAGTTATTTACAAATTTTCTAGCTTGCAAATTCTTCACTTTGGTTTCTTCCATACTCTGTTTTTTAAGTGCTGCAGAAACAGAAAGAGCAATTGAACACAAAAGAACTGCAAACACTGAATTGTTAAAAGTTCCAAACAGCAAATGGGTTTGGGCATGTACGTAGAGAAGAAAAAGTGAACAGCCTATAAGTTTCTAACCAAGAATCTCAATTCACTGCTTGCCAAAGAAACAAAAGACATATGTGACAAAGAGTACAGTTATGTCATCTATTGCAGAATGGCTTATACCCCATGATCTCCAAGCTGTCCAACAAACACACAGGAAAAAAACAAGATTTGTAGACACAGCAGAATTGTGTTAACTTAAGTCTGGCACTGCATTGAACTGAAAAGTTGCAGTGCTTTCAGATGGGAGCTGGCTCCCAGCCAGCCAGCATGAACCATAAACAGAACAAGCTTCCTTCTGCCTCTAAGTGTTGTGTGGACACATTCAGAAAATGATAACGAGATGCATGACAGGACACCAAGGAAAAAGTAGTACCTCTGTGCTTCTGATCATACAAAGCTGCTTTGGTTTGGATTTTTAATACTAGGATGCATTCAGTGCAGCTGAATCAAACAACATGGAAACAGGGTAGTTCTGGGACTGCCCTTAAATTGCTGTCATCTTCAGTGTTATATTAGCAGGAATGAGCAAATCAGATAATTTCCTGCAGAGTCATCTTTCTCTACTTTTTCTGACCAGTTCAGATTAATTTGCAAGAAGGATGAATTACACTAATAAAATTAGCTCCAACTGACTTTGGTAAGTCAGAGCAGAACAGAGATGATGGCAACTCCCTCTCCATATTCAGCATCACTTCTTCTTTGGTCAGAGGAAGACATTGGTGGATAATTCCCGAGACATCCTGTTGTTCAAAGAGCTAAAGATACTCTGCCTCAGGTAAGTCCAAGCAAACAAAGGACTGACTGCAAAACAAACCAATTCATCCAGAAGGTACTTGCATAAGGATTACAATGAATGAATCCACAGAAATTATTCAAGGCGCAGTAACTCCCAGAAAGACAGTGTAGGAGACACTGCAAATGTCTTCTGCATTTGAACAAATTGCACTGCCTCAGGTAAGCTGTGTTGTATATAAATAATAAATAAATAAATCAACACACACAGCAATGCTGGGTTTAAAATATTCTAAGCTTACATCTACAAATATTAAAAAAAAAAAAAACAGACACATATTTCATGGCTGAGAGATCAGTAATTTAGAGGTAAGAAACAGAGTTCCAGATTTCAGAACTAACAACATGGAACAAAAGATTCGTGCCAACTAGCAAAGAAATTATTAACATATGTGGCACAGCTCTAGTAATGTAGCACTAATTGCTAAAACTACAGTATTACAATAAAGAACACAGATGGCATTTGATATAAAAATAAATAAATAAATAAAAGCATCATAAGTGTTGCAAAAAAATAAAGAACCTACGTTAGCTTATAATTTGTTTCACAACAAATTATGTTGTGCACTTTACAAAAAAAGAACTTACATTCAAAATGCAACATAGTAAATACACAAACCAATACCAGGACTACCTTTGCTAAAAAGCAGCCTTCATCTCACAGATTTCATATGTCTGTTCCCTGAAGCTGGGGAATATTTCCATACATGCTAAAAGAGATGACAACCAAGGCTTGAAGCTGAGCAATGCTCTTTTTCTAGCTTTTGGAGACGGGGGAAAAAGAAGAAAAAAGAAAAAAGGTTTTTCTCAGTATCTTTCCTTGTATACAGCTGGATATGAAGAGCAGACAATAATCCATGGGCCAGGGAAGAAAATACTTTTTCTGCTAATTGTTTTATCTAATTTTATCCTAAAGTCTTGAAACTGAGAAATAATTAATGTATGTTCTTAGCAAAACTTTAAAAAAATGCTTGGGCACTTTACTCTTATTCTGGAAGCCTACAGTCCACAATCCCAAGTATCCCAAGGCTGAAAATCTGTTTTCTATAAGGATACTAGTCAAGCTGTAATTACATTTGCAGGCATAAAAAAGGCCAGCTTTTTCATTTCTACTTTTTAATAGGGAAAGTAGTTATCTTTGATGATAGTTTCTCCTAGTCATTTCTCTTACCAGTATCATTCACAGGTTCTAAAGCAAACCAGATGATAACAGCACAATTTTGAATGGCACAAAATAGCTAGGTGTGTAATTTCTACCACCTGTTCTTTAAGAAAGCAGAAAATATTAATCTCTTTTTCCATTTTTACACCATAGTTGATCTTGTTCTGCAGTTCACATACAATATACATGACCCAAAACAAAAAGTGCTTTAAGTGTTGCCAGGAGACTTCTGTGCCAGGAAACTCACACTGACATCTCCATGCATAAGCCCAACAGTCAGGACTCTAGCTCCCATTGGAAAAGGGCTCCCAGCTCCTTTGCTACATAACCCATGGTGGTTGCAACACTGAGCTGATCTGCACAACACTTTGCATCGTAAGTGCAGATCACTCTGCATTGCTGGCTCACACTGCAGGCAGGCCAGACTACTCTAGACATTTATGCACACTGTGAGAAGGACCTCCTCACACTTAACATGACATGAAAAGTGATAAATTTACTGTACCAGAGTATTTAGGTTCCGGGAAAAAAAAAAAGAAAACAAAAAAAAAAAAACCAACCAAAATAAAAAATATTAAAAAAAAATAAAAAAAACCCAACACCACAAACTGGATACTTTTATTATTAGGAGTTGGACTTGATAATCCTTGTGTGTCCCTTCCAACTTAGGATATTCTATGATTTGATGATTACTGAATAGTTTCCACTCAAGACTTTAGTGTCAGGAAGGGTGAACACTGGAGGCAATTCTAGTGCTGTACTGTATTAACACACCTAGGAAAGTTGTACTTTCTTATGTCACATAACTTCACAAATAATTGGCTCACAGCAAAATAAGTCTGCCAAATTTATTAAATTACTTATCTCATTGTAGTTTTTATTAGAAGTTACTCTTTTCACTCTAGTAGACAAAAAGATCTGTTTTTTTCATATAAAATTAATCATGATATCTTTGTATGTGAACTCAGACCACCCAAATCTCCTTTCATAATTACTTTATTTATTGACCAACAATATACTTTCCTTTTAGTGCTGAGTATTAAATACTGATATTTGTAATTAAAATTCACCTAAATTTCATACGAGAAGCAGATTTCAGATGAGCTCTTCAAAGCAATATTGTAAATGTAATACAGACAATAACCTTAATGGAGTCTGTGGAAAAAAATTGCATATGCAAGTAATTCAGAGCAAGACCAAATTAAGTATCACAGTAATGGATAAGCATAAAGATTTTTGTCATTTCCAAGTACATACATAATTGACCTTAATATCTTTATCTCACACAGTTAATCATATTTTATTACAACTATTACTAATTTTTCTACTATTCTTAAAAATCACTAACTAGTACTTAATCCTCAATTAGTCTTTTACAAGTACTATTTCCAGAACAAAATGTTTCTTGAAGGTCTTTGATATACCAAAAGCTGCCTTGTGTATCAGCACAAACTTAATGTTTTAAAAATATCACTACAATGTAGAATTCAGGCAAGATATGTAAAGCTGTTGAAGTCTGGCCACTGCCATGCTATGGGTCATGGTGCAATATTGCAAACAGCTGTTGATGCCATACCTAAGCCAGACAATAAACAAAGACCAAGAGTTCGGAACACTATAAGTGTGTTGCCACAAAATATACCACCTCAATCTATATCCATTTTGGATTGCTTAGTAATAGTTAAGCTATGAGTTTTGGGGAATTTTTTTTTTTCAATATCCAAGCTTGGTTTCGGTAACGCATGCTACTTTCCCCATGCTCTCCTCAAGTACAGTTTTCAGCTAGACAATTTTCTACAAAACCAAGACAATAAAATCATGTTATTAATGGTTGGTCTTAAAAAAGGTAGATGCAGAGGTAGATGCAGAAGAAACTTAGGCAGAAGCACAACATATGGTCATGCCTGTTGATTAACCACTCAGAAGGGGGGGGAGGAGGGAACCCAAATCCACTTTGCTGAAAGCATGAGAGAGAGCAGGACTCTGTAATTCAGAAGAGAAGGCAGGTACAAACAAAGGAGGCTAACACTTCAGAGGATTAGATGACAGCCTCAGTTCCAAACCATTGGCACAATGAAGGTATCTAGGAAAAGAAATGTACATGCTTGTTTGTTTTTATTACCTCTATTCAAGGCTTCTTGCCTTTGTTTAGCTTCAGCTATTATGGCCTCTACATAGCACCTGCAGAACTGTGTAAAGAATATTTCACTTACTGCAGCCTCCCATTTCTGTGATGAGCCCGATGCCTTCCTGCAGCTGAGCCACAAGGTCTCACTTCTACAGAGCATCAGCTTGTTATGATTACTGGATATGCCCATTTGCTGACTGCCTACAGAAAACACTGGTTGTTGGAGCCCAGCTTTGTATTACTAAATCCATCAGCAGAATTGGGCACCAGTATTGGCAGTTGCAGTAGAGAAGACAAAGAACAGAAAACTAACCAAGTTTCAGTCACCAATGATGAAAAGGAAGAAATGAAACAATGAATCTTAGAGACAAATTCTCAACAAACTATTCGCAGATGAATAATCCAACACTACCTGCAAGAACTAGGGGAGGTGGGAGGGACAAAAAATACACACGGAACAAAAAAGATCTCTTAATTTCCTTTGTTTTATAAAGTAAAAGCATTCTAAAACTTAAATATGATTTATGCACTGTCCTCATGATGTTCTACCGGATGCTTATGATAAAGACAGGTTTAATCTACAGCCACATTCTTTTAATAGCAACTGCAATTTATGTTCCAGGACAAGTGCCAGTAGCTAATGATCCTCCTGTTATCGATTACCCCTTGATGGGATGAAAACTCATTTTCCTGGTCTTGACACATGAAGACCCTCTCTTGCATAATCCAAATATATACATATACAAATTGTTTGCATAGTGGAAGGCATTTAACAAGATCAAGATCATCAGTATGGCCAGACATATGGCCAAACACAAAATCCACTTTTGGCACAAGAGTTTTGCAAGACATCATTTCAACCTCATTACTACTGTAGCTGCTCAAAATCCTCTGGCTACAGAAATCCTGCAGGGAAGGATTTGTACATGGGGAACTTCTGTCTTAGTGTGGATTTGCTTTTAATAATTAATTTTCTGTATCTAAAGAAAATTAAACAGGTAATGTAACACATGTACAGATAAAACAAATCAGTTTATTGGGGGGGGGGAAGGTACAGCATGTTCCTCTGCCAGCCATGCCTTTTTCCGCCATTTTATTACCAACAATAGAAATTACCAGTTCAGATGACAAACCTGAATGCATTCAGGAAGTTCAAAACTAATTTATTCTGCTCAAAATTGGACATCACTCCCTGGGTGCTCAGTCCAAGACATCAGTGATGAATACATTTAAACCACAGACCACAGAAGTTAAATGGATCAGAAGCTCACAAAAAAAAAAAAAAAAAAAAAAAAAAAAAAACACACCACAGACAAAGGGTACCTCATCTAAGTAGCTGCACAAGTTATTTGAGACAGCATGAATGAATCCCTCTCTCCACTTGATAGTAAGTGGGAACTCTGGATCCATCTAACATATCCACTCCCAGTAGCAATGCTGGAATAAGAGAGGATGACCAGTCTTCTAAGATCATAGATCCTCAAAGAGGTATTGAACAGAAAAATTTAGATGTCCTATTTCCCTATTACGCATCAACTTTTTGTTAAAAAATATTCTGGATACTTACCTAGAAGTCCCATTCTGCACAGCTGTTAGGGAACACACACAATTCATCTCATTTTCCTTTTCATTATTAATCATTAGACTTCTAAATCAAGGCTATCTATGTCTTACCCCAGTACCACTCTGATTAACGGATGCAAACCTTTCACCTTTCTATTACACAGTAAATTTTCACTGCCTCATGAAACTGATTAATCCTGTCATATCCTTACCCACAGATAACTTAAAACATGTAGTCAGTACAGAACCAATTATCTTTGACCGATAAAAGAGGCATTCTTCCTTCCTTAGGGTCTTGGGTCTTTTTTTTTTTTTTCCCCTACCTACCAAGTCCTCTTGGATGAGGTCTTTTTACTGCATGAACAGTGAAAAGTGAATTGTCAAACAACACCATCAGTCTCATACTTTTAAGATGTTAGTCTTGGATTAATTTCTAGAGAATATGTAGGACAAGTTCTCAAAGTTCTCAAAACACCAAAGATTCTAAAGCTGAGATACTCCATAAAATGTGCTAGAAGAGGCTAAATGAAAACAAAGATGGTTTGAACAGGGGTGGTTGAATGGATGATCAACTCATCCCAAGCAAACCACACTCATGGATTCTGTGACAGTGACAACAACTATGCAGCACTCAGCAGGGACACAGTGAGCAACCACAGCAGCACTGTCTACCAGGAAACATAGTCAATGCCCAACACTATTTCCCTGAGTATTTAAATGCATGTCTTAAAGACCACTTTAGATGTCGTAGAACTGCCAGGAGAAAAAATTTTCGTTCTCTGTTCTGTTAAGCTGATTTCAAAAAGAGCTGGAATAGTTAGCTTTGAATAAGTAAGGCACACTCTGCAGCTTCTATGCATAAGTGACTACATTTAATTCAAATACACTATTAAAACAAAACCATCCATGAGTTACTAGGCAAGCAAAATACATTTTCTTTCACTACTGGATATCAAACATCTAAAAGATCCCATGGAGTCAAAAAACAACAAAAACAAATTAAAAAAAAGCAATCTAAAAGATCATAAATATCTAAGGATAAACTCAGATGATATTATAACATACAAGAGTTAAAGCAGCAACATTTCCAGTTAGCCATTTTTCCAAAAGACTCCTCATGCAAAAAACAAGTTCTCCCTCTATTTTTTTTTTTTTTTTTTTTTTTTTTTTTTTTTTTTTAAAATATGTCCCTGTTTGGAGGAGTGGAAACTTCCAAATGCACAGATGTTTGTGATTGCACGCTAGCAGCCTGCTGGGAACCATTAATGGTGTGGAGGGTAAAGTTATTCAATCATCTATAAGTCACTTTTTGAAACTGTTGCCCTCAGTCCAGGGGGTGATTAATGGCGTCCAGCAATGACACAGATTACCCCCTGCCCATGCAAGCTCTTTGATTTTAATGCAGTTAAGCTACTGAAGTAAACAAACCAATTTGGGTGTTCAACGAGCTCTTTGTCTCATTAAAAATTATTTGACTAGACTAGTGGTAAAAGAATATTGCATATGTCCCCAAATTCAATTTGGCATTCTGTAATCATAGCAGCAATTACATTTGCAAAAAGTTTAGAAATTAACAGAGGCAGAAAATGGTCAACCTTTCATTAGGAACTTTCATTAAGGATTTTCGTGTGTAACGAAATTAATATTTTTCTAATCACCATGGTACAGCAAGCATGCTTCTGTATGTTTCAAAGAGGCCAACAGCAACTACAGTCACCAGGCAAAAGTTTCAGCAAGCAGTTGTAAATTTGCTGTTCAAAAGCAGACAGCCCTCTACTCCTTCCAAGTAGGATTTCTGCAAATTGGATGTCCAATATTCCTCAAGGATACCTGCTGCAGTCTGGGGTCTGGCTGCACTTGGCACTTCATGTTGGGACAAGTATTTTCTTCCCTCCCTTGTACAAGCAAAACGATGAGTGTGAATGCAGCAAGTTGAATTATCAAGGCCGAGGCATTTTGTTTCATTTAAATGTCAGATGTCCCACAACGACTGGAATTTACTGTTTTGCAGTAGAGAATTTGAATCCACAATACCTGTGACTGCATGGCTACCTTTGTGCCCTGTGCACATTCAGTGGCAGAAACAACTACCTCAGTAGTTTTTCTCAGAGAGAAGCACAGTGTTTGGTACCCAGAGAAGCACTTTGGCAAAGCTGATGGCAAAGCCTGCATGCTACTGGAGGGACTACACACTCTGGGCATGACCTGATGATCACTTTAATTCTTTTTGAAGTGACATGACAGGACCTGCCTCAGAGCTCATGCAGGGCCACATCACAGCCTCAGGTGCCATTTGCAGCACATCTCAGGAACCTTCCTAGTGTATCCCATAATCTTAACACTTCTACTGCTTAGTAAAAGTGTTACTTTCTGTACCCTGTTATCACAAAGTACAGGGAGAAAAAAAATTAGAAGACCTCACATAAAATGGAGCTGACAGCATGCCATCATCCTTGGTTTTAGAAAATGTCACTGGACACATATTTCACAATACATCAAAGATTGTTTTCGAACCTTCAGACCTTTCAAACCTTATCTGAGTCTCATTTTTCATCACATTCCTCCCAACAAATTGATACCAGCCTTCCACATCCTACAACTCAGAACATATCTGTTTCCCACGCATCCTGATCAGCCTCTTTACTCTGAACTAATGCCAAATCCACCTCCTAACACCCTGCTACTTCCTGACCACTCATCTCAACCTTCCTTTTATCCTTCTCTGACAACTTTTAGTATCTATTCTAAACACACTCATCCCAAAGCAACCCAATAGAAACTTGGCAAAACCTGCTTAAATTCAACAAAACACAATAGAAAGCAGGGCGAAGTATTTTTCTTTGCCATTATGACACAAGGAGCATCCAAAAAGTATCCTAATAAAGACAGTTTCCAGCTCAACGTAAATAATACTATTCACATACATTGATCTGACGAGCATTTTAAACTCTCAGTGTCTGGTGGTACAGGACTTCTACACAGAAGATGTTGTTTTCTGGTAAATTTACCGAGGAGGGATGATCTATAAGATCAAAAGCACACAAAAGTGACAAAAAGAAACCAAGCCTAGCAAACTGGGGTAGCATTTTATTTTCTTTATTAACACCTAGCTTAAGGGGAGTGGGAAGGGAAGAAGGTTCCAGCCATGTCATGCTCAGAACTGATACTTGCTCCAGCTGATACTAGTATACAGCATTAGAACGCAGATTTTTGCCACCACTCACAACTTTCATATCATATACTTCAAAACATGAGAGAATCTATTATAACCAGAATGTCAAATCAATATAAAATAATTGTAATCATCCAGGTTCTTTTTTACTTTACTGCTAACTTTCCAATATATCAATTTATTAACTCCTTCATTGTATTTAATATGCAAAGAAACTTGCACTTTTCTAAAAAAAAGGTCCAGCAAGACCTATCTGTATGTAGCTTCAGTTCCAAATACAGTGAAATATAAGGGAATCATGTTGACTTGCTAATGTATTTTAGAATGAGTTTACATTTTTACAGTATGCTTCCTTTTTAGCTTTTAAGTTTTGTGTCCTATTTTCTGGTCTATTAAAAAAAAAAATCTTTGCTTTTTAATTTAAATTATCATCTCTTTACCCTTTCTTCGTGTCTGAGTTGACAGGATACCATTACTCCTCATGGAGAATACTCTTCAATAAAAAGGACTACAACTTTAAAGCTGCATTTAATTATTCTTGCTCATTTCCTCACCCCGAAGCAGTTGCCATTGAGCACCTATCCTTTTGAAGGAGTTTCATACATAAATCAAATTTAAAGAATCAAAAAAAAGATCATTAATTGTTACCATAAAACCTGAACTGTGCTATGCACTGAAGGCACAGATACTGAAATCTAAAAATCCGAAGTCACTGTTAACAGATTTCTGTGTCACTTGCACTATGACTTTCTAATTTGACCTTTGCAAAGCATCTCTTGGTTTAATGCAAGGACAAAGCAGAAGAAGCACACAGGGTTTTGGGGTTTTTCGGTGAGATTTCTTTGTTAAAGCTGTTCTTACCACTAGGAGATGCAGTTTCTTATAGCTTCATCTTCAATGGGGTTTTCTCAGATAAAAATCTTTTCCAGTCTGTTACCTGTCCTCAAAAGTTGAGAAATCTCATTGTTTTCAATTAGGTTTTGCAGAAAGTGGATAAGGGCGATCTGACAGCATCAAGATAACGGAAGAGTGTTTAGAAGTCAATAAATGTTTTTAATGATTTCAATGTCTGATAACTAAAATTCCAATTTTAGCTTCAAACAGAGTCAGGAGGCTGCAAAGAACTCAGTAAGGCAGCAGATAAAGAAAAAAAGCACCCTACTGCTCAGTCAATAGCCACCCTGAAATTATAAAAGCAGAAAGACATGCCATTCTCTGAAGATGGTCCAGGTGTTAATCACACAAGAAAATAGCTTAAAGCATAACTTCCTCTTTTCCCTAAGTTTTTTCTTTTTTAAATAAAAGCTTCCTTTTCTCCCAGCAGTGTTTACATATAAAAAAGGCAGGGAGTTCTTACATCTCATGTTTTCAAATGTCATTCAAGCTGCTTGTCAATCTGTCCTAAAACATCACATCATAAAGAACTAGTCATGTTTTCTACTTCTCATGCGAGGCTCCAGTTGTCACCTAAACAAGATGATTTTTTTCACCTATCTAAAGCAACTTGGTCTAAATTAGTCTAGCAACAATATGAGAATAATTTATTTCTGTGAGGTTCAAATCCATTTTAAAAAGAGATGAACCATCCAAGCCACAGACGTGTTTGTTCAGAGGGGTGAATCAAGAATGCTTTGCTCTCACAGAGTGCATTTACCAAGAAGCCCAGGAGCTGAGGGGTAGGGGGAAGGAGGGTCCATTAACAAGCTCTGCCTTCAAGAGTTATCACTACCCTGTCAACTAGGTCAGCACAACCATTGTATTTGAAATAGGCATTAAATTGGTCATTTTCAGGAAGGGAGCAAAGGGTGTTGTTGCCTTTTTTTACTATTTTATTTTTTTTTTAAATTTTAGAACACAATCAGAACTTTTTTTAAAAAAAGAAAGTCAGAAGAAAGCAAAGCTCTTATAAATTCTTCTATTTTAAATGTGCACTTCAACAATTTACATTGCTGTCCAGGTAAACACTAGAACACCATGGGATTTTTTCTTTATCATAGTATTAGTAGCTCCTTAGTGCATATTTAGAAAATCATTTTTAAAAATTAAGTTCACTGACCTTGGATGTAATCGACCTATTTACCTCTATAGCACCTTCCATTGAAGAAGTCTGAACTCCTTTACAAAAGATTTTGCAAACCATGTGTCCAAATCAATTTCTCCCCTAGACAGGAGAAAGGCATCGTAGGCCTGTATTTTTTAATCTGTTATTTACTAATAAGTTATTTCTTTATTTATATACCTTTATACTAAGCATCATGATAATAAGTCCAACTTCATTAGATTTCATGACACAGTATCAGCTTTCCCAAAATTCATCCTGTGCTATATACTTTCTTAGAAGGCTCTTTTTGGTGCTTACATTTACTGCTTTCCTGCAGGTCAAGAACGAGAAACACACACACATCAATTTCACCTGGAAAGCAAACCACATCTGCAGAACTCCTTCCTGCTTCAAGATAATGCACTGTTTCATTGGGGCTGATGCCTTTGTAACACCATTCACTCCCGTGGCTGTAACATCTGCTCCTCTGAGATGCAAATAAGAAACTGAGATCCTTGTGATACAACACCACACTACAGGCCTGTTAATGTCAGCTTTATTTTGGCAGGCAAAAGCTTACTTTTCTTCATGAAATCACTTCTTTTTTTTTTTTTATTTAGTGTTCCCACAACAGCAAAGACTTTTAATTAAAAAAAAAATAAAATAAAATAAAAGCAAACTTGCTTAGCCCACTGGATTTAGGCTTACTGAGCTGTAATACTTCCATTTCCATAATGACACAATGCATTTGCAATCACTTAAAAATACCTTTATTAAACATTTAATATGTGAGGTTTTTGCCACTCCCTCAGCTTTCAAAGCATAAGTGCTGCTCAATCTCATCACTATTATGAAGCCTGCCACTAAACTACTATGGCAAATGAACAGAATAAGCCTCTGCCACAAATCTTTGGAGAAATTACACTTCTGTCTCACACACTCTACCTGTTGTATACCCTTCTGTACAAATGAACATCTTTCTCCTTACTGTAGTCATGATGGTTATACCTAAAAATCCAGCCTCTTCATTCTAGCGTTACCTTACAAGTGAAACTAAATTAATATATTGCACATTACGTATAATAAAAATGACAATTTTTTTATCCCCAAGAAGCTGTTAAAATGCTCACCACTATTCAATATGACAAAGAATTGTTTAAAAAAACCCACAAAAAACCCATGAGCAAAGCAATAAAAATCTGCAAATGAATCTGAAAACATGAAACAAGTCTCTCCCCTTACTTAAAAATCCTGTTTAAAAGTGAGAAATCTTTTTATTTATAAACTCCAAAAATATGTAATAATTTACTCTGAATTTCAAAAAAATAAGGTCATATATTGTTAAAATACAAAAAAAAAAAAAAAAAAACCAAAAAAAAAAAACACCCTTTTTCCTAGATGTTTCTCCTCTAGGAAAATATTTGCATATACACACAGTTTTGCTGGTTTTCTCCCATCTTGCTCCACACATACAGAGACTTATAGAGAGAAAGACACAAGAACTAACACCTATACTCCATAAGTAAGTCATAAGAAAATCCTATCTTATTTCTACAAGTCATTCCAATGGGTTTTAAAGAAACCTACTGCCCACAGTCATTAAAAAGTCTATGTCCCACTATTGTTCCAGAAACAGGAAGAGTGCAGAATACTGAAATGCAAAAGTCAGTACAGATTTTCCCCATACAAAACTAATCTGAGCCTACTTTAATTTGCATCAATATTCAAGTAATTAATCAAACCATAATATCGGAGCTCTGTTTTTCCTCAAGGTTTGCATTCCCCTAATAGATGGATAGCACTTTTCCTCAAGCTTATTTGGCTGAGTTCTATTGGAATGCTACAAATAAGATAGTATAATCTGAAATAAATCACACTCAAACTCACCAACTGCCTGTGTGTTTATATATATTATCAGAAATAAGTCAGGAGCTACTTACACTCCCAGCTGAAGTCAGCTGGAATTGTACCACTGACTTCCATTCACGCAGACCAATGTTAAACATCTCTGGCCAAGACTTTGTTTTAATTCCTGTGAAACACATTTCATATTTTGATGCCATAAAAAGAACAACAGTAATAACAGTAAGTCAGCCTTGCATAAAACCATAAAATGCTCAAAGTAAGTATGTTAAGACCTGCTTGAATAAAGAGGGTGCTGAATACAATTTAGGCTTGTGACCACCTGCAGTATTATATTCAGGATACAATGCTAATTTTAGATTTTTGGATGAATGTCCACTGTAGGACGTGCTATTTTTATTAAGTTCTCACAAGTCCATCCAATGGCACATCTCCACTTCTGAAGTGGTATTGAAAGATTATTAAAGCTTCCAGTTACCACTTGGCTCAAAACTGCAAACTACAGAGTTCTTTCACAAAACTATTCTTCATATTCTGATTGACTTTACACAATTAAACTCATGAATAAAACCAAAATAAATACCTGGAAAGTAATAACTAAAAGAGCGTGTACTAGTCTTCTTACCAGAAGCATTTCTCATCAAACCCCCAAATAATAGTATTTTATATATATTACTGCAACTTTCAGTTCAATACCCAGAAATAAACATACAGAAATAGCTTTCACCTTCTAGGCAGACTCTTGCAGGTGTCTATACTATACTGACCACATTTGCCTGTCTTACTGAGAGGCAAAATAGAGACAAAAATGTAACAAATCCCCACGCTAATACATGTGTTAATGTAGTCCACATAATAACATGGATTTTGGGGACCACCATTCACCAAGTTTCAATTTAGGCCTGTAAGACACTGAGTGCAATGAAAAAATCCAGTTTTACATATCAATTTATACTACAGAGTCACTTCCTAGTTTTCCCCAGGAGACATTTTTAACTAAGGTACAGGGTCAGCAAGTTTGGAATGAGCTTTCACAATTATAGTTTAAAATTTCTACCTTTGTACTCACATGTGCTTCTTCCCTTACCACCACATTTCAACAGGTAGGCTGAGACCGTTCTGAGAGATATCTTCTGTTATGACAGATTTAATACATTTTTAATAATAGAGATTTAAATATGAGCATGGTATTTGGCATGCATATTGAAGCAAACCATAAGACGTATCTTCTGCCAGACACTCCAATGAGCACAACACAATAGTCAGGGGGAAATGTCATCCAGAAACAGTTACATGAAGCATAAAACCCCCTGAGAATGAAAAAGTCTTTATTTATTAAATTAAATGCAAATTTTTCATTCTAACACTTCTGATCTGTTTTTCTGGATTTTCTCAGGTATGCTTAATTAAACCCACTCATCAACACCAACTTTGTTCAAAAGAGCAATTAATGAATATGGCACAGAAGCAACTTAGCCCTGGAGGAGTCTCTGACATTTGTTCATAGTGAAGACTGTTCATTAATTGCTCCCCTTGTTCTAAGCCTCTTAATGATATTTTTGACACAACACCACAAGTCATTGTGACTTAGTCCTCACAGCTAGTGACATCTGCACTATGTTAAGTTAATAAAACTACCTTTGAAGGGTTTTCAAGAAGATATTTAAAGACATAGAGGGGGAAGAAAGATCTGGATGTGCTGACAGTGGAATAAAGAAGCTATATTGAATTTTTTACTATTATCTCAGTATACACTTTGTATTACAGATAATTTAAGCAAATATTTTGTCTTCAATATTCACCACAATAAATGAAACTCAGGCACAACTTCACTGTGTTATTCCAATCTATTTCAACTGTGCTCCCACACCAAACTAAACTGTAATGTTTCATAGGTCTTCTGCTGCTGATAAGTTCTCAGGCAAATGAGAAGATTGGCTTTTTGATTGCTTTGGTAAAAAAAAATTGCTTTTTTTATTTTTTTAAGAAATAAAAGGTGGGGAGCAGAGCCTGACTCTGGGTTATAAAGTAACCACATTAAACCAAAGATATCTCTCTGATATATAAAACAAGGTTGTTACCATTTCACACCAAGTTATCATTTCACACATGCTTTAATTTATGGGATGGCTTTGCTGATCTCTTTTGGGTTCCAGAAATGAGTATTCAGTTTATAAGTTTGACAAATTAACTTGTTTATCTCCATAGCATGTCTATAGTGTCATACCATCCATAGTCAAATTCTACTGCAGAGCACGTAATAATTCACCAAAGATATTAAAAGCAAATAACAAACAAGGTGCATGAAAAGTTCATACCTGGAGAACAGCTGAAAGCACTGTAGATCCACAGACCTTCAACACGCAAATGAGAACAGTGTCCACCCTCAGAGCTGGTGGCATTATTTCAACTAGCCTGACCAAGTTTTCCAACTTGGAATTCAGTTTCTGTAGTTCATATTATATAGCAGCTCCTCCTTCCTGCCAATTATTTACACTAACACAGCCATCAAGTTTCATGCACTTATGCATGTGAGAAACTCAATGTTAATCATTTCATTAGCTAATTGCATGCTTCTAAGTACTTAACAAAAGCAGCACAGCACCACGGGATGGTTAGCGGGAACCTTGTGTTTCAATCTAGTCAAAACTGACTCAGATCCTGTGAACAGTCAAGGAGAGACTAGGAGGGTAACACTCGGAGCCCAAGTGGGCTGCCAGATGTGTAGCAGTGGCAAGAAAGAAGAAAGGCTTTCACAATTTTGCAACTGCCCATCTACTAGCTCGCACTGCATTTTTCTTCTACAGCACACAAGACTGGTTTCCTCTGAAGCTTTCTATTCCCACTCATCCAAAATATTCTATCCCACCTCTTCCTTCTACCAGCTGTTTCTCCCTTCTTGTCCACCACCTATATCATTATCTTTGCCACCTAAATGAGGAACTAAAAAAACCCCAAACACACCCACCTACACAACAGCAGCTGCCCTCCTCCGTCCTGAGCTTCAGGACACAGCAGGAAAAAACTGACAGCCCCATGAGTGCCAGCAGGCTCCCGCCAGACCAAGCACCCCTGCTTGCTCAGAGTTCAGTGACAGCAATACACTCAGCACAGGCTACAGGAAAGGTGACCTCTTAGATGTGAGAAAGGTAACAGGACGTTTGGCACACCTTCTGATGGCTGACTGAAGGCTGAGAGGGCAACGTGGCTCACTCACAGAAAATATTTTACCTGCTGAGATACCATTTTGGCTGACTTACTGCAGAGTGAAAGCAGAAAAGAGTAATTCCACCTAGTTACAAAATTTACAAGTTCTTATCCTGGATGGATTAGGTAAAGAATCATTTGTTCACTAATACATTTACACACATGTAATCTAGCAGCAGAATGAAGGAGTACCTTGGCCTGCCTTACACCTTAGGCATTGTCCTGCATGTGACAGATGTAGCAGAATTGAGCCAAATTACTAAACAGTAAAGCAAGAGAAATTCTGATTATTTTCTTTTTTGCCTTGAAATGTACACAGAGCAAGAAGAAACTCAACAGATTAAAAGAGCTCATTTTATTAGCATTGCTATACTAGTAGGTAGATAACAAACCATGTAGAACTTTTATCTCCAATTATTTTTTTGGAATATGAAGCAATGCTAATGTCAACTGCCAATATTTCACATCCCTTCATTATCATTAAGCCACCTAACCTTTAATTGAGAACTCTATAAAAGCAATGTATTACCATTCATTATCTGAAATAACATATTGGGACCTATTGATGCCACTTTCAGAGCTGAAGGTGCCATTTGAGGGAACACAACCTGAAGAATTTATAAATTAAAGCATAGCAACTGTACAATCTTACACAATATAGACTTAAACACAGCCTACAGCAAGACTGCGTGGCAAGGTGCACCATCAAATCAGAGGCAAACTACAGAGAAATATTTGCACTTAAAAAGCATTCATCAGCTTTCAGAAAATTATATTAAAACCTCAAATGCCCATGTCCATTCCTATTAGCGTAGGCCAATTAGCTTGTCCATGTTTCTGATCCCTCTAAATTGCCATAACTTCATAATTTACAAAAAATTCTGCTGATTTGATTGTATTTTCTAAATCCAGGTAAATCACATAATCACATCTGCCTTTAAAAGACCCTACTATAGTCATCATGAAAGATTAATTTAAATTATATTTCTTTTATTCACTCCTTTTCCCTCTCCAGCTAAGGTTGCTGCATTTATCCCTGCAGTCCAACTTGCCAGAATAAAGTTAAGAAGTTTATGAATTTTAGATATTGCACATGATCAATATTTGATGCCAATATTTCTTTGCTATTCAAAGAGATGAGCTCTTCAGGGCTCAAAATAAAACTACCAACTATCAGAACAATGTCCTGATCTCTATTTCAAGTCGTCTTTTGGAAAGGTCTTGTGCACTAACCACTGGACTGAAGCTGATAAGTTCTTCTGGGCAGAAAGGCCCCTCTGTTCTTCTGCCTAAGAATTTTTATGTATTTTTATGTATTTTTTAGTGTGTATTTTATGGATTTTTAGAGCTGTAAAAGTAAGGGATTTCTTGCTCACATATTAACTGTTGTTTAGAGTTAG
>JAWWEW010000078.1:78076429-78087355 GCA_035583185.1 Anabacerthia variegaticeps | reverse complement strand
TGGAATACTTCCTTAGTTATAACCTGGTTACCAAGGAAGGCCTGAACCAAAACCAAGAAAACTAAACCACCACATTATCTCTGCCATGAAATCCAGCTTTTCAGTTCCCAGTCTCATATAACTTCCATTACCTACGCCTTTTTACTTTTCCTCAGACTGTAATACTGATTTCTATACACATATAGATACCTTTACATATAGTAACAGAAGTTCATATGGTGATGTAATCCTGAAACATATTTCTCCAAGGTTAGTATTTCCTAGAAGCAGACAATAAAAGTAAATATATATTAGGTATTCTGCATTTCAAAGGGGAATACTAGTTATTAGGAAAAAAAGACAGTACAAATAAGCTGGAGTCAGGAAGCATGGGCTTTCCTACAAGTATCATCACTTAAACACATACACATTTCCAGAAAATTTACTGTTAGAGCATTAAGAAATAAATCTAGTCATAAGGAGGGAGGTACAAACCTCACATTACATACCTTGGGACTGTTTCTTCTGATGGCTGATTCCTGATTAAATGGTCAGTGTCATGACCTTATTCACACTGCATTGATTAGGCTTTCTCAGGCAATGAAGGCTCAGGGTTATGTCTATTTCGTCTCAAGTTACATAGAAAATATTCCTCTCTTTGTTTATAGAGGCTGGAATGAATTTCAAGACATTCACTAGGTACAAAGTCTCAGACATTTAGAAGCTATTAGGATAAATATAGTCACAGTCCTTCTTTTTCCAATAGTCTGGGTAGGTGAGCTGAGGAAACTCATTCATGATACCTTATTCCTTATATTCCTTATATGCAAGGGTTCTGAGATCACAGGCTTTCTACAAAAACAAAACAAACAAACAAAAAAAACCCAAAATGAAACAAAGCAAACCAAACCAAACCAAAACAGAATAAAAAGCCACCTGAGATCTTTTTGATAGCGAATAGGTCTTTAACTGGACTTATCCACTACTGAAACTTTGATCAAAGGATAGACCATGAAAGAAAGCATTTGAAACTGGAAAGAGATTGTCTTCTGAAAGAAAAAAAATTACAAATAGTAAAAAAATGGGAAATGGGGAAAAAAAATGAATGGGCTCTTTCATACTTGTGCATACAGTGACTCAGATGTATTTTCTGGTACCATCTGGTTTATGAAAATCTTTAAAAGAAGAAGGAGTGTCTTCAGGTTACCCTTATTTCCTTGTCTTCCACAATGTTTTTGTATTACCTCTGTAATACATGAGTTCATATAGCAAGGATCATCCAATGATCCCAGTGAGCAGCCCTTTATATAAACCAGCAACAGAAGTTTGGTGAGAAAGATGCATCTTTATGAACATCCTTGGTTTAAGCCAAGATAAGAGACATATATAGCTGTTTGACATTCCACAGCTTGATGCACCACCTCTGTCAGCTCTGCAATGGAGGAAGGGTGAGGTATGGCTTTAGGCACTGCATAAGTGCAAGCTGACGTGGTGTAACAGTCTGAAACAATCTGAAATCTGTCTCTGACAGATTTGTCTTAAGGTTACAGATGACTGTCCAGATGGACTGGAAATCTCTCCTCTGGAAAGTATGCCATTGCTATTTGCAGTCAATTTGATTTCCAGAGAGTGACAATTTGCTTCAGTTTCTCTTATGATTCAGCTGTTTGTAACAAAACTGAAGTTCAAGGATTGTAGTGTTATCCAGAAATCTGTTTCTTTGAGTAAGTAATTGAACAGACAGAACCACATTATCTCCATATGGACAACTAGTTGATGAACACTTTCTGCCTGGGGAAAGTCTGAATAGTACTTTGCTGTGAATCACAGCTATTTTATTGGAAAGGAAGAGCTCACAATAGAGAAGCATGCATCTTGAACAGACCTAAAAAGTGTCCTTAACATTATAAAAAGAGAGAGAAAGAAATGTTACCATTTTAAGACTGTCTGTCCAGTTTTCTCAAGCTGAAGACAGAAAAAAATATTTGTATTTCTATTTTGGAGAAATTAATTGTCAGTAGTAGACTTTTCCCCTTGGTTTACAAAACATATTTCCTATCCATCAGATATCCAATAAAGCAAGGCTATGTTTTTTCACACGCTATTCATGAAAGACCTCCATGAAAAGGATGAGAAAAGCCACAAAAAGAATCTGTAATTGATGAGGATACACAAAAGAGATGAATTCTAGGGCCTAGCTAAAGATTATTCTGGCTCAAACCTAAAACAAAGGTAAAGATGATATGTGAAAACAGAGTTTGGGAAAAACTCCCTGTCATTCAGCATATCACTTAGAGCTATCTTGATTATTTCACAAATTGATTGCATTTGTTGCCATGTAAATGGCAGTTTTTTAAAAGTAACATTATTTTCTTAAAGCATGACCAACTGGTTTTCACTGCAAACACGTAGATACTCTGCATTTGCCTCCCTCTGGTGTTTGAAGGGCTTCCACCAAAAGACCAAGATATGTTTAGGCAGATATGTTTCTTAGGACCCTTCAGAATTTTTCAAGAACCCTTCATTCTTACAATCATTATAGCAAATTATATGGAAAAAAAAGTAATTGTAAGGACTAAAGTTCCAGTGTTATTCATGGAAATGTAAACATCCTTCAGAAAATGTAGCCTTTTATTATTCAATGTGAGACTGAAATCTGTTCGCAAAGGCAGATGCTTTGTTCTGTCAGTAAACAGTATTTACATAATGTTAGTTTGCTAAGCACAGTTGGAGTGTAATAGAGAAGTACTTACTTTACTTATTTTAATCTGGCCTTTGGAGTTATTTATCTTTGGGAACAGCTGTCATTAGAGAAAGCTCTTTAGCTTTCTTAGCATCTGGAATGATGGTAGCTGGTGTCATTTTAAAATCACTCCAAGATGTCTTCTCTAAAAAACATCACTGACTTGTCTCCAGGACCTAAATGGATTGGTAATTGATGGCCCTTTTTCTCTGATCATTGATTTTTCAGTCTTCAGGGTAGTACAAACTATAGATGGCACCTCTTGCAAAGCTCTGAGATCAATTGGTAGCAATGTAAGAGCACAACAGTGTTTACTCGTGTCATGATGATAAAGATGAAGGGTTCTTGGGAGAAGCTGCAGGATAAGTCCTCATGATTCAAGATCTGTGTCTTCTTTGCTTATTGGGTGTTCATTGTCTCTGTCTTTAAAACCTTACCTGAGAGTACTTGAAACCTGAGGCCACAGGAGTACTAGGCCACTTTAATCAGCAGCACGTTACAGATAAATGGGGAGAAAATTTGTTTCTACACTTTGATAAACTCAGCAATAAATTTACTATGGATAGTACTGAAGAGGAAATAATTTGCACCAGCAATAAATTAACTACAATAATTTTTAGAACTATGATTGTAGTTTAGGATGATGATGTAGACCCTGTTTCAGTGTTGCAACTGCTATATTTGGGGATAAAGAAGTTGTATTAAACGTAGGGACTAGAGTATCTTACAGGCTGAGGTGGCTGGGGAACAAGCTTCAGTGGTGTTCCTACCAAAATGGTATTTTGAGCTCCGCTCTCAATCAGGAGATATAGGCAGATAGGATCTTTCTGGTTGGGTGGTGGTTTTTTATGCCTCTATACTTTCTCTATCTCAACATTGAAAGTTTAGCACAAAAAACCAAGGTGGTCTAGTTCCCTGCTATTATCTGCCTTTAGAAGTATATCCTTACTGTCAGCAAGAGATAGATCATAGAAGATTATAGAAATAGAAAGAAAAGCTTCAAATTCTTACTTTTTTCTTTCAGAGAGCAATCTCATTTCATTGTGGGTGTCTGTATTTCCTTCTACTTGAAGAGAATGAGTGACAGATGAATTAGCTGAGTATTTTTTCTTAAAACAATGTAGACAGAAGTCTTGCCTCTCTGGGAGATGCATGAGTCTCTCACATTTTGAATCCAACTTTTGAAGTCACTGTGAGGCCAGATATGATGGGAAATACTTTTTAAACATTTTTCTTTTAAATAAAAATTAAAATTGGCAGATTTCCCAAGGAATTAATGCCCGTTGGCTAGAAAAGTACACATTGCAGAAAGAATTAGCAGTCGTTCAGAGGCTGTATGAAGGAGTTCTGTAACTGCTGTCAGTCTTTCTTTTATACCCTTATGGATGAAGGGCTGAAAGAACTTACATTACTGGTCATACATTTGGGCCAAACAACAGTACTGTTGGAAGATTTCAGTGTGATATACAGTGGCCCACATATAGATTGAGTGGTTTCCATGCAGATGAGCACTTACAGAAGAACGGATTCTGAGACTTAAAAGCAAAAGTTGAAAAGGTCCTTCTGCAAAGTTAATGGCATCTGTTCAGAGCAGGAGGTTTAAAACTTAAATACCTCTGTATCACTGAGCTCGGTACTGACAGTTCAGCCTCTAAGTCAATTTCTCTTCTGATATTGACACTGCACAGATTGTTGGGCTTTGGTTTGGTTTGGTTTTTGGCTTGACTTTGTTGGGTTTCTTTTTAATATGAAAAAATACTTGTGCCAAATGAAAAATTTTAAGTGCCTTCACTAAATAGATCTAAGAGATTTGCTTTTTTTTTTTTTTTCAGACCTGTATAGAAGATTTGTAAAGAGTCTGATTTCTGACATGTATGTCCAACAGGACACTCTGTAGATAAGATAGAGCAGAGTTGAATTATTTTTCTGATAAGCTCAGATTTCATTAGGGTCCTGGTTTCAGCAAGGACAGAGTTAATTTCTTACAGTAGCCAAAGAGGAGGGGCATGGCCAGAACCTAATGTTATTTGATACCATCTCACATCACTTGCCAGGGGCAGGAATAAGGCACTCTCTAATCTGGGGAGAAGGTGTGAAAGGTGGAACTGTTTAGTATTATTTTAATTTCCATATAAAAATCTCTTTTTCTTATGCCTTTTGTTATTAATATTGTTGCTGTTTCCAGTAAATTGCTCTTATCTCAACCCCTGATTTTCATCTCCAACTCTCAACCCCATCCCTAGAGCAGAATGAGGAGGGGAGGTGGGCGCAACAAGTGAGTGGTGAGCAGCATCTGGTTTGGGACACTCCTGATGAGGACACTGAATTCAGGAGTACTATTCCTAAACCATGACAAATGGTTATTTTGAAAGGTAAGCATAACACACAAATAATCTGCTGCAGCATAGCAGCACAGAGAAAGAACTTTCTAGTGATTATGCATACCCCTACTTAAAAATACATATTTCAAAATACATAGCAAGTACAATTAAACACCATCATTAGCTAGGTCTGATAAGAAGGAGGATCTGAGAAAGGAGCAATGTATAGGAACAAAATGAGCTTGTGACACAAGAATGATCTAGTCCAAGCCAAATCTGTCCTCTTCCGTTTAATGGTGACTGTAGAAGAAGTTCTCCTCTTTCAGTTTTTCATCACTATCACCTATAAATGTTATGGCCACCCCTCTATTGGTGGTGTAGATTACACACATAATGTAAAACTTGCTAGGTTATCTTGAACAATTTTAACTTTTTACATCAGAATTACAAAACATTATGAAAAGGAAGGCATTATGCTTATTATAAAAACCACTATATACTTGGAAAATATGTTTAACTTCTTTATGTCTGGTCCTCCAACTGAAAAGTGATGCTTGGTATGACCACAGCACCCAGCTCTGTATTCTTTGTCCTACTCCACTTTCCCATTTCCCTGTGGATGTGGATTGAGTGTCAGATACTCCTGTGCTACCCTATTTTGTGCTCAAGCCATAAGACCAGTGTCTCTAGCAAAGACACACTTGAATGTGTAGAGGAATGTGGTCCCAGGGTAGCAACAATCCTTATTTTTATGTAAATAAGAAAGTCAAGCATACTATTTAGTTATGGCCAAACTTCTCTGAAATTTATTCAATGATCCAACTGTACTTGGACAATCTCCATCTCTCTTTCCAAAACAAGCAATAGCAACCATCTATACAGACTATGGAGGAATTTCAAACCTCAGTTCATACTGTATGATTGCTTTAGATCATAGAAGAGATTTTTTCATCACTTTGAAAAATTAACAGGGTTTATGTTTTATTGATGTAAATATCACACAAACAACTCACATTTCACTGTTGATTTGCTTCTTTGATTCAAGATCATAGGTCTGTTTAATTTTGCTGTAAATTCACTGCATATTTGATTCCTACCCAAACAGTGAATCAGGCAGCATACCTTTCCTTTACCAAGGGAAAATTCATTTATTCCTTCATGTAAATATTTTTGTCTTTTCACCTGTTCTTGTACAATGGAATCAGGTCTGATAAATTCATTAAAAGTTAATTTTCCTTCCTAACCAAGCTTACACAAGTGTAACACATGGCTAGCAATTTACTCCTACAACAGAGACAGCTACATGTGTTCTGGATGGAGACTGAAATGTCAAAACCATGGTCAGAGTCTGGTTGTCACATTTCAGTAAGAAGTCTCAGGTGTCTATTCTCATGCAGCACTGATGGGAGCTTGCCTGTGTCTGCAGATGCAGCCAGACAGCATGCAGCATGGCTTGCCAGCATGTTGCTGACCCCTGATCAGCTACAGATTCTTTCTGTTGTGTAAATGAGACCTTTTACAAAAAGAATTTCCCAAAGACCCTCAGTGCATTTCATCGTCATCTCACTCCAGGGGAGCAAGTTTCTCTGAGGTAAGTTCTTCTCTTTATAGGAGTTCATACAGTCCAGACAGGTGTTAATAGCCAAATTCCAGAGGGATCATCCTTTGCCCTTTCCTCTCTGTCTCAGCAAGGCTGGAGAAGGGGTTTTTTTGCTGTGCTGGGATAATGAGCTGTCTGTCTGTCTCAGTCCTGTTGTGACTCTTCCCTGATGATGATCTTGCCACAGCTTCTGTACAACTCCCATACTTTTTAACAGGACAGACTGCGTATTAATCTAGACCTCAAACATAAGGCCCCTTCCCAACCAGTGTTCAAAAGAAGCATTTTATCTCCTTTCACTACAAAGCACAATACTGTGATCCAAGTGGGAAAAGGTGGCATAAGAAGATGCTTGATGTATTGCACTTACTTCAAATGCAAATTGAATGTGTTTTTATAAAGGCCAAATCCCACTTTATGCACACGCTATTGATTAAGAACTAGCTGACAGAGATCTTTAAGAGAGGTATTGGTACAGAATTGTCCTTCTCAGAGGGGATTTTCTATAAAGATTCCTATCTACATTCAAAATCTATTCAGCTTCTCCTGCCTAGAAAAATAGACAAAAAGTAAGCCATGTACTCATGCAGTTTTTCATGCTCTATCCAAAGGTGGCATGGATCACATCATAAAAAACATTTGTAGTAGGAACTACAGAGGATCTAGCTGAAGTAAAGATCAACATGTACCCTTTTGTCATTTGGGCATTCTACTGCTGATACCCTCAATAGCTGCAGATGGTGAAGTTAGTTCCTGCCAGCCTTTCTGGATGAACAGGCTACTTGTCTGCTTCAAGTAGGCTACCTTTTGCTCTGATTAGATACTTTTCTATGTATGGAAATGGCCATTTGCCTGTATTGTAAATAACATGTCTCAGACAACACAGAGGAAAAGATGTTATGTGGTCAATAACTGTTATGGAGATGCTGTTCGTAAGCTGCAGTGACTTTACATCATAATATTTCACAGCAGGATGAGGCAAACACTGCCCTCTCATGCACCTGCATATAGCTTCTGCACCAATTCTCCTGAAAAGCTGCCTGTTGCACATCAAGCAACCAGAAACAAATTCAAGATATTTCTGAAACATTAAGGTACCTGCTACACTGCCCAACATAGCAATTATCTACAACAGTTCTTGAGTAACATGTACAAAAGGGCTTCAAGCTTCTTGTCAGTAAGTTACTTTCCTTACCCAATTTCCTATCTCTGTATCGCTTTTATTCATTTGCTAGCAAAATAAAATAAAGGATCAGAAAATATTAATACAAAGGGTAACAAATCCATCATAATTCTGTAGTATATAAAGGAAAACTAATATTCCACTTTGTATTGTTAAAGTCAAAAAAGACAGACAGAAGGAGCTGCACTGCAATGGCCTATGAAATGTGACATTGATGCCAGAGCAAGTAAGGAGAGCATATTGTTGAGTTTTGAAGAACAGAAGTTAAGGGTTTAGGGTTTTTTATGTAATATGGCCCTTCTCAGATCTCATTTTGTACTTTAAGGAGATAAAAATTTGCGGAGAGGAGAGTTCATAAACACAGAGTTCTGCAAGGCATTATATTTAGTGCCATGTGACATCTTAACCAAAGAGCCAGTGCTACACAGTATCATTGTATGGGCAAAGAAAGAGCTAACTGAAAAACATCTAACAGAGATAGAGATTTATAGAAATCTCACAGAATAGTAGGGAACTTCCTTTCCCTTAGAGAATTGACAGGAAAGCACTGCACTTGCTTCACATTATTAAACTTTTTACTGAAGTTCTGGATTGCTGTAATAAACCCAGATGAAACAAAAATCAGCAGGAAACAAATAACAATAGATGTGTTTGTGTGGCATAAGTGTATGCATGCTCTGCCATGGTTGCTAGAACATGGGAGGTCCATATGCCCATACTTCACCTACTCAGAAGTCATATGTAAAGTGTAGCAAGTCTTGAAAGGATGACAGTGTTGGCTAGGAAAGTTGTTCACTTCATGTAAGTGAACACAAAATGAAAAGAGATCCATCACACAGACCAAATACATGAATGGGCCATTCAAACAAGATGCAATTTCATACTAAGTCATCTGGCTAATGAATAACATCGGACCACTCTTGTGGGAGAGCACAAAAAGCTCAGCAGTAACTCCCAGTACCATACTATGCTGAAAGGACAGATAAAGAGGAAAGCAGTGATCAGTAGTAGTAAGCTGAAATTATATCTGACGGTGACTGTGACTTCAGTGAGGCTAATATTGACACAACACAACCAGTATCAATATTTGCATTTTTAAAAGGGCTTTGAGAATTAAAGATGGTTGAGAGCCACACAATCAACCTGTAATTTACAAATAAAAAAGGGTTCTTAAATAATTCAAACTGTCACTTCATCACAGGTAATAAATGAAAGGCAACTTGCATGCAGTACAATTGTCTTTATTACAGAAAAATTAGAAAATAATAATGGAAGCTTGAAACAACAGATTATCAAGACAGGTGGAATACTATTACCTCAAAGAGAATCAAAGAATAGTAACAGTGTTCCTGTTCCAGTTAAGCAATGCAAGTATTGGTACTGGTGTTTTTTTCTTCTATGTGCCCTTTGTTGTCTCATGTAAAAGATTTTCACTGTGTATGAAACACAAAATAAGTCACTTTCCCTTAGCACTTTGTGGGAAATTATGTTCCTCTTGAGTACTATGATCAATGTCACTTAGACTTATATCCAGATTTCTGCACAGAAGAATAAATATAACCTCTGCCTGTTTTTAAGAACACTTACCATTAAATCCATGCAGAATCATTTATCCACCCGCCACTGAATTTTATGTTTAGATTTTACAGTGTTCTAGGACTGAAACATAATCTTGGTTTCCAAATGCACAAAGCTTGGAGCTTTCAATCCCACAATCACAATCATTCACTCAGTACCATTGAAAGAGGTAATATAACTTAGAAGTGCAATGTAATTTAATGAACATGCTTTCACACTGTGAAAGCCTTTCTGCTTTCTATACTCATCATCTGACAGAAATGAGAGTTGGAAGAAACTGAGAAATTACATTATTTTTTTGTTTGTTGCATTAGAAAAGCAACTGAAAAACTCAACGACAATTGAAATTACTGAGGGGAAGACTCTACATAAGAAATACAGTAAGAAAATTTTCAACAGATATACTATGGGCACTTATCATAAGACAGAAAATGTAAAAAATGGGCACATTAAAGGAGCAGGAAACAGACTGAGGGTCAACATGGACTTTTTGTAAAGAACAATTAAAAGCTGAACCTGAAAGACCTATCAGGAAGAAATTTATCAGAATTCACATTTATAGTACCTCAAATATTCATTTCGGTGTCCATTTCTGACACATTTTTGTTTCAACAATACTTTAACACATTTCAATTGTATGCGACTAGCGTAATAGCACCTGTTGGGGTTGTTTACAACAAGTACCCATACTCTTGTCAGACAGAATGATCTAATCTGCTGTTCAAATGCTATAGTCTATGCTGCCAGGTGCTGTTCTAAACCCTTGAGTTATCATGGCAGTTTATATCCCAGGACCTGGAAACTGTCCTGAATTTGCCAGATGTAAGTTCTGGTAAGCCTGAGAGCTTGCTAGATATTATTGCAAGACCTTCAATATCTTGAAAAATGTCTTCAATATGTCTTTTAAACATTCAAATATAACACACAATGGGCATATTTGAAATTGATTCAAGAGATCACAGAATCACAGAATATGCCAAGTTGGAAGTGACCCACAGGGATCATTGAGTCCCAGTTCCTTGCCCTGCACAGGGCCATTCCCAAGAGTCACACCATGTGCCTGAGAATATCATTCAAACGCTTCTTGAACTCTGTCAGGCTTGGTGCTGTGACCACTTCCTTGGGGAGCCTGTTTCAGTGCCCAACCACTCTCTGGATGAAGAACCTTTTTCCACTATCTAACTTAAATGTTCCCTGACATAGCTTCAAGCCATTCCTTTGGGTCCTGTCACTGGTCACCACAGAGAAGAGATCACAGTCTCCCCCTTCTCTTCCCCTCACAGGGAAGTTGTAACTGCAATGAGGTCTCCCCTCAGTCTCCTCTTCTCCAGGCTGAACAAATCAAGTGACCTCAGCTGCTCTGCATAAAACTTCTCCTCAGAGGCCCTTCACTGTCTTCATTGCCCTCCTTTGGACACTCTCTAACAACTTAATATCTTTTGGCACCCAAACCTGCACACAATATCCAAGGTGAGGCTGCCCCAGTGCAGAGCAGAGTGGGACAATTCCATCCCTCACCCGG
>JAWWEW010000078.1:77993864-78076329 GCA_035583185.1 Anabacerthia variegaticeps | reverse complement strand
GCTCAGTATCCCCTCTAGTCCTGTATCCAAGTCATTCATGAAGATGTTGAAGAGCAGAGGGCCTGAGATGGAGCCCTGTGGAACTCCACTAGTGACAGGTCACCGGTCTGATGTTACCCCACTCACTATTATCCTCTGTGCTTGGCTTGTGAGCCAATTGCTCACCCACCAAATGAGATCAGAAGTTCTAGGCATTTTCAAAAGGAAAGAACTTCCATAGGTGTCTCTTTTCACAAGAAAAGAATTGTCATGAGCAGTAACTGCTCAGTGAAATGTAAGACAGAAAATTACAGTGACATGGAACATCACACTGTCTGACACTGAAGTACCTCCTGTCTGGTGGAACCTGCAGCCATAGAGCAGAAAGAGGACTGGACAGAAAAAGGTCTACAGAAAGCAATGTGTGCAGAAACAGTTAAATTAGCAAACAGGAAGTTTATGCCTTAGCATCCCTCTTTCAGAGACTTTGGTATCTAATTCCTTAAGATGAAAAAGCACCTATTTTTACTGAAGATTCCTTATTTTTTCAAGAGCTAAGTGCCTAATCATTTGCTATAAGGTACAGAAGAAGGAAATGACAACTGGTGGAACCATGACTCTATGCAAAGTCCAGTTAGGACAACTCTGATCACTAGAACTCAGTGAACAGAGCACTTACAGGAGATGAGGGTTTAAATCTCTACAGAGGATGAAGAGTTAAAGGACCCAGTTTCTAAGACAGCAGATGACCTCTCCAAGTACTATTTTATTATTTAAAATAGAGGATACTTTTCCCATCTTTTCCTTTGCTAGAAGAATTTTACACAGTGATCCAAATATGTTTTCTAATGACCTAATGGACTGGGCTCTGAACACTCAGCAAAACAATGTCTCCCCACAGACGCTGTTAGGTCTTAGAAATCTGTTTAGCATTATTAACACACATAAGTGTGGGTATTCCAAAATAATTAAGAAAAGATATAGAAGCACTTTTAATATCCAACACAGTGAGATACAACTGCAAAAGTTTTTTTGTGTATCTACATTCTCTCAGTCATGAAAATTTGAGACACATTCGCAGTACGTTCTTTTATATATTTTCAAATTCTGCAGTCTCTAAGTTTTTGAAATGTGCGGACTTTAGTGATGTTTTGGGTTTTTGGGGTTTTTGGTTTTTTTTGTTTGTTTGCTTTGAGGTTTGGTGGGTTTTTTTTGGGGGGAAGGGGTTTGTGTTATAATTTTCTTGAAGGGTTGTTTTGGGTTTTTTGTTTGGTTTGATTGCTGTTGTTGTGGTGTTTTTTTTCCCATAGAAGCTTGGAAGTAGGGTGAGAAATTCTCTCTCTGAATAAAATAGTTGATAAATATCTTTGCCATTTTTACCCACTTTGGGTTTCTAATCTGCTACATCAAAATGAATTGTGATGTGTTTCACTACCAGCCGCACATAATTAAAGCAAGCTGACATTCATGAGTCCATTTCACCAGTGTTCACAGCTGTGAATAACCAATTGTCTGAAGAGCCATTTTCCTCACAAAATTAAATAATTAAATAATTAGAAAGATATTTATGTTACTCTGGTGATAACAATGCAAAGTGCAATATATCCTCCTGGAGAGGAAAAAGATCTTTCAACCAAAACTTACAAGATAATACCCCAAACAACACTGAAATGAATTTAATAATTGAATTATTTAATTCGGGATTCAATTTTGCTGTCACTGTAGTAGATGGGAATTTTGTTAGTATGCTTAATGGAGGAGGAGTAACAGATTAGAAAAGACTCCATAGAAATCAATACTGACACAGATACTCAGAGCAACACACAGAGCTCCCCTGAAGAGTGGCCACAGATCAAAAGATCCAACCCACCTACTCCCAGTGACAGATCCATGATTTTCAGATTCTTTCTCTCCATTCTCATTCCCTTGGCTGCCAAAAAGGTTGCTAAAAAGCTTTTTTTAAATATAGTCTACAAAACATAGAGAAACACAATTGAGAGATTTCACTTTTAAGATCCAACTTGCTAGAGCAGGCTGTCAGAATTGATGACTGAAAACACTGAGTCAAGTTTCTACAAGTATGTTTTAGTATAATTCACTGGGATTTGAAAATCAAACCACATCTGATGAAGGCATGCATGTACTGTGACTATGGGCCACTGTTTACAAGCACAAGTTTGTTCATTGTGATGAAATCACTTATAGAGAGATTTCTAAAAGAACAAGCGGAATTGAAGTGGAAATATTTGTCTCACTTTCAAGTTCAGAGATTTGGAATGTCTGCATTTGTCAACCTTCTGTCAGTTTGCAGAAAGCAAAGACGAAGGGCATTATTGCTATGATGGAAAGAGCAACCCAGGGTGGAAGCAATGCACTGGTTGAGTTGGATTATGTGGAGGACTGAAAAGTCTTTAAGAGAATGACCCACCATAACCTGAACAGCCTTTCCATGTGAACTTCATAAGTACAAAATGTATCAATAAATTGCATGAGGAGCACTTTAATTCTGAATAATTATTGTGTGAAAAGACAAGATATTTGGGGAGCCCAGAAAAGGTCACTGTGAACTCACAATAAGCCACCAGTTTATTTTTTTCAAAGAGGATGATCCAAAGTCTGCAGAAAGAAAAAGTCAGTGTAAGACAGTGACTCCATATCTTGGCAGATGCACTCATGGCATCATCAGTGCCATTTTTCAACACAGGAAAGGAAGGTATCAATGTAGAAAATAAAAAGGAGGCGACCAAAGGCCAGCAAGATGGAAAGTAACAATGTAGATAGCGAAATGGAAACCTGAAGAACAGAGGGCAAGCAGCGTTGGCTGTTGGCTAGTAGAGTCATCACAAGAGACAAAATCCAGGAAGATGTCATCTACCACCTCGTTCATCCTGTCTTGGGTAAATAAAAATCAAAGAATTCCAGAGACACCATGGTGAACTTCAGTGGTCTGAAGATGAAAAATGGCTCCTCCTCCAAATGAGTGATAAACTCTCATGGCTGTAACACTCCCTGAGCATTACAAAGGTTGCTTTGGAGCAGCCTCAGGCAGGTGTCCCTCTCAGGTTAGTATCCTGGTGTGCATCAGTAGTAATTCAGCAGAGAACAGATGGTTAGACTGGGTAGGCATATTAGCAAGAGTTCCGTTGTCATGCCAGGGAAATCTCTTTGACAGAATTCCAATTACATGAGTTATGATACCTTAGTAGTTATTTCCTTGCAAATTCTATTTGTATTCTGACAGGGATGTTCATTTCTTGTTATTAAACATCTGCATTAAGGCTGTTTTCAAAACCAGATCCTGGCACTGAAAAAAAATCTTAATTATTTCCATAAACCAGTAGCATATACTGCTTTTTTGACATCATCTTTGTAATTTCACCCTCCTCTGCCTTTGTCTGGGTTGATACTGTTGTCTCCTCCCTCCTCAGTGGGCTGTTAATACCTCATCTTTAGCTGTTGGCTTCAGGAGTATCCAGATGGATGTTACTGGCCTTGGACTGCTCCATGTTCATCCTTTCTGCTGGCACCAGTAAGGGGTGTGCTTCTTAACCATTCTGAACCAGGAATCTAGGTCTAGAATTTGCTCAAACTGATGAGCACAGAGAGAAACAAAATAAATGGTTGTCATGGTGGCAGCTTTGTATAAAATCGCCTCTTACTCTCATTCCCCAGCTACCTGCCTGAGCCAGGTACATGTGAAGTACAGCTTCTCTCCTTCATTTGTCCCTTCCTCTGCTGCCAGACTAAGGCTGTGCAAGGAGGAATCCATGAGTACATTTAGTTATCATCTAAGTGGAGATGGCATTAATATTATTTTGATTTTTTCTTCCTACTGAGCTTTTCTTGAGGTCAGTTCCTAGAAGCAATGAAGTGTCTGCATTAACTATGTAGGAAAGTAGACACACAGAAACAGCTGATACACATCTTCTGACCCAATATATACAGTTCTGTCTGAAATGAGGTTTGTAATTGGTGAGGGAAGACACTGTCTTAATCTTAGAATTAAAAAGGGGACAGCTGGATTTATCTTTATTGCAGAAGATTTTTTAGCAGAATGGCCTTCACTTAGTAAAGAGAAAGGTCTATGATGGATTATAACAAAAGACATTCTCTTATCAAGAATAGTGTGAAGATAATCAGTTACTTTTGCTGAAAACTGAAATACCAGAGAACAGAAAGAAGGTTCACAGAAAGGCATTATGAAATGTTAGGAAGCAAGAGCTGAAATACCTGTAATGAACAAAGTGATATAAATTCCAAAGTAGACTGTGTTAGAGAATTCCTAGCAGCACAACACTTATAGGAACTAAATTTTAATAAGACATAACAGATGGCACCAGAGTGCAGAATAAGAAACAGAAAAAAACAATGTAAACAGAGTAAGGGCATGGGAACTCATTAGAGGAAGTCACCTCAAGCATTGCATCTTATTATTTTTGTGCTTCTACAGAAATATTAGGTAACTTTACTGTATCTAGAACAATTCCTTATTACAAGATGCCACTAAATCACCATACAAAGTTTATAGAATGGAGTTAACAATACCTGCACAGAGCTAGAAAATGAAAATGAAAGATGGCATAGGAAGGAACATCACTGAGAACATGTAAAATGTAGAGAAAAACCACCATCACAAATATGCAACAAAAAAAGAGTGTTTGGTAACATTGCATTTGCAGTGTTATTTTAAGATGACCTGGTGAATAATACATCTCCAAAATGTAATGAACACTTCAACTCTAAATTGCAATGGTTAGGGAGATGTCAACTGAAATACTTTCTTTTGTGCCTCACAGCCAGACAAAGGGATCAATCAAGAAAACTTGTTTGTTTTGCAGAGTACTGATTACTGGACTTCATCCAACTTAACAAAATATAAGCATAACAATTGAGATAAATCCATTTTCCTTCCTTAAAGAAAGATGCAGGATGGATAGGAATAGAAGGGGTCTTTCCTTTTACTCTGAATTCCCATCAATCTATATACCAAAGGTCAAAGAGAAAAACCAAAACAAAACCCCACACTAATAAGCAGGACTAAAGACAAAAAAAGGTTTTGGAAGAACAGATATAGGTAGTTTTATCAGTGTCATTTGAAAATAATTGCTTCACTGAACCCGGTATAAAACAGTCTTGTCCAGCAAGTAAGATTTAGCAGGAATTCACTTTGACTGAATAATCTCAATCTTCCCCAGATTTTTGTTTTAATAACAGGTGTTGACCAAAGAACTATATTGTAAAAGGTAAAAGAAAAAACTATGTTACAGAAATAGTACATCCTTTCCCCCAGTAATGATCTGAACCTTCAGCACTGGTGGGGAAGAAGAATAGGATGGTGTACAAGTCATGCAATTTCAGAGAAATAAGTGGATCTAGTCTCTTAACAGCAAATTTTTTTTATTTTTTTTTTTATTTTTGTGTTCAAAGGTTTACACAAGGATCTCATTTCAGTTATCTCATTCTGATTGTTTTTAACTTTAACCTTGTAAAACCGAAACAACCTGCCACAGCATTTTATTTTACATGAAATTAAATGTCTAAAACACAGGTAAAAGCAAAACCAAACTGACAGACATAACGAATAATAATTGATGTTCTCTGTTTTATCTTGTACAGACTACATGTAGGATGCAACATCTTACAATGTCTACACAGTAATAAGAAGTATGACTACACCTAATGTAGTAACTGGAAAATTAGATTCACACTGTCTGCATTGGATGGTAGCCATACAGACACAGCACCAAGGCATGGTGCAGTTTAGAATTAAGTATTTACACAGATTTTGAGAGTTTGCAGCTTGCACTGCACCTCATGCCACAGCAGTAGCAGCACAGCTGGAAGTACCTGAGCAAACAAGTTCGCAGATGGCACATTTTTTCACAAATTACCATCACACTTCTGGCTCTATCACTGACATTCACATACAGCTTCAGGATTTATATTCACTTTATTTGTTTTTGCTTGAATGTGAGAAGTACGAGATCTCGAGACCCACTTCAAGGGAAGATAACTAGAACATTTAGTACTCAATATTTTTTTTAAGGAGAAATATGACATAAAGGAGATAAACAGTGGTTTTTAGAATGAAAAAAATAAACAGGAAAAAAAAGAGAAAAACTGTAAATAATTTGCCTATTGGTGTTCCTGTTTTGTCTTACTTCTGTGTTTAACTTCTTAAAATACCATACCTGAGACATCAATCACATAGCAGAGGTATCTGGAACGTTGTGACATGTGAACTGTAGACGTGGCATAAGGCTTTCAAATGAATGCTCAAAAGGTATAATAGTAGCTACTGCTATTACTTTCATTAGACAAAATACTCATTTCCAGTCATCTACAATGAGTGTTCACAGAGAAAATACATGGTAAAATAGACAATATGTGAATGGCAAGCTCTAGGCAGAAGAGAGTCACATTGGTATTCAGTTAATTTGACAGTTCTAGTGGAAATAAACATTTCTTGAAACATATTTCCATAGCAATTGTTTGATAGGTGTTACCCCTTTCTTTTTCGCTAGACAGAAAAACAAAGTGATTATCTTTCATGTTGTCCACCAAAGAAAACAATAACAAAAATTGCTGGACAGGAACCAGACTGAAAATGTACTCTATTTTGATGCTTTTAACCCTGTATACTTCTTCATACTTGATTGTCATGTAGGGAATTTCTGTTTTAAAGTATTGCCCTTCTATCTTTGTTCAAATTCTAGTATGTTTCAAGTTCAAGAGATCTTAGGTTAAAAATACCCCCAAAATTTCCTTATGCGCAAGACAAATTAGTAACTTCCAGGAGAAATAACTGCCTAATTCTTACAAAATACAAACCTGGTTCTCAGCCAACCAGTGTCATTTTTCAACAGTTGTTCTTGAGACACTACCTTTATGAAAACACAATAGTACTAAGTGGATGACACGTTTTAATACACTTAATATCATGTCTCACAAGCAAATATATCCTGTCAGTTTAAAACACGTCTATGCACATTCCATTTTCATAGCTGATTGTGAAGGAAAGTGAACACCTAGAAGACTAAAAAATTAAGAGATTCTGGAGGGCAGAGGAGGTGAAGACAAGCAGGGGATAAATAGAGGTTAAAATGTGATAAAGTAGTCATTTAAACTGACTACAGTTTCAGAGTCCCAACCTGCTTCTTTCGTAGCTGCATGAGAACTGTTAGCTATTTTTAACCCACTTCCTAGAGTGAGAAATTAAGCAGGGATATTCAATAATTCTGTCTTATTTTATATATGAGCAAGAGTACTTTGAAACTGGCTCTTAGTTTAGGAACCGGCACTACGAACCAAGTTCTTGGCAGCAACAAGGGAAAAATATGAATCATTCACAGAACATAAAAAGAAGAGCAAGGGTCACAAACACAATGGTGACATGCAAAATTTCAAATGGTCAAGAAAAGATTTCAGCTGTGCCTTTCTTGCCGTTCTATTTCATACGGGGAAGATTATTTGCATGCCTTTTTACATAAAATTTTTAGAGAAAGTAGATTCTCTAGTAGGCATATGTAAAACTAATTAATCAATTCACAGACAAGACACTCCAGGATGTACATTATTGTGTTAATAAAGAAAACTTCAAATAGCTAAAAATACCATGCTTACCAAGGCATGACTTTAAAGTCAGTGCTGTGCAGAAGGACATGGTGCCTAAGGTGGAACACAAGAAGAGTTGGGGGCTACTGCTGGCTGCCCAGGAGGAGTTGGAAAGAAAACACATCATGTGTAAACAATAAGGGACTAAAAACATATCAGTACCTCTGGATTTAACCTACATTATTTAGCTGCTGAGTCCACTAACCAAGAAACAACATGGCTTAGCTTTATAGAGCAGAGAGGTCCAGTCAAGCGTCAGCTTAGGGAAAATATTTGCAGGCATCCATGAGTAAGAAAACTACAAAGCAACCACAGAGAAGGCCACATTTTCTTGCTGGATTTTACAGAACATGAAAATACTTAAGCATTATCTGCTAATTTATGATATATCAAATCTATTTAACATAAGTAGAGCTTTTTTGGTTGATTTTGGGTTTAGTGGAGTTTTCAGATTTTTGGAAGACTGCTCATGCAAAAGCCAGGAAGCTGCTATGGGATAGACATATCTCTTGTTAACACTTGACCCAGCATTCCTAGTTTGTTTTTCAGTAAGCCCAGGGGCCTCTTTGGAAACTTCCATTTCTCCCTTTAGATCTATTGAGTTGGTTAGCAATTTGATTTTTCAGCCCAATCCATTGCAGTATTCACACTTGGCAATCACAGTAGTGGATTAGCACAGCCAAGTGTAGGAAGGCAGGGTGCAGCTTCCTGTCCAGCCTCAGGCAGAAGGGGACATTTTGCACAGCTGGCATTGTGCATGTTCGCAAAAGCGAAATAAACATGTAGAGGGCCCCTCAGGCTTTGCATTTTGACACATTCCAAAGTTCAGTGCAGTTAAGTGCTTCCTTTTGCTAAATGAAACTGTACCTGATTGTGGGGAAAGAAAAAAGAAACCAAAACCAAACCCACTACATACTAAGAAACCCACAACATTCAGTCTAGCAGCAAACTAAAAGCTGTGTCAAAAGCTAGATCAATATCTGTTTGCTACAACTATACAACTACATTTCCTAGAAGAGCAGAAAAAAGTTTGATGAGAAATGCTGAACTGCGTGCAGATTTCCTTTTTGATAATCATTCCCTCTATTCTCTTGTCTGTAAGTAATCTCAACCTTATCAAAACAGAAAGCACAACTCATAAAGGGTCTTCTATACAGTGGATGTAGTTTTGCACATCTGGTAGAGTGATCCTGGATTTGCTAGCAATATTTTAGCAAGGAAAGGAGAAATAACTGTAGTCCTAGTAAGACTGAAGATGACTTGATCTCTTACGTGATGACTGCTCTTGAGCCTGCCACTCTTGCCTTCTGTTTATGACTTGTAATCAAACCCAACTTTTATTTTCAAAAAGAAATTGTGAAAGTTTCATCTGAAATTTGACTGGTGTTAGATAATCTTTCCATTAGGAAAGAACACAGGTTTTATCTATAATTATTCTTCTACAGAGGAAGCACAATGTATGCAGCAAGAGCAAGCCAATACCTGATGCTCTCAAGAAAGACATGAAAACTAAAGCTGATAAATGCTTCTTCATCAAAATATTTCTTAGAAGAAAAATAGGATTTTTGGTAAGATATTTTCTAGGTTTCAACTGAAAAACACAATAGTAAATACAAAGTGGTGTCTTTATTCAGGGAAATAAAAGTGAAGGGAAGGTAATTAGACAAAAGAGCAATTAGAAACTGTGGAGGTAGTTTTTCGGGGAACTGATGAAAAGGGGGAGGAGAAGCTTTTGAAACTGTCCCAGGACAAATATGGGGACATTTCTGGACCAGTCCTTGACAAAACCTACCATGAAATATGAAATTAAGTGGTATTCCTGGTGCAAAATGTTTGTCAGTAAAATGTTTAGATTTCTCTACACGGAAAAAAATTTATGAAACCATACACTTACCCTCTTTTCTTAGCCCAGTTGTTCATATGTATTAACATGACATAAAGAATAAAACCTTTTAATGCACTGAGTACTAATGCCAAAGAGTATGTGGTTTCACTCACCCACATTTTGAAATGGAAAGCTCTTACTGAATTACACAGCTCTTTAGAAAGATCAGCTTTGGGTTTTACCAGCTGAGACATTTCTCATGTAACAGTCTCTGAGTCCTTATGCAGTCTAGATTCTTATAAATGACATAGCAAGGAACACAAATCTATTTTCTAAGGTTTGTTTGCTTGATTGGTTGGTTTTTCTGTTTGTTTTTAGGAGTTGATAATATTATCCTCTACTTGTTGCTGTAGACATACCACTAGACAATGCTTATAAAGGACATACACTACCAAAGTATCCTCTTAAATTAGGGTCACCATATCTGCAATATTCTGCAATAACCAGAGAGCTATGATAAGATAATCTACCCAACTATCATCCCTTAACAGCTTCTCAATTGCATTTATGCCTGCCAGGTTCCACACTGCAGCACAACAATGTTGATCTCTCATGAAAGACAAGTAAGTGGACAGATGGGAGAGTTTGCACCAGCAGTAGCATTGTCAGCTGGATATGTAACCAGCACTGGCACAAATGTGTTAGTGAAGTTTCCAATAATTAGTATCCTTTGATTTAGTGAGGCTGCTGTAACAGGCCTTTACAGAGAAGCCATCCAAAGAGAAATTTTTGTGAACTGCAGTGCTTTTAGGATCAGGCTAAATCAAGCATAAGCAAAAAAATACACTTTAATTTTGCATTTATTTTACATGGAAGAACTAAGGATAATCAGAACTACTGGGAAAAGCGTTGTACCAATTTTTGACCTTGATTTTTTGTTTGGTTTTGACAGCATGTAAAGTTCCGTGTACAAGGTTCAGTGTGGATACAACAAAAAGGCCTCACCTATTTTATTCCTTGCTGATAAAGGGAACAGAGAAGATGTAATAAACAGATTCACAGAAGCTGAGGTTGGAAAAGGACTCAGGAGGTCCATCTTCCTCCACAAATCAAGGTTAACCTTGAATTCACATCAGGTATATGAGGGTTTTGTAAACCTTCAGGGTCACAGACTCCACAGCCCCTCTGCGCAACCTGTTCCAGTACCCGACAATCCTCACAAGAGGAAAACAAAACACAACCCCCCTCCCTTATATCCACTCAGAAAGTCCCATTTCATTTAATAAGCACTGTCTCCAAATCTCACAGCATGGACCTCAGTAAAAAAGGGTAAAGTCTTTTCAAAGAAATGAAAAGTAATTTTTAAAGGAATGAAAAGTCAAGGAATAGTCTTGTCAGCTTCTTGTATAGTCTCATGAATACTTATTTAGCATTACACTACATTTTGCATTTATTTTTCAATTCCAACAAACTCCCTAAAATGGCATGTGACAGCTTCCTTCTCCCTGCTCTCCTGCGATGTCTCTGCTTTCCCAGCAATCACTTGCTTTCTTCTCTAACTCTTCTACCCAATAAGTAAGTTCTAAGCATATTTCCAATTCAACATTTGTTCAAAAATGGTCTGACTGTAAGACTTTAAAGAACAGATAGTCCAAGCTCGGCTTTTCACTATTTCTATTAATGCAAAACTCCTGAAAAGCATCTCCAGTCCCTGTGCTTCAACAGTCTGTGAAAAGGCGGCACACAGAGGGCCCATAAACCCACTGCTGTACCAGCTAAGAACTCATAATATGCAATCTCCCTGTTTCTCTTTGGTAACATAACCTGAGCCATGAACCATTCTTTTTTTGCCCCCATTCAATGAACAAGCAATCTCCTGTAGGCCGTGTATGTGTTTCTGTGTAGAGATTTATAATGCATTGAAGTAGTGAGTCACAGAACTGGATTGTTTTCAGTGTCCTTTCAAAACAGTGGAGAAGCTCAATTATTGAGGTTTGCTACTGCTCTCACTGCTAGTTATATAGTCTATTTAAAAATCCTAAATACTCTTCCCGAATATCAAAGGGAAAAAATCCTTTTATCGTTATTCTATTTTATGTATATTCTCTTCTGTGTTAGTCTCCTTTAGTGCCCTGATTTTTTTTGGTCTTCAAACTCATCCTTACTCCCATCTCCTTTTTCAAAAAGGATAGTGTGAAACCTGTCTCAGCTTCAGTGTCTGAACTCCTTTTATTTGACTAAATGGTGTTAAAGGGGAAAAAAAAGTAAAAGATGTTCAATAAGTATTTTCTTTGCTGCCTTTAGTACACCTTTCCCTTTAATTTTCTTCTAATATTTTTAGCTCATTGTCTTCCATAGCGTTCAATTTTTTTTCTCTTTCAAAGGTGCCTAATCTTTCTGAATGTAATATCATTTTCCCTTTTAGAGTATCCTCCATTGCTTGCAGGGGTGTTTTTTGATGTCTCAGACCTTTTCTTTATAGGCTCACCTTTCATTCTGCTTTTTAGAACTATTCAACCAACAAAAGTCCAAGCCCATGTTATTATAAGCATAAAACTTAAAGAGCTTCATTTTGTGTGTTTGAATTGTACTCTCACTTTCTCTGGGAAAGCTAAGTAAATATGCCAGATAACTAAGCATGTGCTAGACTAGACCTAGCACATCTTTATATATGCATAACACATTCTTACACAAATACATAGTATATTCAATAAAAGACACTGTTGTGTGGTTTTATATCCAGGTGGCCAACAGCTGGAAAATCTGAGGTTGAGATGATGATAAGCTCTAGTTTTCCTGAAATCATTAAAAAATTTGTGCATGTATCTTCATTTCATGGGGCCCTGCCACTATTTTATTGCGCTAGACATTGCTAGAAGTATATACATTAAGACAGGAGACTTTCTGTGTGTTTCTGCCATCACTCTCTCTAACTAGCATGGTCTCTGTATCTACTGCTGAACAAGGACACACACAGCAAAATGAGGACTGTAGATTTTATATCAAAGGAGATATGGCTCCACTGTTTATTTTAAGTGCCACACACCAGAACTTGTTAGTTAAGGATTAATAAAAAAGAAAATCAATTGCAAACATATTTCTCTGCAGTAAACTTTGGTTTTGACAGTGAGACTAGGTATTCCACATAGTTTTTAAGTACTAGACATTACAGAGAATAACCCTAATTATTTTTACATATATTTCCAAATTTCTTTTCCATGCTTGCATCAAATGCCTAAGAAACTTTGAAAGGATTTTATCCAGTGACCATTTTTAAAATAAAATACATAAAAAGTCCAGAAACAGAAAACTGAAAGGATCCTGTGCACTGTGGATGGAGTCCAAAGGTCCACATTTTCCAATGAAATACTGGACTGTGGCCCCTCATGCCTTCTGGTATAGTTAGATGGATTTTTTTAATTCCTTCTCTCTCCAGTGGCCCAGTTGTGGAAAATGCTTCTGTTCAGCACAGGTGGCAGCCTGGCATCCAGGGCAAGCCCTGAGGGGTGGGAGAGTACCCTCAAGATAAAGAGAAGATCAGATCTGCAGCCCTCTTTCCTGTTAAAGTACCGTAACCAGTAACTTACTGGTAACCTCCTGTTACCAGTAGGCTGTGATGTAGGTACTGACACACATATCATCACATCTTACAGATGGAGCTTCTCTGTGCATTTGGCAAGGCCAGAAGTCACACCAGGGTAGATGTGACTCTGCTCAGCATCCCAATCCCACCAAGGCAGGGAGGCAGGGATCTAACAGAGAGAGAGGCAGCTCTGGCTATGAGACCAACGCTGACTGCAAGCATCAGCAGATCTTGTCAATACTTCAGAGAGAGAAATAATTAACTGAGATATTTATGTGATTACAGTGATGAACTCCAACATCCCTGGTTCATCTCGATCCGCTTTTTGTATCTTTCCTATTAACACAGAGATAAGCTCACAGGGATAATGGTGTATTTCAGAATGTACACACCAAATTTCTAGACACTTAAAAATTATACAACCTAAAATAAATAATGGACAGTAAAGAAACTAAATTCCCATAAAGAAATCTTCACTTCCAAATGTGTCATGACACCATTTTTCCAAATAGGTGCCATGAAGATTTCAAAAGCACCTAAGCACACTTTTAAATTGAGGTGAGCCATATTTTGAATATGTTAGTTTTGAATATATATATACTTTGAATATACAAATAATAACTGCTATTGCTAAGTCATTCAGTATTACCAATTTTTAAACCATTCCCTAGTAGCATAAATTGGGAGATACAAGACAAAATTGGTGGCAGGTAGTGGCTTTTTCTTCATAGATTTTTATGTTAATGTATGAGAAGAATCACAGTTTACTTTGAGCTTTCCTCCCCAGAAGTCTTAAAGCATACCATTCAGAGTCCACATCTCTCAGTATACCAGTATGCTTTGTTATTAATGTTTGCCTTTTCTTTTTTCAAGTTGTAATCCACAAACACCAATACTGTGCATTTAAAATAATGAAGGTAGCGGGGATATACATCATACACAGGGAATTTATTTATCCAGTCATGCATTGCTCATATTCACAGCTAGCAGGTGTGAAGCCTGTAACACCTACATTGGTTTATATAGTTCCAATTACATGAGAAAGTGCATAATAATTTCCCAGACCGGCATAAGACAGCAGCGTGACAGGTCACCAACATATAAATGAAAGCGCCAGCATTTGAGGTCAAATCAAATGCCATCTTCCACATCACCCATCTCTCTTAACACCTCATCAAAACCTCTCTCCAGAGCTTCGGCTTAAAAAGTCTGGAAAGCTGAGTGGCCACAAAGGCTGTTTTTATTGCACCTCTCAAAACCTGACAAACAGGTCTAGCCCTACATCATACTCTCTGCTGGGAGGTATTCATCTGGGTCCCTACCAGAGCGAACAGAAACACACACAGATTCAGGGGCTGTGTTTTCAGAGGCAGGAGCATAAGGGACTTAGGGACCACAAGAAGCGAATAGTGCGACAATGGTTTGCTGAGCCTAGATCCTCTCCTCTGAAAGTGGCCACCTGAAGGCATCCGGGCATTGTTTTTAAAAAAAGTGTCTGTGTACATCCTCCCGTACACCAGACATGTGCCTTCCGAGTCTGCATCCAGAATAATTTTTTTTCCAGTAAGCAGTTGAATTATTCTTTATGGATTCATGGGGTTGCTTTAGAAATGCTTTTAGCCCTCTCAAGACTACACTGAGAATGAATTCACAACATAATGGTACACTATGAGATAAAGTACATAATTTATTTTAAAATCAAATAATTCCTTTGACTGATTTGAGTCCCTGTATTTTGAGAAACAGTGATTAAATTATTTCACACTCCCATTCTCCATGGCACTCCTGATTTTATGGCTCTGTGTGACACCCTGCCCTTTTCCAAGCAGGAAGGTGTGAAGTTTTACCTTGTTCAGAACATATTTCCTGCCGCTGACTGACCTCATTGCAATTAATCTAGATGAATTATGAAAAGAGCAGTGTTATGTGATTAATAGCAAAGCATGAATAATGTTTACATCCCAAATTTTGAGTGCCCTTCCCCTCCAACAGTCTTGAAACAGCTAAATAAAATTTACACCCAGGCCTTGCACAGTAACAAAGAGCTGGGCTGTCTGTGAGCCTTTCAGGCAATCTCGCTAAGGTGGACAGAAGCAGCTCCCGTTTAAAAAAGGCTTATTATATTCCCCTCAACACAGCACTTTCAGACCAGAGCTGCCTTCAGGCAAAGCAGAGTGCTAATTGCCAAAAAGGCTGAGTAGGCAGGTTAGTGCACAAAGTACATGGTGGCAGAAAGGCAGAAGCATCCCTTATTTACATGATGTTGTGGTGATTGACTTCAACTGCGTCTCTTATGACTTTTACAAGGAAAACCCCCAAAGTGAACAAAAACCTACAGAGACCCCAGCAAATATCTAATTTTAACTGAGTAAATAAGTACATTGGAGCTCAAGCAATCACCTGCATGCAAGATTTAGCTACTTGTGGAAGTGGTGCCAAAGCTGATTTGTCAACACTTGGAAGAATGAGAGAACACAAGCAACAGGACTACAAACCATATGTTCACTGAGTAAATACACAGCTGAAATCTTGGTTTAAGGGGAAAAAAATAAAATAAATTTTTTGGGGTTTTCACCAAATTAAACAAACAAACAAACAAATAAAAAACCCTGTATGAATAACATCAGGATTTCCTGACAATAAGAAAGAGGGAACATTCAATTGATGCCCAGAGAATGTCTTAGGACTTTACAGATTGGTGTCATTAATCACTCCCAAAGCAACAGAACACAAAACATCTAATAATCTTCCAGTTATTAATATGGCAACAAATTTTTAAGTGGACCTAGCAGAACATTTGTTTGAATAATTCAAAATGTTCTATTTGATTAAAACTGACAATTAATGTTGTGTGATATTAATTCTCAAGTCTGAAAAATACTGAGTTCTCTTCGATATCATTGGAAATGCCAATTTGACAGGTCTCTCTTTTTATGGGAACAACCACAAAACTGAAGCAAGCATCAAATGTTGGTATAGAATCCTACACACTTGCAACTGGAATGGGGTTTTGTTATTATTTTGGGTTTTTTTAAAGACTAGTCTAAGCCATTCTGCAACTGCAGGCCAAATCTTCACCCTTGATTCAACAGCTTACCTGAATACCCAATTTACACCAATGCTAAATTCTCCAAATTGTCAATAAAAGGAGTCAATACAGTTCCTGACAGAAAACTGCTTTCTGAAGAAATTTTAACAGAATTTTTTTAAGTCTCTCTCCCAATACTAGATTCTTTCCCAAGGAGTAAGTATAATAAAGACTGGTGAGAGAGTTTATTCCTCACTACATTCTCTATTGAGGTGGGCCTCAATGTTTGTCAGACCAGCAGTCAGTAGGACTTTATAACACACCAAATTTTGCACTTTTGTTTGAAGTTTATTGGTGTGCATTCACAGAATAGATAGTTGGGTAGTATTGGTGCCTGGCCAGAGACACAAATACAAGTTGTTTTATGCTTAATGTCTAGATTTGAGATCAACATTCCATGTCATATTTGAAATTGTCAAGAGCAGCTGTTTAAACTCAGCTGAAAAGTAAAGGTGATATTCATCAGCTTTTTAAAAAGAAAACAGTTACACTATGTTATAAATCCTAACAAAACAAAACAAAACAAAAAAAACCAACCTCCAAACCACTCACAAACCAATCACCAAAAAAAAAAAAAAAAAAAAAAAAACCACAAAACAAAGAAAAAAAAAAAAAAACAAAAACAAAACCCAAACAAACAGCAAAAAAAAGTTACAAAAATGCAAGAACCAAATATCTACATGAGAAAAACAACACTCCTTCCTTAGATGTGCTGTCTAATGCCAGGATCCATGTTGCATCAGAAGTGCATCAGCTTATCACGAAACAAAACCACTCCCATTTGCAGTCCTTGTGCCACAGAACCCATTCCCTCCTCTGTTATCAACCCTGGTAATGATGGTATTGTTCCTACTTTTTGTCTGAAGAAAGTCAAGTTATACACTTCCTAAGTCTGATGTCAGACTCTAGCCACTTTTCTGATAAGAGGAGGTTGCCTTAAACTCTTTTATCCAGGGGTGAATAAAGACCAACCTTATGGCACTGACAAGTCAAACTATTGCAACTGTCAAATAGCATGACATAGAACAGGCAGCTTGAGGACTCCAGGGACTACAAGCAAACTCTTTTCAGGTTTCATTTGTTCTGAAATCATGTTGTGTTGTTGAGAATTGGGAGAGTAAATGGATGGACTGGAATGGTCTGCCACAGAATCAAAACCTTTGCCTTGATGCTGACGTGTCCAGTATGAAAGAGTCTGTTCTCTTTTCTCTACTGCCAGCAAAAAGTCTGACAGCATTTCTTGCAAGGAGAAGGAATTTGAGAACAATCCTCTTCAAAGCTGTCACACCTCAACATAACACAGCTATAAAGATTTTGGCAAGGAAGTAGTGTCTCAAAAGTATAAAAGTCAAAGCAAAAATATAAAAGAAAAAGGGAGGTGGATTCTAGAAGGTATAAAAAAGAGATTGTAACTTGGTAGAGTGTCTTTGATGCAATGGCACTCAGAAGAGATTATAGACGGTGCAGCATTTTTCAGAGTTGTGATTTGAAGAACTTGACCTGTCAGCAGTTTGAGGTAAAGTTAAATTTTATTTTCCCAGTGACTGAGCTGTAAACAGTCTACCTCTGTGTGTCTCTAAGACTTTGGAGCAGGACACACTTTAGGAATCAAAATCCTTCATCCAGGGATCAGCTCAAAGGTTGGTGATAGATGACTCCTCTGCAGAGAGAGCACAGCTCTTGGGTATCACTTTCCAACTGAACAGTGGGTGTATCATCCAATTTTGAAAACTGCCCTCTTTCTGCTTAGGAATATTTTTCTTCTATGCCTCAAACAGGCTGAATGCTTGAGAAAAAAAAAGAAGCATTAGGTTGGGACAGGCCTCTGACAAAAGATCACATAAAGAAAAATTTATGTATTTTTGTCATTAATTTAAGCTGGTTTATGTACTATACAACTTCAATACTTATTTTTAAGCAGGCTCTACAGGTGAAGACTTAAGTAAAATATTCTTCTTTGACTTAACAAATGCAATTTTCCTTCAAAAATGACCCTAATATAAAATAGGCTTATTACATTACTTAGCTAATATAATTATTTATAATGTGTTTCATGGAATATATGCAGAGAAGTCATTAGCTGGTTAGATAGCTTAAAAGCTATTAATTTTTCTAAGGTTTATTTCTAGGTATTCAAATGTGTTTTATAATTCTTCATAGTAGTAATTTCTAAATTCCATTTAAAGAATTCAAGTATCAAGAAACTATCAAGAACAAAATTTATTGTATCTCCTTCTGCATCTATTTCTACCATTTTGCTGTATGCAGGCTAATTTTTAACAGGAGAAAGAGTTTATCCTCAATACTGTAAATTTGATTAATTTAATTGGCTTAATCTTGCTTGTTCGAATCCCATGGAAAAAAAAATCCCACTATAACCTCCCTTCTGTCACAGCCCATTAATCAGTTTTATACATAATATCTATTTTGTATTTCATATGATTTGCCCATGCCTCTAATTTCCATTCTTTGTTTAATTCTAAAAATATTTATAGAGAATATGTTCTACTTTGTGGTATAGGTCATTTCTATAACCATTTTTTAATGTTTGATAAGTTAATGAGTCATTTACAAGACTACTTTGGGGGAAAAAAATCCTTCCAGCCAACATGTCAGATGTTCTTGAAACAGAATTTTATGTGCTTCCATTATAGTTTTTTTCTCACTCAGACTTTGTTGTTAGTTGCAAGGACAAGTATTTGCACATAAACCTTCCTCCATGAGCTGTGAAAGGAGAACAGAAACATTAACTTCATTGCTGACATAAAGTTACAATTGTTGACACTCTTACTTCAGAATGTGCTACTTCATCTGTGCTTCTGCGAATAACTGATGCAAAGACGGACACAAGGCCAAACTTGCTTTCTGGGACACCAGTAAAACCATATTTCTTGTCTTCTGTCTCTGCACTGAGCAGCTGGAATTAAAAGGCACAAGGACAGAATGAGTGAACTTCTTAGAATTATACTTTCAAATGTACTTATCAACAACAGAAAATGAAGACACTGGGGTAACTGTTGTAATTCTTTGCTCTTAATGCCAATCTTAAAACTTATCATAAAATGAACAAACAAGTTTGGAATAACAGGCTCTAATCTTAAATTTGTGGCTGGTTTGCTGGGAACTCAAATCTCTCAGTACTTCAGCTTTCTTTCCTATAAAATGTATCTTGTAGTTCATGCCTAATCCTCAAGGCTCCCAGGGTGAGGAAAGAATATGTGATTTTAAATCAAGCTTTCAATACTTACATTCAACAAGATTCAAATAATTTACTGAAATTGTCTATTTTCTTTAAGGAAGTCTCTATAAAAATACAAACTAATGCTGCATTAGTTCTGCATAAACACTCAGACAAGGAGTAAACTTAAATGCAGCCCTGCTACCTACCCTACGACCAGTTTCTGCCAAGAGGATTGTGAGTTTCCTTTTTGTAATCCCTTCTTTCCCCACTATTTGTAAGATAAGTTATCTCCAGGAGTTATGGCAGACATAACCCAGGTTCTTTTTGCTACTTGTTTTTATAAAAATCATTAGGTGACTTGTGCTGTGCAGAGATTGATGTAAACAAACCAACACAAAAGGTGGTTTTGTGACAGCCTTTGTCTTTGCAAAACATATCCTGTTACAGCTGAAGTTACTGAAGGGAGACAGTTAAGGTAACTTCAGTCACAATATTTTTTTCTAAAAATATCTTGTTTGTTCATTAACAGGAACTGATGGAACAGACTGCATCCAATAAACTGTAACATAGATTTCCTTTTGGTTTAGTCAAAAAGTTTAGATTCAAAGCCTTCTTACCAACCACTGAAATGTAATAATCAAAGTTATCACCTGTCTGAAAGTTGGGGAAAATATAAAAAAAACACCCTGACCCCTGAAATTTTATGTATGGTAGTCTCTGACTGGAAATGGAGTGGAGCCATCACAAAGCAGTTCAGTTTTGAGGGTTTTTTCCCACTGTTCTGGACTACAAGACATTCAAAAATCTTCAAAGTTGTGTATTTTCTGAACTTACACAAAGACGGAAATAAATCTGAAAGGATTTTTTGTTACAGCAGTTGCGGAAAAATGTTGCATGATGCTCAGAGGAGAATGATCACTATGAAAATTCAGAAGAATTACACATGAATTTCCAGTCAGTAAATGGATTTCCAGTCAGCTTCTGACCAGAACAAGGGGACTGGTTTCCTTCCTCACATTAAAGAAGAAAAACTGGTCACTGGAGACGAAGATTTGGGAAGACAGTTGCCCAAGTAAAATGTCATATGATGTCTTTTGAGGAAAATGATGATGCTAACTAAATCTCATAATTCTTGCCAAATGTATGCCGCTTCATATAAATTAAATATCCACTTTAACATGCAAATATTTCCCTGTGTTAAAATTTTCCCCTGAGCTGTGTTTTGCTGTTAGTGCAGAGTCATCATCAAGCTCTTTTTCTGTATAAGTTTTCTGTGTAATGAACTAGGGTTTCCACTGTGCTTTTTTCAAGTGTCCCACTATAACCATTAAGTCTCTACAGTCATTCAAAAAGATGTGAAGAAATCATTGTTTCAGACTGGAGGGAGGTGAAAGCAACAGGGGCTCTCTAGGAGACCTTCTGGGCTGGCAATTGGAACTAAGCAGGAGATCAGAAGGCACTGAAAATTGCACAAGATATCCCTGCCTATGCACATAATGGGATGCCCAAATAGCAGCCACTGGTAAGTGTGACGTGCAAAGTCTTCATGAATGAGGATAAAATACAAGATGATCTTGAAATTATCTCTTACTCCACTTGCTTAGAATGTGCTTTTAGTATAGTCAATAGTATAGTCAATGTATAGGCTTAGTAAAGAAAGCTTAGGGGACTTGTTTGGCATTATCAAATCATCAGTCTCCCCAAAACAATGATGGACTCATCAGCCAACTTAGTAAAATTTACTTCATACACCATTTTTGGCAGGGGTGGAGGGATTTAACATGTTTGTCTTGTTATTATGATTAATATCACCTTCAGTCCCAGTGCTTGACATGTTAATTGCTCTGCTTGCTATAAAGGCAGGTGGGAGCCAGTGAGGTGCACAGCCCTGACTACAGAAATTTGCATATTGATCTAATACTTCCCAAAGCTCCTTCCAGCCTACAAAATGTCCTGCCCGGTGGCTACTATATAAAGAATGCTTGTCAAAGTTTCTCCCGTCAGAGTCTCAAGCTTCTCTGTGATGGACAGAGAAGTACAGAAAGAGCTGTACTTACAGCAGAATTAAATAAAAATTAGTATCTTGGGCAGCAGTAGTGGGAGCTAAAAAAGAACTCTCCCACATCCAGAAAGATCTATGGGAAACCTGACATAAAAGGACACACATTATTGTATAAATAATCTTTGTATTTAAGCAAGTTAATAGTTTACTCGCACACATCCTGTGTGCTCTAAACATTTATGGGTTTGCCAGTTGTTGCAGAAGGATCTCATGATGATGAGCAACCAGACAATAGAATAGCGGGTGAAACTCTGTGACAATAAATATAAGTAATGAGCAATCCTGACTGCACACACAGTAACAAATGAGCTTACTACCCTCAAGAAAGAGATCTTATAGTCCCTGCAGATGGTTCTGTGGAAACAAATAGCAAAACGCTCACCGGTGACCAGAAAGACAACAGATCATTAGAAAATATGTAGAGCACAAAACAGAGACCATTGTGCCATAGTATATGCCAGTAATGTGCTCAAATCCAGAATTATCTGCTACTCTGTGTTCAACAAATAGACTATTACTAGAAAAAGAATTAAGAGAATGATAACAACACCTCTGTGTAAAAACCAAGGAACACAATTAAATGCTACAGAGAGGAAATGGAATGACAAAAAGGAGTACAGCAAATATGTATAATGAAGAGCAACATGCAGTGGGTGAATAGGTAATTGAAGTGCTAAGGGTCACCAGATGAAAAATAGTAGGTGTTGGGCTCAACGCAAATACGCCAAAGTATTCTTTTAACATAGTGTAATCAAACAGCCTGGTTAAACCAGGGTTTTCTAGAATACTACAAATTATTTCAAAACAAACTAATGGGAAAAAATTCCATCTTGAACAGTGAAACACAAAGAGATATGAACACTGGCTCAGGGAATTCTTACAGCTGTTTGCTGGAGACTGTATAGTGGATTTATTGTGAAAGAGTAGTCAAATCTACTGCAAACAATTTATCTTTGCAAATTTGCATCAATCCAACAGGATAATGTCTAGAAACAAGTTATATTTTGAATTTGAAATCAAAGTGCAAAACTGGTCTTATAATTAAAATCACATTACTTTTGCTCCACAACTGTAATAGACAGCAGGGGATTTGAAAAACCTCATCAGCACAGTGATTCCCACAGAGTGAAGGTGAAACAATTTGAAGGGGAATCAGTAGGAAAGTCTGGGGTATTATAAAACCCTTTCCCTTTATGGGTCATATAAATTTTGCATGGGACACAGTTTCTATAAAAATTAATTCACAGCTCAGTAGCCAGAGCATTATTTTGAGAATCAAGAGAATTTTGTCCTCCCCTTCTTAGCTCTGGTGCTAATTTACTGCGTAACTTCCTCACATCCTTCATGCTTTAATTATCTCACCTACAAAGCAGAGATAAAATATTTTACAAAAACGGACACTTTACTGATATATATGAATTAAATGCTTATTTACTGATCATCAGTCCATAAAATGAACCTGACAGAGCAGCCCTATTCTGGGACAGTGATGGACTGATTCGAGTAATCTGGCAGAAGTTAAAATAGAATTATTATGACAGATCTGAAAGGTATCTTTTACTAGAGTCTCTGTGCATTGCTGATGTCTTTATTAATTTTCCTGATGACCCCTTTATGAGATTTCTAGAAGATTATTTTCTGAAGTTTTAATGAAGTTTAGCTCAATACACACATTCTCTTCCTTCTGGAAAATGGGAGGATGATAGAGGAAGGAGACTGGTCTCTATTGAGAGACTAGATACATTTGCATCTCATTTCCATCAGATGTTGCCCATGCTTTCTTAGGATGATGGCAACTTGTTCAAAGTAGTTTTCCAGTATTAGCTATTTGAATGCTACAGAAGCGATCCCTTGTTTTTTTCAAGTAAGGCCCGGAGAATACAGAAGGGTCAAAGTTTAACTTTCTATTAATAATAGGGTTTTGTCCTTTATCAAGCTACTAGCCAATTCAAGGACAATTTTATTACCTGCTAAATATAATATTTTGGTCCATTTGTATGCAACAATACACTGTTGACACTTTTTTTTTTCTAGTTTAAAAATATGGTCTGCATTTCTGTCAGCCCAGATCTTTTTAACACTTCACAGCACTAATATTAACTGAATAATGTGACACTGGTAATACCGCTGGAGAAAAGGGTGACCTTCCTGATACTGGGCTGATATTTGTACTGATTTTGGCTGGAAAAGAGTTAAATTTCTCCAGACCAGCTAGTATGGGTTATGTTTTGTATTTGTGCTGGAAAGAGGCTTGATAACTCAGAGGTGTTATAGGTAATGCTAAGCAGTGTTTACAGAGAGTCAGTGCCTTTTCTGCTCCTCACTTCACCCCCCCAGAGAAGAGGCTGGGGGTGCACAAGAACTTGTGGGGAGACACAGCCAAGACAGATGATGCCAGCTGACCCAAGGGACATTCCATATCATATGACATCATGCTCAACATATAAAGCTGGGGGGAAAGAAAGTAGTTTGGGACATTTGCAGTGATGGTGTTTGTCTTTTCCAGTAATCATTACTAGTGCTGGAACCCTGCTTTCCTAGGGATAGCTGAACACCTTCCTGCCCTTGGGAAGGGGTCAATGAGTTCCTTCTTTTTCTTTGTTTGCATGTTTTATTTGGTTAACTGTCTTATCTCAATCCATGAGTTTTCTCACTGTTATCCTTCTAATTCTCTCCCCTATCCCATTGAGGAGGGGTGAACAAGCAACTGTGAGGGGCTTAGTTTCTGGCTGGGGTTAAACTCCAACATTACACCAGGTTCTTCTCAATTTCACTAGTTTTCTATTCCCTGTTTACATGAATCAGAGAGTTAATACTGTCTTTACATATTCCTGTATAATATGACAACTTTGTAAGAGATCAGTCATTCTTTCCGCTATACAAACATAATCAGTTAGGTCATGCAACCCTACTTTGTTGGGACCTGTTGCAGCCTTTTATCAGTTGAGAATATTTGATTCTGAAAAATGTATTTACCCACAAATCCCATGTGATGTATGTACTTTTAGCCTGCAGGACACCAGGAGAATCATGTTACAATGAAACAAACATATTACAAAACCCATTTGCATTCTGGTCATATATCACCTCAAGGCTCGTTGTTCAAACCTTCACAAAAATTTTAAAAACACAGTGTAGTCACAATTGTTTTCTATATCCCTAGATATGAGGATAGAAAACATTTTCTGAAGTCCTGATATACAGACATATCAAGATGACCATATTTTAGATACAGAAATGTACCAGCATGAAACAGTCAACTTGCTGTAGCTCTAATATGATTAAAACAAGTGTGCTTATATTTCATAAACTGTCTCACGTCCCATTTGTCTCACAGGTAAAAAATATAAACTGTTAATATGCTATGTCAGGACAATACTTGTGTACAGTCAACAATGCTAGTGAATTTATATACCTGAATGTGGCATACTTTCATTGATAGATGAAAATACACAGAGTCAATTTGAACAGTAAATTCAAATTAATTACAGGTCTCAGCAGCTGTATATGTAGAATAAACATTCCAGATTGCCCACAAAATGACACCAATTTACCTTACAAAGATTGATAAGTTGAATGCCAAAGACTGAATTCAAGTTTTGCTGTCGTTATTGTATGAGATATTCTGGTAGGAGTTAAGCCCATATGACAGTGTCTCATTTGAAATTGGCAGTGATGTCATGAACAGCAATAAGGAGGAAAAAGTGAAAGGAAGAGAGCTAAATCTAAATCAAAAACCTAATCATCACCCCCCAATATCCATATCCTTTGTGCATAGGCTCAGTTGCCTAAATCTACACCTTCAAATCAAAATGTATTGCTTGCTACGTCCACTTCGGTTTTCAGCATGGAGCTTTCTTAAACAATGCTGAAATCACACAGTGTTGTGACTAAGCTAGATATGACTTTATTAAGATGACTCTAATATATATGAAAGGCCAAATTCAAATTTCCAGTTTGTTTTTACAGGTTGTTTTAGGTTATATACGTGTGCATCTGTACACAGTATTCCCTCCTAGGTTGTATGACAAGAAGCATAAACACATTTTAAGAAAGAGATTATGAAGATGCACAGAAGACTTGAGAGGTCTGCTTTCAGATTCTTAACTGATATTGTTATTTTTAAGGCCATTAATTTAAACTTTTTTCTCTTTGAACACCAGCTGGCCACAGTTATCTTCTATTTTTACTCCAAGAAATTTTAGGCAATTTACATATAATTTTCAGTCATGCTCCCCAAATGTTTTTGAGGATGATTTTTGAGAACTCATATTGAGATATATGACTGAACTTCCTATAATTCTAAAAACATAACTTAATTGTTAACTAGAATAATTAAATAATCATAGATTTGCATAGAATAAACTTTTTTTAGAGTTCTTAATACCAGGTACTTTGTCTTTCCTAATAGTCTTACAGAATATTGTTACAAATGTGCTGTTCTGGAAAAAAGTACATAAAAACCAAAAGTGAAAATAGCTGAACTTGGAATGACACTGCTTACAAATGTACAAGCTTGTGCAAGAACAAGCTGGTGGTTCATGATAAATCACAATGCTGGTAACACATACATCCCAGATAAAAGTCAATGAGTGGAAATACTTTGAAAATGTTAAAAAATGGTAGCAAAAGCAGTAAAGGTGTGTGCTGAATTTGGGTAGGGTCATATTAATTATATTCACAATGACTAGTATGGGACTATGTTTTGGGGATAAATGAATTCCTTGTTTTGCTTTGCTTGTGTGTGCAGCTTTTGCTTTACCTGTTAAACTGTCTTTGTCTCAACCCGTAACTTTTCCTGCTTTTACCTTTCTGGTTCTCTCCCCGATCCCACTGGTGGATGAGTGAGTGAGCATAGGGTTTGCTTACTTGCTGTGTTTAAACCACAACATAAAAAAAAAAAAAAAAAAAAACTAGAAGCAAATGTGCAATAGTCGTAAAAAAAAGGACAAGACTGCAGTAGAAAGGTAGAAAGGCTGCTCCATTATCATGACAGACATTGGTTTCGGTGAAAAAGAGGCCTTTTCCATGACAAAGGTGGTCCAAAAATCACTAAAGTTGTGTGGGCTAAGTAGCTGTATTCAAAAACAAACATATAGATTTCAGTGCAATAAAGAACCACATGCTTCTAGAAAATATAAGTAACTTTTATTGGAAGAAAAGCCATCTGAAAGCTGGGGGGTAATGTTTTCCTTTCAAAGCAGTATGAGAAAGAACCAAAACAAACCCGTCTGTCCAGCTACCAGGGTCTGCCAGAGCAATTCTGAACAGAAACACAAATGCTTAATTACTTTTTTTTAAATCTCAGCTCACCTAAATTGACAAAAAAATACTCAGATTTGAAAGCTTAATGCAGAGTATTTATCAGAGATGACAAACACTACAGTAATGTATTTGTGTGTCAGTCAAAAAGGAAAACCTTGAATCCTATTGATACTGTTTTAATATGTTAAGTCTATAACTTTAACAGAATAAAACCATGGGATTTATAACTGCATGCTGTATTAAAGATATCTCAAATTCTAAAAATTTTACTATGACAGGCACTATTTGTTTAATTTTTGCTCTCAGGTTATGTACATATTAATTTAAGAACAACTGACTGGTCACAGGGCAACCCAGCAAAAAACAGAGGGGAAGGAGTTCATTTTTTAAAATACAATGGACTCTATTCAGCAACAGTGGTCTCCAGTCTCCAATGGGAGGCTTACTGAAAAAGAAAGTGGGTACAGTGTTACAGTAATCAGGTACAGTGTTGCAGTAATTGGCATCTATTAAAAAAACCAAACAAGAGTTGTGAAGCATCAGACATCTTTGAATATAGAACAAAAATTTTTTTAAAAAAGTCTTTTTAAACACTACAGACACTCCATAAAATGTGCTATAATCCACCACAACCAAACTCACAGAAGCAAAGACTGAAACCAAGGATTCATCTGCACAGTAGGCAAGGGGAGAATTACTTATGAATTCACCTTATTTCTAATCTGTTCTAGCTAATCACATTTTCACCCTCAGTTTAAAAGTTCTTCCTAAGCAAAATTCTCATAAAAATAATATTCTAAAAGTCATCTCTTCTGGGTTTAAAAGCCATTATGTTCATTGTCTTTGGGCAGTCAGTTAACGAGTGAACATCTAGACAGGTGCACTTCAAAGCCTTGACCAACATTGCACTTAAAATAATGTTTTCTGAAGTATGACTGTAATTATACTGGAGTTAGATTCTCTCTAAAATAGAACTCATCAAGCTACAAAGGTTATAAATATTCTTTGATTCTGAAGATCTAAGTCATATAATTTCCGTTATCCTTTCAAATACTTCTTGGTTTAAACTCTCTATTAAATTGTTTATGAATCACATCCATTCTGTAACATTCATGAATTTGCTTCATACAACCCGCAGTGTTCCCTGTGAAGCTACGCCCAGTAAAATAGTCAATCCTCAAACCAGGCAAAGTCATAATACAAGTAAAACACTGCCAAGTAGAACTGAATGTGCAATGATTTCTTTTTTGGGGGGTGGGTAGGAGAAAAGTGGAAAAGTGTAAATTATGTGAAATGACCTTAAAGTGGGGTTTTTTTCTGGTTACTGATATGTTTGGAAAATTAGCAATGACTAAAACACCACTGACTGCAATAAAAATAAATATCAGAACTGAGAGCATAGGTTTTAAAATAGGCATTCTGAAGAGACTACCTGCTGTGATCATTAGGGATCCCCAGATATAACTCACCTGAACAGAGAGGATTAGATTTTAAATTAAGGATTATATTCAAATGTGAATGTTGCATTTATTTTTTATTTTCCAAAAGAAAGAAAACTTAGAGGGAAAAAAACTGAGCAAAGTAACAATATCTCAAATCAATTACCAAGAAACTGTGCTCAGACACAATGAGTGAATAGCTGTACCTTGCTAACTGATGTCACATCTGTCTTACTGGCACAGGATGCAGCCATCTATTGAACTCCCTCTTGACTCAGGAATAACTGGGTTTACTAGGTAGGGATGTAATAGATATATTTTAGGTGTATGGCTTCTTTCCTGACCATAACCCTTACGAAGATAACAGTGTGATACCGCATAAGCATCGTTAGTTTCATAGCATGACAAGTCAACACAAACAGAAGCATAAATGAGCAAGCAGAGCTAAGATACAGCATGGTACATTCCTGACTACGCAGTTATGAGTTTTACTCAAATTCCTCATCAGCTCATGTGCTTTTGGACAATTCAGTCCTTTCTTATCTGTGCAGCACCTTGGTTTGGGAAAAATTTTCACGACTGAGCTCACTGGCATGAGGGTTAATATAAATCAGAATTGCTGATGCAAGATTATTGGAGTAAAAATGCTTCAGCAATAACTTCCTCCTCACGCATGCCAATTCCTCCTGTGCAACACCTAAACCTAAATATTCTGTGCAATACAAATCTCCAACAGCCCCACTGGGGGCAGTTACAGTATGGTTCAGAAAGAACAGTGAGAAGCCTGGTTGAAAAGTTACCTCTTCCTATCAAGTTAGGAGAAAATTAACATCTACACAATCAGATCTCTTCGGGCTTGATTCAGAAGGTGCATAGTGGACAAACACCTCACCCATTCTCTTGAATGCACTATTGGAAATAAAGAGAAGACTATTTTCACACAGATTATTTTGGGATATTTCACCAATTCCCAAAAGGACAGACTTCCTGGTTACTAAGAAGGTCTTTTCAGAAGTATCTTATTTTTCTTTAAAAATTTATTAAACTGATTTGAGATGAAGCCACTCTTACTATGGAAGAAGTATACACAACATCAGGAGCTAGTCAGAAGTACCTAATACATAAAGTTGTGGACATCTGACCTGCACTAACCCCATTCAAAAGAGACCAGAGTCTTGTGCTGTGTTGGGTGCTGTGCTGGCCTCAGAATAGCCTGTTTGTAACTGATGTCACTAAATAGGCCTGCGTTTACAGTTTCTTAGAGTTTACTCAAACCAGAAAGCTTTTGGAAATAAACTAGAACGTGAATAATACACCCCAGCTATTGCAGATGAGTCCTCAGTGTGAATATTGTATTCTACGTAGAAGCAGCCCATGTCCTGCAGTAAGAACTGAGTCTGTAGCCTATGCTGCCACATCTTATTTAATTTTACTAGCTCACATACCAACAGCTTCAGCAGGAGAGGTGTAGTTACTGATGGTGTAAGGAGTGCAACAACTGTAGTGGTGGACTTAAAAGAGAAGTGAGCACTTGCAGGTGACTGGACAGCAGAGACCCCTTTTGGTCATGACAAAAAGGTCTGTGTCAGCCGTACCACACCACTGACAGCAGGGAGTTCCTCTGGGCATCCTCTAAGCAGCTGCAGGCAGTCAGGCAGATTAGTGTGAGCCGTTTCAACAAGAGGTGGGAGGTAACATAGTTCAGTTTGCTTGAAGGAAATAGTTGTCAGGACAGGGAAGAAAAAGCAGTGTCAGACAATAAAAACTTTACATTTTCCTACAAACAAATGACTCCATCCCTTCACTCATAAACAAATCTAAGAACCTGGCAGACCAGCACAGCCACTGAGTCCCACTGCCTGTCGTCTAAGGGCAGCCTGCTGAATAAGCCTACCAAAGCAAACATGATACTTCAGTTAGAAAGGGTGCAAATAGTGCTTGGTATTTATTGAGAATTCACTAACCAAAAGAAAAAACCAGCAACCCCAAACCAACCATGGCTGAACTTATCTCACATGATTTATTGTAAGTGATGATTCGTGTGCAGAAAGCTCACATGGCAGGCAGGGCTCAGGGTATCCACCAGTTTGTTTCCCCGCTCTGAAACCAGAGCTGAGATACCATTCAAAAGATGCAGTGAATCCCAGAGTGAAAACTTTCAGAATTTTTTTTTCCTGTTTTCAATTCAAAATCCTGCATAGCTTTGGCAAGCTTGCTTTGTCATCCCTTAAAACCCAACCCAGTTATCTGTATAACAACTATCTCTTCTTCTAGGCCTAGCATCTCTACTCTACTGAGCAGCTACAGGCAGAAAAAGACTTGTACAGAAAGTCACTATAATTTTCCAGAGAGGAAACTGAATGAAGAACATTAAGAAAAAGGTGGTGAGGGCTTGGGGGTGCGTCGAGATTGGGGTTTGTGTTTTTAAGTTCATCACACAGAGTACAAGAATGAGATGTTTTTAATACAGGAGACTAAGGCTAAGACACAAGAAACAACTGGGCATTCAGGTAAGCATGAGTCATCAACCATATTTCTGAAGGGGAGTTATCAACAGCCTTGAGAGCAGTGCTGCTCTTTTGGAACACCTCAAGGCTGGAGAAAAGGCCTGACATGAGCCTTAGAAAGCTCAGCAGAAATAAACCAATGGCAAAGGAAAAATCCTGCAGCCAAGAGAGAAAAACCTTAGCCTGGGCACCCACTGACTACGAGCTGCTCTGCAGAAAAGCAAAGTTCACAAGCTGAATGTGAGTTAGTAATATGACTTTGTGTTGAAGAGGGCAAACAGCGGCAAAACATGGGCAAAAATCACAAGGGAGAGGATTGCTACCTTCTAGTCAACACCTGTGAGACTGCACCTGGAGTACCACATCCAGTTTTGGTATTACCAGAGCAAGAAAGACATTGACATAATGAAGCAAGTTCCATAAATGGTCACCAACTGAGTGGAGCACTGGAGCACATGACATCCAAGCAAAGCCTGAGGGAATTTATCAAATATTGAGACAGTAACCATGAGGTTAGTTACACATTGGCACAGTTGCCTAGAGATGCTGTGGAATCTCCATCCCTAGAGATACTGGAACCTCAACTAGACAACGCTGTTAAACGCAGCTTCACCTTAGTTTTCCCTTCTTTGTCTGAGGGCTGGACCCTCAAACAAGATATTTGCAGGTCACTTCCAATCAATATTAGTATGTGATAATGACAGCAATTTATTAATAGCTTCCATTTCTTTGAAATGCAATCTTTCTTTCAAATAAATGCTTTTTCTACTTCCATTTGCCTTGTTTCTTAAAAACAAAAACAAAAAAAAAAAACCAAAACAAAAAAAAACCACCAAAATTATATTATAAACCACTCCTGTATTCTCTTTTTTTCTCAGTTTTTCCTCATTTTTTCTTTTGCTTGTCTCAAGAAACATCAAAACATCTTATATCACAAAAGTTCTTCACAATCTTCTTGGCTAGATGTGTCCTGCACCCTGCCAGCTAACAGCACTTCTCTGACATCTAAGGAATCTGTTAACATCTAGCCAGCTCCCTAGGAATTAGGTTACTTGAGGGTGAAGACTAAACTGTAAAGGTAACTTAGCTTGCTAAAAGCGAATCATCTACAGCTTAGAAGGTATTCCAAGAAGGACAGACAACTGCTTCTTATTTATGCAACTTTATTGATAACTATAAGATTTATGGTTGCACAGTGTTTCCCTCACTGGCTGAGAAAATAATCCTTTGACGTCATTGAAAGTGGAGTTTCCTTTTCAAAAATTCATCTTTCTTTCATCTTTATTTACTGTGCATTTTGTAACATGGAACAAGATGTTTAATTAGCCTAGCATAATCAATACATATACTTCCACATAGAACAATGTCTGGAATTTCACCCTAGAGGAAGTTGAACGATATTCTGTATTATAAACTACTCTCAGTTATATCACTGCTTTCATCTGCCCAGTACAAGTGCTTTTTTATCATTTAACAGTTTTATGTTTTAGGGTTTCTTCTGGTTTGCTTTGTGTTTCTCTCTTTTTCATGCATTTCAAATTCTTCCATGCTACCACTTAAATTGATGTATTGAGATCAGGATTTATTTCCTGCAAAATTATGAAGAAAATTAGGAATGAGTAAAAAATATATGACTGGCACTTCCAACTGCTAGTATAACTGTATTTTCAGTAATATATTGTAAGGGGTTTTTTTATTTTTATATCATTTAGTAATTTAAGGACTGAGATACAAATCTCATGAAAGTTAGGAATGCATGAGGCGATTAGAGAAGAACTAAAATATGCCGTGTAACCAGGACACCAATTAAGACAAATTCAAAAGCAGTGTTTCTGGGCTCAGACTTGTACCTAAAACTATGCATTGCATAATGTTTACAGGTTGTTTTTTTTTCTATAATGCACTGTCCTTATAGCAGAGTTCACACAACTCATCACAATACATATAAGTTCAAAAGAACATAAGGTACATACAGTAAAATGTTTTTGAGCTATTCAACTAGTTTTAGCTAAATTAAATCCATTCCAGCCTGGCAAAACAGCTCATTTGACAATTACAAATTAATTTATTTATATCATGTTTCTCGGGTCACCAGAGAAACTGACACTAATCACCAACTCGCTGCTCCAGCTATTTCACTAGCTATAGTCATAAGCTAGCATTACTTTTAACTGAATAAAAGTCTGATGTAAACAAACTGTCAATCCATATTTAATTAAAATATAATGAGGGACAGGAAATGCAGTTCTGGGTACTGTTGAAGGTTGCATAACACCATTTAAATGTTGCATTGTGTGTCACATCTACTTATTGACAAGGAAGTGTACTGACACCTGAGAACAGAGTTACTGAGGTGACACCAATGCATTTTAATATTCATTCCTCATTTTGTGCACATTGAGGTAAGAATCATTTTACCCTTTGCATTCCTTCACAGATTAACCATCAACACAAGGGTCTCACCAAAAGCACAAAGAAGTCAGTGAAAGTAGTTTCTTTAAGTTTCTTGGTTTTCTAATTGTTATGTACAATTTCTCCAAAACACACACTTTTTTTTTCTTTTAATTTCTTCTTAAATCACATATATTTTTGTATATTCCATAAACAAATTACTAGTTTGTCGGGTTCATGTGAAAAGCACACAAAAATTTGACAAGAAAGTGGAGAAAACCCAAGGATAAGCACTTTGGTTTTAATTCACACAGTCGTTTAATATCAAAAAGCTACTGAAATCAGTGTTATCATACAGAAATGTACTTACTTGATTTTATTATTTATAACTTGGGTTAGTTATTTGTGGAGTTTCAATGGGGAAATTCACAGATTTGGGTCCAAAATTCCTCACAGTGCAAAAATGTATCTATTTTCATAATTTACAGACTTTATACCTCTAAATTAAATTTGTAACATTACCAATTTTCCCAGGTTTCCTCTCACTCACACCCAAACAGAAGAGGTATAAATTCAAGGTAGGGCTTTGTTTACATTCTTTCTGCGGTACCATAAGATAACATGAACCTGGCTACAAAAATATGAAGCAATGATAATATTATTTTATTATTCTAAATAGTCACCAGGCATAAGTGCACCAATAAAATATATCGTAAATCAATTACCAAAAGAGTGACCAGGAAAAAAAGTTCTTTGTTTATAAATTGTTTCAAATAGTACCTAGCTTAGGACTTAGACCTATAAAAGAATGCAAGCCACTTTTTTTACAGAAAAAAAACCCAAAAATTTCAAGACACTTTTGCTTTACATGAATGAACGTCAAAAGTGAGTATGGTCTCATTTCAAATTAACCCTGCGTGAACCAGCTCGATTCCAGAAGGCATGGGAAAAAGGACTATTAAGGACAGAGAGCTGGATATTGAACCAGGAAATACAGGGCTGCAATGGGTGACTCACCAGCAAGCACGAAGTACTAGCTTGGAGATGGTGGCACAATACTCACCTGTGAGATTGGTGAGGGGTGAAGTTGATTGGATTAAATTGATGCCATGGGTGTGCCGACAAGCAGTAGCCTGCAAACAAGGTTTACAAACGTCAGTTCGTTTACATTCAAATTGTAAGTCTAGATGATTTCCTTGACAAATCCTGACAATAAAAACAAGGAACTGTTTCGTTTCAGCCAGAGCAATCTGTAAATGAAATCCTGCTCAGCTCTAAGGTCACTGGAGCCACCAGGTTGGTGCCTCTGATCAGAAGACACCAGATGAGGGATGGGTCTGCTGGTTCCTGTTCTCCACCAAGCACAGGTATCAGAGTGCCTTGATGTACCTTATAACCTGTACCTTGGGTTCCATACTTCTGTTGGCCTCCAAACATACTCCTGCTTCTCAACAGATTCACTTAGAGCACCAATTTTAGCTTATTTAACCAAGGTAAATTGTTGAAACCACTAACTGGTGTACTCTAATATAACTGCAGATCACCTCGGGCAGTCCTTTCATACCCTCGGTGAATGAGCTAACCACTGAATAAAAGTGTATAGAGGAATATAGGAGTATAGAGGAATGCACTTTTCCCTTTCAGATTTTGTCATCTAGAAGGCTCCCAAAAAAGTTCCCATTGAAATTATTTCCTAATTCAGATAGAATATGAAGTAGTTCTAGTTGAACAAACTGTATTTTTAGGAAGCAATTATTAATATAAATAAAAGTACTGCTCCAGAGCCACATAAAATACCTTGCCTATGGTCTAGAAAATTCAGAAATTAAAAACAGTAATTTAATTATATCATAGCGTATTTTCTTCTTGTTGAGGACCAGTTGAGCCCAGACACCTTAACAAAAACATTTTTTCTTAAGGTATACTAGCTGGTGACTCTCAAATAAAGAAGTGCTAAAAATCCATCAGTAAAGCAACTTAAAGAGAAATTAATTATAAACTTATAAACTCCTATATAACTTATGGAGACTTTTTAAATGAAAGAAAAATTTTAATTAAATTTTTAAATTAAAGATATTTTATCCAAACACACAAGCTCATTTTTTCTGAAATTACTTGGGTGTGTTTCTAATTGAATCTGTTTGCACAGATAACAGTCTTAGGCTTACAAAATACCATTTCAAAAGCAGTGAGGATTAGTGCAAAATATCTCCTTCCTTTACAGAGGGTATTTTTCCTGTTTCTGATGGACACTTATAGAAACCCAATACAACATGCCACAGCACTACAATGACAAGAGATTCATAATGCTCCTTCCAGCTTTATGTACTTCATTAATCAGCCTCTAAAACAGGATCCATTGAATGCATCTCATAGTTAGATAAATGTACTGCCTATTTTATATGTAATGTAGAAATATGCAACGATCACCTTTCCTGGATTTTATCTCTTAGCTTTCATTTTGGTCACCCTACTGTCAGTACACTTCCTTTCCTGAAGCTTCATTTTGCAACACATCAAGTGGCCTGCTTGGTGCTGGGCTCTCAATTCCCAGTGACTTGAAAGTTCTCCTTCTGGTTGAGCAAAGACTGGAGAAAAAGGAGGTGAAGTAACATGTACAGCAGTTCCCAATTTGGTTACAGAGGCCAGAGTCCTGTTCCTAACCCTCTCCATTGTGGCTTCAGCTGAGCAGGGATGGCAGTAGAATTTATGTAGTCTTTTTTTCCTTTATAACTTTACAGTAGGGTGAATGGAGAAGGTAACACTGGATCAGGGTTATTGCTTATCTCTTCTGTGTATGCTCTGTTTGTTTTTTCTCCTTAGTGGCTTCTTCCACAGAAAAAAGCATACAACTCATGGCCTTCTTTCTGTACTTTACGTTCCATGCTCTCTGCAAATTTTAAGATTAAAATATATGCTGATTGTACTTTGAAATTTAAAGTTCAAGCCCCAAACGGATAACATAAGACCGTTTTAACAGTCAGCACTAACTTTGACATATACATCATGTTTTACTTTTGTAGCTTTCCCACCTTTTTCTGTTTCTCTTTCTCTCCTCCAGTCCTGAACTGCTTTCATCAGAAAACAAGACAAATTAAATGTAATTTAAGATCTCTCAAACTTCTAAAAAACTGGATATTTTTCAAACTTTTAGAGTCTGAATAAAGGCTATGATTTCATCATATTTAATGTTCTGCATTTGGATTTCACCCAAAAGTGGAAGAAAACATTGTGATGGTTTCAGATGCATCTCTGATAAATATTGCCAGCGTGTTCTCACTACATGGGACACAATGATAGATAATGTCCATATCAGAGCTAGGATGCTTAAAGACTCACAGAGGAATGTTCTGGCAATATTTCTGTTTCACTTGCCTGTCTAAAATCCATCATTGATCTTTGGAACAGAAAACTCGTCTGTATGCATTTTCATGTACATAAAACCTTTATCTCGTGATGATACTGAGATAATCGTTTAAGTGAACAGACACATACACATCAGACACACCAGGCTTCTGAAAAATGCAGAACCTTACTACACAAAACATCAGGACTCAGGTTCGCTTCATAGCTTTAAAAATTGATGCTGAAGAAATAGATAGTTTGGATAGGCTTTGGTTGTAGCCATAAAAACAATACAAACAAAAACTGATAAAATTTTTCATGTCTGCTCCACAGCATACACAAAGCCAATGCAATGTCTGAGCAAAGCAACACTATTATTAATATTCACCAGAAAATTTATCATGAAGAGGAATGATTTTAAAACTTTATCTTTCCAGCTGACACTTTTATATAAAGACAACTGAATTCAATAAGACTCAGGAGCCTGTAGATTAGATAGGATTGGGATCATACCTTTAGTTCTTTGGATGCCTGGATTCACTGATTCACAGAGAAACTGATTCTACCTGTGAAATGGGTGGGAAAAAGAATTATTTTGCCTTTTAACTTGACCTGTACAAGTAAATAAATAATCAACTGTTTTACATTACATGTAAAACCACTCCATGTCATGACTTCCATTCTTTCTGTGATAAAAGTCTTTCTTACCTAGAGATACTGTGCCCTAGTAGTGAGAAACTACTAAGTCATACTCAATATGCCTGAAATTTCCCTTTTGAGAAGAACATGGGAACATACAGAGACAGAGGATTATTCTCTGTAACAGAAACACACATGGCAGCTTGCAGACCTTCAAGGGATGCAGGGTAGCCCTGAACAGAAATTTTAAGGTTGTTAAGACTGAAGAGAGAAAGAACAATCAAAGGAGAAATACAAAAATCACTTCAACTTTCAGACAGTTAGTCTTGCTTTTTCTGACACTTACCCTACATTAATGGTGCAGTAAATACAAACTACATACTTACTAAAAATACCAGAGATAGGAGAAGAACTAGTTAATGCTATTGGAAGTTTGAATTAGAAAATCTTTATTCACTGAACTAGGCTTCATCAATTATAACACCGCTAATGCTAATCCAGTTTATCTCTTCAATCTATTTTTTACCATCAAGCTACTAAAATACTGTTCTTGTCTTCTCAATCTCACTGTTACTGTCTCATCCTCTTCCAATTCTTTTTCCTTACTCAGTTTGGAAGCATGCTCTACTGTTTTTAATTCAGCCCCGATTGACCCTACTCTATCCATCTGTCTATGTCTCTGCTTCCTTTCACCATTAAGCAGTGCTTTTAAACTTTCAAAATCCATTTCTCTGCTACTTATTAGTTATCAGCTGAGAAATCTAAAATGTTATATAGTCAAGCCATTGAACCAAAATTACTTTTAATGTTTTTAAGCCTCCCTATCTCTGTTCAGTCCTCATCTATTTCACATCTTTTTGTGGTTACTGGCTATATACTGTGTATATTGCTACTATTCTCCATAAACTGTTGAGCAATGTCCCAGCATGGCTCTTCATTTACTCTGCTGCCTGACGGTTCTGTAGTTGCTTTCCCAGCTCCCCACTCGTCACCTCTTAAGGGACCCAAGTTAAAGCTCTGCTTGCTGCCTGCCAGCAGTAGTTTCAGCAAGACCATTAACTTTAGGAACAGTCATGTACAGACAGAGAACATGATTTCCTTTCCCTACTGCAATCCTTCCTTAGCCAGTTCTATCCTGTCCATCTAGCACAGCTTGCCAGCATGGCAAAAGCAGAGCACGTTTGGGAATAACCCACCAAGCAGAGAAAACCCTTGGAATTTGGTGCCCCATATAGCGCCCTGTCCCAGGACATCACAGACAGCACAATAACCCCATGTAACCAGCCTGGAGCACACACACTTCTCTTTGAAATCACAATTATCAACAAACTTAGGCCTGGTCTCAGCTCCCCCCAACTCTCATTGCAACAACAGACTACTCAAAAACTTATGTCAAATTTAAGAGGGACCACTCCAGCCCCCTGCTGTGTTTGCCCACCCACACCTGCAGCAAAAGGGGGACAAAGGGACAGCTTTGCACCAGTCACACAAGGACTCTCAGTAGACAAGATTGTTTCTCACTGTTAGAGAGCAAAAGAGGTTTGACCTAGACAGTAAACATGTTTCTCTTGCTAGAAACACTATGGTATTTAATTAATCCTTTTGTGCTGACTTGCTGCCCTGGCGAGTCAATTCAACTTTCACTTATCAACACAACTGGCAAGCTGGCCCAGGGACAGACTGGCCAGCCTCTGCCACCTCTGGCCACACTGATCGCTTCTGCACACTTTGGACCAGATCTGTAACTATACCTGATATAAAGTACCTGAATTTAAGGAAAATCATGAAGGCAACAGGCATGCCAGGATCTGGCATGACCTTATTATCTCAAGGAAAGTAAGGAGCTGTCTACTCTTTACAGACTTTCAGGCTGATCTAGCAGTAGGAACCACTGCTTGGCACTGTCCCTGCTGTAGCTGAAGTCCTCGTAGTCCTTAATCTTTTTTGTCCTCTGCCTGCTTGTGATCTCTTTATGTCCTATGTTGTTTCATGTCATCTCAGGAACAAGGTTAACCACTTACATTACTTTTCATGATACCACCAGATTTACAGCCTCTTTCACCGGAAATAATAAAAAATCCATTATCATAATTAAATTAGTTCTCTCCCCTCCCTCCCAATGATTTTCTGAAGCATCCTTTATACAAATTCTTCTCATATTTCTGTATTTCTTTTTGTTCAAATTTTTTATTTATTTCTTCCCTGAGATACACACATTTTTAAAAAAAGAAAATAGAGTAACAACCATATGCTTTCTTTCTGATCTGCATCCTTATTTTCATTAGTAACAACCCATTATAGTGAATGATTCATAGAATTAAGAGCCAAGCTGAATGTAAACCCAGCTTAGTTTGGCCCTAAAGTGGACTTATAGATAGTGAGGAACAGCTGGAAGACTAACATTTGCAGAGAGAACAGCTGGTTTAAAGAACATGTTTCTTCAAGACTTAATTTAGTCCATGGAAAGTTTCACTGAGACAAAAAAAGCTCAATGCATGTAAAGTATCTGGTTCTGTAAAAGGACAAAGGACTTTTTTGTGCCCAAAGAACATTTAAAGAATTAGCCAATAAATACTTACAGACTTGTACCCAAAGTTTCCAAAGTATTTTAGTCTTTCATGCTATTTAAAACACATCCTACTCTGGCCACTGGAGCTGATGAAAAACTAATTTTCATAAAAACCATAAAATAATTATCATGATGTAAGACAGTCAAAGCAACACCTTGTAAACTACAACATACACAAAGAAGGTTTTGCTGTTATTCTTGCTGTCTTTGAGAAAATAACAGTTTTGAGAATTGTAATGTAAGAACACATAATTGCTTTTTAGTTTTGCATTTATTTTCTTATTTTATTTCAGCACCTGGTTTAAAAATTAATGCTTATTTTGTTGCTACTTCTTGCAATACCACTTAGGAAATATTTCAAGAATTTCTTCAGAAATAGCTTGCCACCTCCAAACTATGAAGCATTTTCACTTTGAGGTTAGTGTTGTGATCATACACACAAAGTGCCTTGTGCTAATTATGCTTACCAGCACATGAATACAATTCTCTCCTACCCTCTCAAATCAGTCACTTTATTCGACATACTTACTCATTTAACTAAACAATCTTATAACACAGTGCTGAAATAGGAGGCATTTTGTCATCAGAGAAGAAAATCTAGTTAACAGTGCTGAAGAAAATTCACAGGTTTCATTGTAAAAGAAAATGGTCACCAACACTCGTCTTCTACACTTAGTTCCATCGTTAGCCAGGGTTAAACATGCAGCTCTGAAAAACATGCAAAGGCAGACTGAAAAAAATCTTTATTCTCCAAGCAGTAATCATAACATAGTTTCAGTCATTGCCTCTTGGCTTTTATAATCATGCCAGACTGACATTCAGGAGCAACTGGTTATTGCCTTTAACCCAGATCAGACAAAAACTAGGGAATCTAACTGCTGTTTTACACATCATCACTTCCAATCTGCACATTAGTTTTTGCCTTACATGTGGGCTCAAGACACCACAGGAACTTAAGGATGTCCGAGTGGTTCAGTGCAATGGTTCATCAAACCCAGTGCTGCCTCTGCAACAGAGCAGTAAGAAATGTTTTCCAAGAGTACCATGGGCACACTTTCTACAGTCTCTTTCCTCATCCAGCATCCAGACTTCATGAATTAGAAATGATGGACAGTACTGACCTCCCCTGTGCTTTCACTATCCATCTACAGGGCTGTTGCTCATAAATTCATGCAACTCTCTCAAACCTGCCAATACTATCCATTTCGCTGTGTCCTGTACTAGCAAATGCCCAAAGTTTTCAACCTGCAGCATAAAATTCTTTCCTTTGAGTGCTTGAAATTGTATCTACTGCCATTCTTTCTAGTGTCCTTCAATTCTTGTATTTTGGAGTTGATGAACAACAGTTCCAATAACCCTTATGTGTTGCCTTCACGATTGTGAAATCTTTGGTCACCTCACCCCTCAACCTTTTCTCCAAACTGAAGAAACCTGGATCTTTGTCAATTCATCCGCTGTCTGTTTTGGCCAGTTTATCATTTTAGTTGCCTTTCCCTCTGTTCCTTCTGCAATGGTACTACATTCTCCTTTGGGTCAGGAGGCCAAAACTGCACACAGTACTCATGATGTGAGTGGATGAAGTCTGACACAACAGCAAAATTATGCACTTCATTTTGTCTTTAAAATCCTTTTTGATTTTAAAAAAGTTTTTCTGTGGCCTCTGCTTCAAAATGATCTAATGGATTGCAGAGAACTGTCAAGACAGTCAAGACAAGTTGAATCGGTCTTTCTTGAGCTTCAACTGCCAGTTATAAGTAAATTTTAATTTTAATTTGTATTATGTTCACAGTGTCCCAACCTAAAGCTTTAGTAATAAATCTTTGCCTTTCCAAATCTGCTCTGTCAATGAGATCTCAGTCTGTGTAGAATTAAAACATACTTGTTTATTTGAAGTCAGCTTCTATTTACAAACAGCCTCATTCTTCAGCCTTCTAGTCCCCACAGTCTAGGCAATCTCTCTGGAGAAAGCCTCCCTCACTTCTTGCTAACCTGGCTTCTTGAAGATGAAAATCTCATGCAATTACACTATATCTTGGACTATGATAATTTGCCTTTACATTCCCCAGCTATCTTTGAACCTACTAGCCAATTTAAAACACATTAAAAAGGATAAAAATCTCTGAGGCCATTATATCCTTAAGTTTCACGAAACTAGAAAACTGGAAATAAAAAGAGACCCCAATCAGTGCCTCCAGTAAAGGACAAGCTGTAGCATGCAGTCATCCCTAGCAGAAAAATCTGCACAGAAAGAGATTTTTAGGACCTCAATTGCACAAGAAGTTTCATTTGGTGTTTGTACTTCAGTAGACATCAGAGGATGTAATCACAAAGCACAAATCCATCAGAGACCAATCTTCATAAATTCTCACACTTGTAGAAGTACATATTGATTCACCTCGGGTAATGACTCACAGGAAGCCACTTAAATCCTTTCATGGCAGGAGAGGAGCCTGGGCCAGATGCAGCCTCAGCTGGAGCTTCCTACAGCCTCTCTGCTCTGGTTTGAAGATACTCTCAGATAAAATGTCCTAGTTAATAGAGAGAATAGTGCCCCACAAACCAGTACAACAGAAGGAAACAAAGAAAAGCATAAGATAACAACTTGTATTTACTTCACCAAAATCCATACTTGTCAAACACAATTGCAGTGATTTGCAGAACAGAGGCAGGCAGTCACATTTGAAGAACAGGATGAAGAGCAGGAAGAAAGAGGAGGACTGTCCCATGTTTTCCACTAAGCAGCCTTCCATTGGGAATTTGACAGCAGGGAGATCATGGCTGATCTTCAGCAGCAGCAAAACCCTGTCAATGGCCAAGGCAGCAGCCCACAGCCCATGCTGAGCAATATGGCCATGCTGGAAGATCTCCAGGAGGGGCAGCATACTCCCTTTCCCACTCTGTCCCCATCTCAGCAGGGATTGAATGGTGTTGCTACTCAAGGGAACAAAATACCCCGATGTGTCTAGTTCACATGGTTCACTCTGAGCATCATCCCCCCATAGAGGTATTGAATGTCATGGCTGTGAGATTCACCAAGAGGCCCAACACAGGCCCCAGCTCACCTCTGGCCATGTCTGGATCTTTCCAACCTGTCTTGCTCATGTCCATCTTCCTCAGAGCAGTGTCCCACTCAGAGTGATGTCCAAGTGTTAGAAAGATAAATTACTTATCAGCAGAATTTCCTTGTTAAGGTGTAGGGCTTGACATGGTTTCAGACCTAGGAGGAGCTTAAGAAAGCTTGGGGAGGAAGTTGTATTACTGATAGTGGACACAAAAAATGGAGAATTTATGGCACCAACATTTGGTAGAACTCCAAAGACAAGGAAGAAACTAACAAAGCCAACTCAGTAAGTGTGCTGAAATCACCTCCAGCTGGGGGAAAGGTAATCCTGGCATGGGGACATCTCAACAACCAACTCATACTAACCTTCAATATTCTCAACCAAAATCAGATATCCCCCTCAGTGAGGGAACTCATTTTCCTGTAGAGTTATGATCAGAATATTTAGTTGACTTAGGCTTATATTTTCAAATTCTTATTATTCCCTTGATAATTTCAATAATGCTATTAAACTAGATCTTTATGTATGTAGGCAGTAGTCTCATGTGAGGAGAGAAGTTATCAAATTAAAACAACTTTCCCCTTCTTTTTGGCAAACCAATAACTGGGAGGATCTGTATTAGTGCCACCGTTCTAATGCTAAGCCAACATGATCTGATATTTCAAGTTAAATGATAAACAGGCATTTAACTTCTGCCATTTGTAAAATGAACTAGAATACTGTAGCATTCACAGTTACAATGTTCAGTATTACATAAATCCCTGATGAAGAACAGCATGAACTTGAGTATACATGTGCCTTGTGACAAGAAATTTGTTGCAGGTAACAGAAAAAGTTACATGTTATTATCCAGATCTGCATCACTCCTTAGCAGGACAAAAGCACAGAAAAAGAAGGAACTGTTGTTATGGCTTCAGCAATAAGCAGCACAGAGTACACAGTCTGTCCCAAAAAAGGGAGAGTGAAGATGGCTGCTTGGTTAGTTGTTTTTAAAATTGACTATTTCCATGGAACAGTTCAGAGAGCAATCACAACCCACCCACCCCCACCCCCCCAAAAAAAAAATAAAAACAAAAAAAAAAACCAAACAAAAAGGCAACAGAGAATTAACAGGGGGACAAGCATCCTGTGGGGGTAGCAATGGTCTGGGTGCTGAAGGCAGTGGGGTTGGGAGTAAAAAGGGAACTGGAAAGCAAAAGGGTAAAAATTAGATTTGTACAACAACAGCCTAAATCATTTCAGGGTGTCATTGACTTGAATTTTGTAGACAGTCTGAAAGAGCAGAGGCAAAAGAGATAAATATGGCTCTTGTCAATTTTAATGACCTGTTAACCATCTGGGTTTTGTGAATTTGGCCTCTTTACTGCTGATGATTTTAACAGTAGCATTCTACCGGTTAGCTCACTACATAGTCCAAAGTTAACTCCCTCTAACACCTCCCTGGGTGGAAAGATCCAACAGAAACATAAACAGCTGCCAATATCTTCAGCTCCCTTTCACCTAATATTTTTTTATGGTGCAGTCAAAAGTTTCTAGACATGGTGGAATCACACCAAAAAGTAAAACTGAACTCCCCAGCAGATATGCTGATTTTGTTTATGCTTAAGACTGTAATGTGAACTCACAAAGTTGCTGTAGAAATCTCTCAGAGTTGAAGAGCCCAAGGATATTTACTATACAGCACACCCGGAGTCCTCAGCAGAGAGGAATTAACCTAAGCTGAGAACAATGCTGTGACCTGCATGGTTTGTAAATCCCTAATCATAAAGGATTCACAGCAAGATGTTGTGAGCCAATGAGGCAGCACAGGAAAACATTTTCAGTTGAATTTTATAGATGCACTTTCTCTCTTTTTTTCCCTAAAACAAGACAATTATTCTGCACCCAGAATTTAAAATTGGACTTCATCAGGAACAATATTTTACCAGTAATTACTGCTAGTGGACATGGTTTTTTGGGGGGTTTGTTTTTTGTTTTTTTTATTTCTGGCCAAAACATCTTTCCTGTTAATAATACTCAGATTTTCACGTTGTTCACTTTTTCAAATTGCTAATATTGTGTTAGGAGGAACCAGGCTGAAGTATATCTTTACAGATAGAAATAGCACAAATTTAAAGTCCTAAAAATGCAATCCCTACTCATGAGCTGAATGTTCATTAGAAGTAGCCACCCTATTAAAATTTACCAGGTTCCTTGTGTGAATTCACCAAACGCAGAAGACCAGCTCAGGGAGACAGAGGGAATGTGTCACTCTAAAGAGATTACAAAAAATTATCAGTACATTTAGGAATAACCTGGTACCGAAAAAGCTTCCCTTGCAGTCATGTCACCTAAAGTCTGCCTTGGAAATGTCTGAGGATAAAAAACACACAAGAAAAAGCATAGGCAGGGAATTGAAGGCTCCTGACTCCATATTGTACTTGCTACAACCTTACATGTGATAGAATAATTGAAAGTAAATTATTTTGAATTAAAAACCATAACAATTGGAGGAATTGAGAGACTAATCTGGTCTTGTTGTCCTGGTACCTGCCCAGATCCCACATCTGGATCTCAGCTCAAAAGGTTGCTCTCCTGTGAGCCTGTTCCAGAACTGTAAGTTAACTTGAATCCAAACCATGGATCTAAACATGGATTAGTATCTTTGCTCTCTAATGTTAAACTGAGAATAGAATAGTTCTTCTCAGCTTAGACCAAATTCAAAAAGTATAATATAATATAAATATAAGGTTTTTCTTATTTTGGTATAGGCAAGACTTCTATGGGTCAGCTAAGCAGAACTGTTACCACTTGGGAATGGGGGGGAGAGGGAAATATGATTTCTGATGCTTGTGACTTTTCTAGGTTTTTTTCAATTTATCTCAAAGCTTTCCGCATTTCAGCCCAATTTACATTTATCTTCCCATTTCCTAACAGATCAGCAAAAATGGCTTTATTTTGTTAAATAATGTCTCTTTGAAAAGATATAATCTGCAAGCAAAAAAATGAGGAAATAAAAATTGCAGAGAGTTTCTACAGAAAGAATCTCCTCTTGTCCCTCTTCACAAAAGGGACAACCTATAAGATCATGAAGTGATACTGGATGCATAAAGCAGCATTACAGTAAGTTACAAGAGTTGTAAGGACAGCAACTGCGTCAGAGTTAAAAATAAGACCATGATTGGTTGTGATTCACCACCCACAGCAGACAGAACTGCATTTAAATTTTTAAATTTACTACATGTTCTTACTGCTTTTGTGAAATTCTAGGAAATTCTTGAAAAAAAGTTTGTAGGTTTTTGGCAGGTATGCCTCAAGCAGTATGTTCCCTCTGACAGCCTCTGTTGGCAGTATGTTTCCAGTTTTTAGTCTTGAGGCTTGATTTTAAGTTTTAATAACACTAATCAAGGAGACCTTTTTCTCTTTCTAGTGTAAATAAAAGCCATTAAAAAATAATCTCAGAAGAAAAGCTGATCAATCCTGACCCATAATATTCTCTCAAACTGTATTACTAGCTGAATTTACTCTTCTTCCTTAGTCAATGAAGTCAGAAGCACTATTTTCTTTGTTGTCCATAGTCATTTAGATTATTATGAACATAAACAATTTATAGCTGTCATTTAAAGTTCTTTCTACGTACCTATTTACCCATGGTTGTGCATTTGTTACATCAACAGCAACACAACGTGGAAAATCTACATGTTAGGAGCACAGTCAAGATCTTTGATTTGTATATGCACTTTCTTGCAATATGCAATGCCTTGAGAAACAAATAGCCTTCTCCCGACTGCCTTTGTCTTACAGACAAGTATTTTGTTTCAGCTCCCGAAGTCTGTATTTTTGTTTCCCACACTGATGTCTAAGCTGCCTAATGAATGCCTTTACTCCAATAACAAACAAAAACACAGCAAGCTCTCCTTAATCTCTAAAGCTGCCACAAAGAAAACATGCATAAATCTTTCTTCGATGGATCTTAATTTGTATTTCTTGATTTTCATTAGGCCTTCCTTGTCATGACAGAAAAATTACACTTCCCCAAAATATACTGACTTGCTTTCTAACTCCTCAGATGAATGAATGAACTACAAGTCCAAACTGATGTAGTCAAATGGAAAAAAAAAAAAAAAAAAAAAACAAACCAAAACCAAAACAAAACCACCTAAAATAAACACAGAAAATCCCAAAAAAAAGCCACCAAGCGTAAACACTGCACATACATATATAATGCATACATACTTATTTTCCACACATTTTTCAGGCTTATCTTTCATAAGTTTCAACTAGTGATTCACCCATTTTCTCAAAGACTGACAAGAGCACAATAGCTTTACTCTCTCAGAACTGAACAGCAGAGAAGGACAGAGTGGCTTTCAAAGCCTGCTAGATTTAAATGCACAGCTCATGGAGTTACAATAGCACTATGCAAAAAAAGTACTATGTGAGGAACTTGTTTAAAACAATTCTGCACTTTTAAATAAGAGGAGTTATATAAAGTATTTGCAGGGCAGAGAGGGAAGGAGAGGGGTTAAATATTTTTACACTTATCCAGGTTTACCAACAAGTAAAAGAAAAAAATCAAACAAACAAAAACTCCCCGCATCCAACTGAAAGATACTGCCTTACCTTCCTCTATAAAGGAGAATGAGATGAGGGGGATTGTTTTCAGTTTTATGAAGAAAAGTGAGTGCAGTATCTTATCAACAAAAACGCCCCTGGGTATTTCTGGAAAAGCTGTACAGTAGTAGTGGTATGTTTCTAATAATGTACTTTCAGTTTTACTAACTGGTCAAATTACATTAGAGTACAACACAGATGGACAGTATTATTTTAACTCTATCTAAACACAGCTGTAAAGAATTTTTGTCAGCTGAGGCACTTTGATATCTAAAATAAATTTATTCATGCGGACCTTTTTAGCGAATCATGAAAACAAGAATGGTTTCCAGTCTTTTTAACCCATGACACCTGTGCTAAAAACGACACATTACATCTTACAAATTAATCACTATTTATACAAAGTTCCAGTTATGGAACTTTAAGAAATGGGAAAGTCAGTGTAGACATTGGGATTTAGCTTTTGTTGGCAGAAGTTTTTGAAGAAAAATAGAACTACTTTGCAAGAACACGAGACTTAGTAATTTTTATTCATTTCCTGGCGCCTGTTTTTCTCACTGTGAGAAGAATTAGATCATTTTATATGTTAGATTCTCAGGCACAAGTGAGAAAGAAAATAATGGCATTTGATTTAGGAAACAAGAAAAGCAGACATCTTTATCATTACAAGGGAGTATTGTTGAAAATGAGTAAGTCAATGTAAAATCTTACTACAGAAAGAATACAAAAGTGATCTCTTGAAAATCTTAGATGTGGTTAAAGTGAATCACCATGAATAGGGTGGTCATTTAGTTCAGTTCATATCTTGAAATAAACTATAAAACACTTAGCTGCTGTAAATGCTTTAAGAAACTACTGACATCATCAGGTACTGAAAGGAACTATTTGGAACATGACTTCAATTTTATTTCTCCTGCCTCCCTCCTATGTTTGTTTCAGACCTTCTCCCCCTGCCTGTTGCACACACTCCCACTCAGCTGACCATTCGGTTTTCCATGGATTTTCTCCGCAGCAGTATTCAGCAGCTCTAGTTTGCCTGTTTCAGCAGAACGTGAAAGCAAATGATCTCCTCAGGCTCCACAGGGGCCAGAAGGAAAGACTGAGGAATCTATTCTGCCACCACAGACTATCACAGATGCTTCTTCAGTTCAATTGAGTATTTGGTTTATGTTTCTTGTGAAAGGTCCCAGATGCTGCTTAGCAGCAGGGCAAGGGCTACTCTTAAACGAAACACAAAACAAGTAGCTGCACCAGCTGCAGCCAGCTTGAGGGTGATAGAAAGCCCTGGCCACTGACATAGCACACTTCAAATTTCTCCCTCTCTTTTTGAAGCAGAACCTGAATTACAAGTTTCTTTGATGCATTCTTTCTGGAGCTACAGCAGCTATGGGGTTTATGTTGCCGTTGGGGTATAAAAAAAAGCCATCTGGGAACCATCTGATTTTTCTGACTATACTTTTCAATAGAAGTGAAAAGGAGCTACCAAAGAAAATTTTATGAGATATAAAAGAAAAGCTGGGCTGCACCTGAGCAAGACCCTGAGATCAGCTCAGTTGATTAGAGGATGGTGCTAATAAGCAAAGGTGATGGGTTTGATCTCTGTACAGGCCATTCGCTGAAGTGTTGGACTCATGATCTTTGTGGGTGCCTGTCAATTCAGAATATTCTGTGAAACTAACAAAAAAGGTAGGTTTTGGGTCAGCTCAGGAATATTAAAAAGCATCAGGAAAACACTTCTTATAAAACAGAAGTGAAAATTCTGTCTAGCTTCAGGTCTTAACAAGCTGACACTTGAACTGGAAAAATTGTTCATAAGACCCAAAGATAAATATGCATGCAAGAAACCAGACTATTTAAATGAAACAGAAAAACTGATTATACAAGTGACAGTGACACTTCGAACCATCCTTAGAAGCATTTTCAGGTCATCAGGTCAAGTCATAGAATCATAGATTCAAAAAATCATAGAATGGTTTGGGTTAGAAGGTACCTTAAAGATCATCTATTTCCAAGCACCTGCAATGGGCAGGGACATCTTCCACTAGAACACATTGCTCAAAACCCTGTCCAACCTGGCCTTTAACACTTCCAGGGATGGGGCACCCAGAACTCCTCTGAGCAGCCTGTTCCAGTACCTCACCACCACCACCACAGTAAAGAATTTCTTCCTCATATCTGGTTTAAACCTACTGTCTTTCAGTTTGAAGCCACTCCCTCTTGTTCTACCATGCCCTTGTCAGAAGTCCCTCTACAGCTTTCCTGTACACCCCTTTAGGTAGTGGAAAGCTGCTGTAAGGTCACTCTGGAGCATTATCTTCTCCAGGCTGTCCTCCTCTTTTTCCTGATGTCTTCTCATATAAACCTATATGTAATAACAATCTCTATGTAAAAAATCTTTTAACAAATTTAACAAGCACATTGGGGTGGAGGGGGAAGGGGAAGAGCTGGTTCCTCTTGTAGGGGTTTAGTTTGTTTTGCTTTTCAGGGTTTTTTTAAGAATAGAGTGTTTTAGACTCATGAATTGGGGTTCTGACAGATGACCTTTGACAAACCTAGCAATGTCTTAATCTGTCACCATTTCTAGCTACTCATGTCATTCTTCTAGAGAGCTTACCACACCACAGCAGATGGAAATACATGACTTGATTGTTCTAGTTCACAGTGTAGCTTCAAGCACTAATGAAGGTGTGGTTTGTGAGAAGACATTAGACCCTGGACTGAACCTACTGATGCTGTGCACACACATTTCACCAAAGCTAAAGAATTGGTGGCAAGTTTTGGGAAGGCAAACCAGATGCAGCAGCATCTTTATTTACGCAGCGAATGTGAGTAGGACCTGTCAGCCAGACGGGTGCATTTCTCAGATGAGCCGGCAACACTTGCACTGACAAGTTGCTTAACTGGACATATCTTCTTTATTTCAATTGGCTCACCAGACAAGTATGTATCCTCTGCGAAAGACTAAGCACAAGTCAGATCTCCCAAGGCTTTCACTGGCTGATATGAAACTGTTTAAAAGAAAAGTATATAATTAGTATTGACCCAAAAAAAAAAAAAAAAAGTCATTGCAAATAGTTCAGAATTGGATTTTTCTCAGAAGGAAACCAGAAACAGACTTACTGCTTAAATGTCTGTATCCAGTTTTCCACTGTCACAACTGGAGCTCCTCAGTTTTACATAATTTCTAAGTGCACGTTATGTCTGAAGGAAGACTATTTCAACTCTACTCCAACCCTTTCTTTCTAATTTCTTCCCAGCTTCCCATAAACTTCACGAGAAAAACTGTAAAGAAAACCCATATTTAACAGAGATGAATTCCCTCTTCTTTCAAATTCAGTTGTTAAATACAGAATTCTGAGGGGAAATTTAGAAAATAAATTTGTTGTTTGGTTTGCATTTTTTCATATCTACATTCATGCATGGGCTTATGTTTAAAAACAGAGATAATTAAATGTGTTAACTTCACCAGAAATCAAAACATATTTTCACTTGAAAATATCCATTTAGCTAAAATATGAATTAGTTGGAAAATTCAAATTAAGATGTAAAAGGTGTAAGAAAGCTCCTTGGCATTTCATTCATTCTTGACATATTTTGTCTGATGCAGATAATGAAGGTTTTTAATCGATTTTCTTTAAGAGGTAGAAAAACAAAGTAAATTTAAAAACTCATGTGATTAGAATTTGTTTACTGTGTTCAAATAATCAACATCATTCTGCTGTCAGTCATGCTCAGTCCTAGCTAATCTTCTTAGTTTTTATTAATTCCTCTATCATGCCAAAGTGTTAAAAGCTGTAAGTATCCTAAATAACTGCTACTAGTGCATTCAAGGAAATAACTTATAATGTATAACAGCTTGTATTAAATAACAGCAACAGAACACAAAAATCACTGAGAAGATCTATTATGTAGATTTACATATCTTCTGTACAACTTACTGCATTTTTTGGACAGAACTAGACACAAATGTTATCCCATTCTCCCAAGAGACAACAGATATGAAAACTACACCTTTTAGACTATAAACTACTCTGCATTGAATGTGCAGATATAAAGAAAAGTGAAAAATTACATATTTGAAGTAAAATAGATACTGTGTGTGGAATTAAAGTGGAATTCAACATGCCTTGTAACTTCCTTGTTTCTCTGTACTTCTAAAGGTTTGAGCACTCAGAAAAGACAGTATTGGAAGGAGTGATATTATAAAGTTGGTTTATTTGTACCACTGTCTCTCAGTTGCAGAGTATCTTTCCATTTATATCTTATTTTCTTCCCTTTTCACTTTTACCTCTTTCTCTTATGCAAACACTTGTGTGCCCAGTGATGTTGAAATCTGAAAAGTCTGCATCTGCTCCCAGATCAAAACTTGTCATTAAAATACATCTTTAAACAAAAAGACACAAAAACAAATGGGGGGCGGGGAGGGGATAGAAATAAGTGGAAATATCTACAATTTCTTTTACCTTCCTGTCCCTAGCATCACAGGAAAATAATCACTACCCTGAAGTGTATTTAAAAGTTTGAAAAAGCACAGCAGTGATCTTCAAGGATACATTTGGGAAAAAGTCAAATAAGAACCACTAAGAGGAGTAAAACATGTTATTCAATGCACTGAACAAAAGCACAACTAGTACTTAAGACAGAGTAATAAAAACTGATCTTGAATGCTTATGGAGGAAACAAACTAGTTTTGTACCCAACATATTCAGTTTACTCACTCAGATCAAAAAATCCTCCTGCTTCCAGCTCAGACCTTTTGCCCTGCCTTGGAAGGCTGCCAGCACACACAGACCAATTGATACCTTCATATTTCTAAAGAAGATGGGCTCAAATCTGTCTGACCTAGCTCAGAAAAGGGTCTGCAATATCCCTGTGTACCCCACTTCCTTCCTTCCCAGACTTCTCTGATTAGAGTTAAGGATTTTAGGGAAGCACATAGGTATAGGTGATGGGTTATTTCCTGCAGCTCCCCATCATATCCATCCTGTCATTTTTCAGCTGTAGATCTGATCAGAAGCATACTTCTCCTGGGAAAGAAGCACAGCCAGAGGAAAGGGAATGCATACAGACTGCACAGAGAAGCCAGTACCCAGCAGCATTGACCTAATATCTCTCAGGTGAGATGTGTTTGGATTTGCACACTAAACTTTCAGGTATCTGCCCCCTTTCCACAACAGTCCTCTACTCATCCTTTAGTTTAAAGGTCTAGCACCTCGTTTTCACTAATCCCCTCATTATGTGTTGCTCATAGGACATTTAATCTGTGGGTATTGTTCAGACTAGGTTTATTTTTTTCTTGCAGTATTTCACTATCTGTGGATGTGTCATCTAATGTAAGGGTTGCAGTAGTAATTGCTACCCTTACATGGAAAAGCTCAGTAATCACTGCATAAACCTTGCATAACATCCAGAAAGCAGCTTAGAGTTGACTCCAGACAGCCTTCATTTACATATTCAAACATATTTTTGTAAAGCTAAACTGATTGTATGTTTATAAGAGAAGTCCCACACTCAACTACCATGCCCTTGGCCTCTTTTCCACCAAAGGGTTGTCCTTACAAGGGAGTTGTAATTTGCTATCAGTCTACCAGCTACTGTCCAGCACAAGCTCTTCCGCCCAGAGAACACAAAATAATCCCATTCCCAAACCAAATCTAAAATCAGCCTTGGGCAAGATACTGTACACGTTGCATAACCAGCTATATCCTCTATGTAAAAGAAGAAAACAAAATGCACAAACAAAACTCAAACATAACACAAAAAGAGGACCAGAAGAAAAAAAATCCAATGGGTATTTCCCCTAGGGTGAAGTTTGTCTAGGGTCATGTGCCCATCTATCATCTCACTAGGTGTGTTGGTGATTGCAGCTGTTACGCAAAGCAAAAATGAGGCCAGACAGCAAGGGAGAAAAGAATTCCTGATGGCATAAATGTGTAAATTATTTCATTTAATTAATCGTTAAAAAAATATGATGATCTAAGTCATTTGAACAGAGCAAGCAGTATTAAGCATCAAACTCTGCATCACAATTAGAGAGTACTTCATCATGCCAAATATATCCAGAGGAACTCTTCACAAAGAGGATTTAATCAATAGCTGACAGTAATAATGCCCAGCAGACTGAATAATGTGAATGGCAATATAAGTAAACATATCCCTTTGTTTTATCACAAAACTAGCCTTCTGGAAAAAAAAAAAAAAAAAGTTGGTAAGAAACTGACAATAAATGAGCTATAGTTCCTCCTGGGGCAAAAAAATTAAATTGTAAGAGCACCACAAAAGTGGAACTTGATTAAAAGCTTCAAATGCAAATATTAGTGAAACAATAAAAAAATACATTGATAAATAAAAAAATAAGTAGAGAACATTGAGTGTGACAACATCACAACAAAGAAAAAAATCCTCAGAGCAACACTGAACACGGGAGAACGGAAATAAAAAGTATACTTAACTCTCTGAAATTGAGATGAAGGAAGGCAATGTAAAGATCTCTTGTCATTTGCCATCATCTTAAATTAACACAGACTGAAGTGCTAAATAGATAAATAAATAAGGAGGCTTCCTAAAATGGGACTAAAGCAAAACTGAAAGCAACTAGACCCGAGACTGCAACCCACTTCTGCCTTCTCTGCTCTGCCCTCAGCTGACACCTAATCTTGAAGGCTTCTAAACACTCCATGCACTTCGGTCTCTGACCTGGACTCCTGGAACAGCAGCTACATGCCCAGAAGCCGGTACATCATTCCTGCCACAGCTTGAAGGAGATTCAGAAACCGGGAGCTCCACTACTTTTTTGCTGAAGCAATAGCACGGTTGCCGTCCCTGAGTATGCTAACACAAGCACAGCTCTGCAAATGCAACTGTAGCTCTCTGCCTGGCTTGAGGAATTTATATTGAAGTTTGTGTTGTGCAGGCCTCATATAAAATTCAGAAATTGACCTGGAAGCAAGGACAGGATGGCCGTACATTCCCAGCTGAACTCCAAGCATGGAATTCATCTCCTAATGCAGGTGTTTAGGTTTCCTCTGTAGTCAAGAAGGGGCTAAGCAGCACAGCCAGGGGGTTCCAGAAAGCAACTCATCCTGCAGAAGACATGTTGGTCAAGTAAATCACTAGTGACTAGTTGATTCCGTCATTGATTGTGGTAAAGTTTCGACATCAGCCTAAAATTAATACGCTCTTGCTGGCATCTAAAGTCCTGTTGTAAATTAATTTCTCTGGAATTCACTAACTCACATCCAGTAAAAGGCCAACTTCCTTGTTACACTCTGGAAGAGATACAACTGGAGGGAAGAAATTCCTTATCCAAGCCTTGCATGGCAATAAGTACATGTCACTACAGGATGAGAAATAGTTACGATTCCTTTTCACTGAAAAATGCAGCAGTGCCAAAGTTTTCCCCATCCTGAAAAAGTACTCCCACTACTTTATTAAGAAAAGATGCATCAGCTACTTTCAAATTTTCTCCCAAAGAAAGTCTTTTTTCCACAACTGTTGATTAGATAAGGTACAAATACCTCATAGGGCATCAGGATCCCAGGCATATTTGTAAGAAGATAAGCCAAGACTCAGAAAGGCCTAGGTGCATACATATACACCTCTTCCCACTATTTTCTGTGGGCTGGCTGTAGGTGGGATATAAAAATATTTAGAACTGCATCCCCATTCATGTATCTAAACACTTACTGGCCCTGTGACTAGTCATATAACTGCTTTGAAGAACCCTGCTATAAGCTTTTCTAATATTTTTCTTTCTCTTCTTTGTATTGCAATTGCTCTCACATAACAGTACTAACTTTTCACATTTTCAGCTCAGTCTCACAATATTAACACAAATAATTAAGTGAAAAATCATGCATCTTATTCCCAAGAGCAGAGAAGTCAGCTCATAGCAAATAGGTAACTCGGTCATGTGCCAGGTCATCATTTCCTTCCATCCGCCATTAATGTGCTTGGGTGTGCTTCCTTTTTAGTAAGGTGTTGATGATTTTGCAACTTATGAAATGCATCATATTTCAGTAAAGGGCAAAGAAAGTTGCCAGGTTGCAATATGTAACCTACTAATAAAAGCTCAAGTAATTTCAGGAATGAAGACAAACCTGAGATCCTTGGCATTCTATTCTTGAATTCACTAATAGAGCAGTTGAGAAGTGCACTGTACTTGTCCAATATGAACAAATCTAAAGGTTATGTGATTGGGAAAGTGGCATCTGTACCTGAAGCAGCTCTCACTTTGACCTGCAAAATGAAATGCCAAGAGGCATGCCCAAATTTGGTTCTGAAGGAAGGTTAGCAAAGAGTAGTGCTGAGTAAAAACAGTTCTGTGAGCAACTGTTTCTCAGACTTCTATGCAGTCTTCCCACAAAAACCATAAAGTAGTTCCATGGTTATTTCTAAGGTAAGGAAGATGACAACACAGAGATTCAGTTGATCCCATGTCTGTACAGAGCTCTCATGTTTCAAACAGAGAGAAATCTTGACTTTTTGGAGGAGCTATACAGGATAGTAATAGATGCTCATATTTTCATGTTGCACTAAAATAAATGCAAAATATCACATAACAAGACAACAGTAGCTGATCCTACCTTAGAATCTGAAGCTATTATTTCTTGGAACTCCCAAGGAAGACTGCCTAGGACATCAAAATAGTTTGCAAAGCACCACCATGTATTCCCAAACTAAATAAATTCAAGTTTGACCACTTATTTTCAAATTATCTATGGGACTAGAAGGAGCTTATTTTTCCTCACTTTTGGTAAATCTTTTCGAAAATTCAAAGAAACACAGACAAAGATCAGTGAAATGAACCCATAAATAAATAAAGACATTAATTATAAAAAGCTTTTCTTTTTAATGATGGAAAAGCATTTAACAAATGGTCTTGTAATTTAATGAATAATGTTAAAACTAAAGATATTCTGATCTAATCACAATAACAGTTCAACTATCTTTGTTTGTTGTGTTTAAAGCTAGCTGTATCTGAGCAAACTTAATGGCTGTACAGCTTTATCCATACTATGCAATTTCTAAAACAAACAGAGTTTAATTTCATGCCAGAAAAAAACACATTAAGAACAGAAGTTACAAAGGTTTATGAATAAAAATCAACCATGGGTGAAGAAATGTAAGGACAATTATCCTTCTGCTTTACAGCTGAACCTTTAAATTGAATGCCCCACCATTGAGAAAGGAACAGACCTCTTTTGGGAAACAAGAAATTACCTTCATACACACAATGATATTACCAACCTGAGCAAAGATGCCTGCATCAAAGTGAAAAATGGGTGGGTTGGGGGAGGGTTGTGGAAGGCAGCTATTTCCAGCAATTGCAGAGATTCAGGTTTCACATTCAACTTCATGAACTGGTCCATGTTGTCAGCAGCCAACTGATTCCCTTGCTAGAGCTCCAGGAAGACAGCCTTAGACACAGCTGCATAAATACCGTCCCCAAAATGCTGCTCCAAAGTACTGAACAGAAAATCAGACTCCTGGAGCATGGGAACACAGAGCAGCTGCACACAGAGGGTGGCACAGTCTAAGGCCATCATTGAGGGCTGGGAAGTAGTTTCTGCTGAGCAGCTAATGTTCATTTGTTGGGCACTGGAAAGACTGCACAGGTTAGATGCATGCAACTGATAAATCCCCATGCTCTCACCTAATCTCAGTTGAAGAAGCAGGGATTAGTCTGGGTGCAGAGGGCTGACAGGCTGCAAACTATCCCTCTACTCTAGCCGTAGGTACCTGCAGGATCTGGAGATCACACAGGAGTGGTGGGAAGGCTGTGCACCTGATCCATGATGGAGAACCTGTCACAAGCACAGAGCGACTACAACACAGACAGGATCCCCACTCACTGTGGCACAGCGCCACAGCAGGCAAGCACACTGTGTGAGAACAGCAGACTTCACCAGAGACCAGCAGACACCAGACAAGGGCAAGACAGTAAACCAGGTCTCATGTCAAGCTGGGAAATCCAAGTGACAAATTTGGAATAGCAGAACACAGAATACTACACAGACACACACCTACAACACAGCTCAGGCACAGAGCAACAGCCCTAGGTTATGCTGAAATGGCACTCCCTGCCCCATGGGCACAGGGCGTAGGTAAAAATCCAGATTAAGTTTATCAGGGCCATGAAAGACTATTAGTGCCCTCAGGGCCCAGACACATACCACAGGTGTGCAGGGAAGCAAACAAATGTAACCTGAAACTCTCTACATTCCATGCAACATTAGTGTTTCTGGACTGTGATTCAGTCCTTTTTTTGTTTGTCTGTAAGATTGTGACCACATTACTTGGAGACCCCCGTCAGCTTCTAAAGACTTTTTTGATTTATAGATTCTGCTATTTGGATTCTTGTACAACTTCTGTTCCACCATTCCATATGGCACAGATATACAATCTGGACTGAGTTCTTGGGGAAATGAGGGGAAAAAAAAAAAAGTGAGTTCTCAAAATGCATAGACTAGGTTTCTTCAGAGACATGCTTAGACTTCAAACTATACATGCTAAGATAATCTCTTGATTGATATGCATGTTTTTGCTTTGGAAAAATACATAGTGTATCTACAGAACAAAGAGCTACAACAAAGCATTGCAATAGCAATCATAGATCAAAGATAATTTTTTTAAAAAATATTCACATTATCAGGCAAAAAAGCCATGATGCACTTTGAAATGTTTTCCAAAGTGTTGGCTTGTCCTACCATTAAACCACTGACCAAATAACCATTCAAAAAGCTCAAGAGTCCTAGATTTTATTTACATGCCAGAATTTACAAATGACATGCGTAAAATCAATATTTTTATTCACTGTTCCCTCTGTCCTTCTTTCTTCTGCCCCCAAAATTTATATAGATATGAATGTCTGTTCAAAGACAAGATGAGCCTCTGTGGTCTCTAAATACCTAAGCAGTAAACAATCACATCATACTTAGGAGCACAGAATGGTGAGCAATTTTTATGGTAGTGGTGGATACCTCTAAAATAAGTGAAATTTATACTGTAAGAACATGTTTAAAACTGATATGTGTTTACTCAACTATTTTTTTCTACCCCATCCAAACTTTAATCACTCCCCCACCAATGGGATGGGGGAGAGAACTGGGAGGGTAAAAGCTGGAAAATTTGTGGGTTGAGACAAAGTTTAATAAGAAAAGCAAAAGCTGCACACACAAGCAAAGCCAAGCAAAGCAAGAAATTAATTCAGTGCTTCCCATGGGCAGGCAGGTGTTCAGCCACTTTCAGGAGAGCAGGGCCCTGTCATTCTTAATGGTTACTTGAGAAGACAAATGCCATCACTTAAAACATCCTTGTCTTCCCCCTAATTCCCTTACTTTACATACTGAGCATGATGTTGTATGGTACGGAAAATCCCCTTGGTCAGCTGGGGTCACCAGTTCTGGTTGTGCCTCCTCCCAGCTTCTGAAGCATCCCCAGCCTTCTCACCAGCATGGCAATATAAGATTCAGAAAAGGCCTTGACTCTGTGTTAGCACTGCTCAGCAGTAACAAAAACATCTCCATATTGTCAACCTTGTGTTCAGCACAAATCCAAAACTCAGTCGCATATCAGCCACTGTGAAGAAAATTAACTCTACCCCTGCCAAAACCAGCAGAGTGAGTCACTAAAAGCATAACAGATATTTCAGGGGGAAATCCAAATCATTCAGGATTGATTGAACTTGCTTAATGTGATAATTTGAACTTTAAGAATGTTGATGCAGGCATGTTGAGCCACAGCTCTATGCTGAATCAGAAATTAAGATACTGAGTTCCAGGAAAAGCTCCTTGGCAAAGATGAAATGTGTCAGAGTACTGTGATCATGTTTTCAAGAGCGTGGTGTGCTGGCCAGGTGAGCAGAGCAAAGCCAAGACCCTGACTGCTCTTTTCCCTTTGTGTTAACTATTGCAAAGGCTGTAATTAAGTCTAAGCTGCGAAAAGAGTGAAATGAAGTAAAAGCTCCCTACATTCTCCTTTCCCTGTAGGTATCCCCAAGGAACAGCTCTGTTTCAGACTCACATACCATGATAAAAATATGGTTTAAAAAAAAAAAAAAGAAGAAGAAGAAACTTTTCTTCTATACAGCCATGTCAACACAAATATGGTAGAACTAGGGAGTTTGCAGCTCCATATGTAGTCAAGCTGTAGAATGAAGGTGTTACCAAAAGCAAATACTTCATGCAGCAATAACTGCAGAAGATTTTGCCAAGATTAAAAGTACTGCAGATATACATATAAATTTTCATTAAAATGTCTGAGAAACATAGTTTGATAATCAACCTATAGCACAAGGAAGGCTGAAAGGGGACTAATGTGACCTTTTCATTGTCTCCTTCTTAGGAGATCTGAAAAGGTCTCATGTAAGGTTTGTAAGAACCAAAGCAAATCTGTCAAGGTCACAGGTATAAACATTTTACAAATCTTCTGCACTTTTCTTACCAGCTTCCCCTCTCCTGTCCCTTTTCAGATCTCATCTTAACTCTTCACACTATCTGTTCTGGGATACATGGGTCACCCCAGCAGAAGCCTCTAGTGGTAACCTGACACTGCCTTCAGTGACCAGACAGAGGAGTATCACAGCAGAGGAGAAGGACACAACTGGCTGTGTCCTGCACAGTGTTATCTGAAGTACAGCTTAATTACTTTCTCTAGGACCTCATGGAAAAACAAAATAGTTAGGAAAAAAAAAACCCACAGACCATATCTTTGAAAAGGGTGGAAGCAAAAGTCTGGGGAATTTTCAGTTAAGATCAGTTTCTAGAGAAGCATTAGAGTAAAAAATATTGTAAGTGCAAAGATAGCACAAAAAATAAATTATAGCTAAGACAGGTTCCTTATGAATAAGTCACATCAAACCAAAGTAATGTTCAACTTTGGCAGAATTATATGCCCTGTAAATAATGGAAAGGTAGTAGAATTTATAAATTATAAAGATCTTGGCATGAGCTCATGTTGCATTTTTGCAAGGATGCAAGGCAACCAAGATCTAAAGCTACAAAAGGCATAAAACTAATAGTCACACTATTGCTATGTAGGTAACAGGACTCCACATTGGTCTGTTCAGTACTGTGGAAGATTTTCATTAATCATCTGAATAATGCAACAGAACATCTATTGTTACTAAATTCAAGATGTCAGCAAGTTGGATTGTACAAATTAATGGACTCAGAAGGATCTTAAGATATCGCCATGTAGTAGTGATTAATATGCATTGGTATAGTGCAATTCTTGGGATGGTATTCTTAGAATAAGCATCCTTACTATGCTAACCTTAGAAGTATTTAGGGTGTTAAAACGGTGTAAGTGGAAACTGAAATATTGAAAGCCATGTTAGTTTCTGTTTTACAGACACTGCAGTGGAGAGACAAATCAACTGCAATATAAAAATATCCAAGATTTCACAGAATCACAGAATATGCTGAAGTGGAAGGCACCCACAAGGATCATCAAGTCCAGCTCTTAGACCTGCACAGGGCCATTTTGTGTTGCTTTCCAGACTGTTTCTAAAGTTAGTGTGCAAAGCTCTTCACTAGTCTAATCAACAATGACAGAAATACAAGGTCACAGTAAGCATTTGTAAGTGGATCTAAGTCAGGCTTAAGGATAGAACTTATTCTCATTCACCTTTAGAATTCTATTCAGCAGAAAACTACACCTGTCTTAAGGACCTTTATGACAATAAGCAGAAGCGGGCAATCAAAGTAGAGTTTATCTCATCCTAGGATACATACCTGACCAGTTCACACCCTACTGCTGCGCTCTTCTCTCCATGAACTGTAAGGGAGACTGCACAACTAGCGCTACCCAGGCATCTTAAGTTAGAGAAGCACGGTCTTGTCCTCTGAATTTAGGCAGATATTTTGAAGCATCCCTGTGTTTAGAAGAGCATCAGAATGGTGCCACAGTTCTGGCTTCTTTTTTTTTTTTTTAATCTAGATTACTGTAAAACAAACAAAGACCTCAGATTGCCATTTTCAGTCTAAATTTCTGTTGTCAGTTTGGCAAAAAGCTGATACAAGAAGGTCATGCAGAGTCATAAACAGGCCTTAAAAACTCTGGGCTCATTTTTTATCGAAGTAAGCAACTGATATCCTGACTTCTAAGCTTTATAAGGTTCCTCCGTTGCAAAGACACTGATTTCTGTGCTACTTCGGATGAAGTTCCAGATTGGTTCCCTTTTTGCCACATCTTACTATCTCTATCAGAGAGTTTGGAAGAGAGCTGCATTCCAATAGTTAGGACTGCTCAAACTCCAGCCCATGAGCATTAGCAGGAGTTTTGCCTTTGATTTCAGTAGCACTAAAATTTCACTCCCTCAGGTTTTGGGCACTGATGAACATAGGGTGTGATGTTCAGCATTGTACAGAGAACTCGAAAATGGGAGCCTTCCTCACTTGTTCCTCTATAACACATTTTCAGTAGAGACATACTGCTGGATAATTATTGTCACAAACTTGTAAGAATTAAAATTTCATCATTTAAATGAGTAATAAAATCATCTTAGGGTGATCAAACCAAAACAGCTGCCACCTGTTCTTCAGAAAGGTATCTTCTTGTGTTATACCCTTTTGCTAACGATAATGTTCAACAACCACTTTCAAATGCAGCTTTCAAGTACTGCTTAACACTGAGCTGCTTCTTCCAAGGGGGGAGTTTTGGGAAATATCAGTGGTTGCTTTTTACCAATAAAAGAGTATACCATCACAAAAATACTCCTGACTGGTAGCTGACACAAAACCACACTCTAGATTTCAGGAGTAATTGTGTACATATCCCTTTATTCCACACAGCAGCTATGTCCAAAGCTCATTGACTTTGAGACCTCAAAAATCCACAACAGTGATTTTAGGGAGAAAATTAAGCATACAACATCATCCTTTCTTCTGTTTCTTTTCTGTGCTGAAGAACCGATGACAACTGTGGCTGCATAACACACAAACTACTACCCCTTGATATCAAAGATCATTGACATCTTAGTGAAAAATAGCATCACAAATGAAGCTTCACAACCTTTTGCCTCATTTTAAAGTTAATTAGAGTGATTTTACAGAAGATCGTGAATTTAAACTTACAGACCATACATATAACAACATACTATGTTGCATGATAGCAAGTTCAATACACTAGAGTAACCCTTGAAACATCCAGCAGTGGCTTTCTGAGAATAAGAAGGTGGGGCTGTGTAATACTGGGGCCATAGTTCCAGCTCTGACTACTGTATATTTCCCCTCTGACAGTAGAGGATTTGACCTTCATGGGAGACTTTACTTTCAGACTTCTTCTGTTTGATATAATTTTTTCCTCTAATTTTCTAACAACATATACTATTTATGAGCATTTCAGCCTTAGATTTATTTTTTTCCTTACAGTGGTCCATTCTTCTCTGAGGCATGAACTTCAAAAAATCAGATAAAACCCCAATATCAATACTTTCTGCACTCAGGGAAAGAAAAATCTAGTTATGACACAAGAAACTGCTGATGTACTCTCTGTCAGGAGAATACATGAGGAAAGGGATGAGTTTGAGTGCCTGAGGAGAAAATGGTCCCAAAGGATGAATAAATGGTTACTTCCCTTCTCTTCCAAAGATAAATACAGAGACACATGATTCCAACCTATGATCGCTAGAAAGCATGGGTACTGGACTGCTGATTTACCAAAGTATTATCACTCATGTCCTTGGCATAGTGGCAGAAATAAAGAGCTCTGCTGTGGCTTAAGTATTTGGTTTTTCATGCCATGCTGTTAATACTCTACAAAAACACCCTGAAGCACAACATACATACCTCTGTGAAGGATTGGTTTCTTTTTAAATTCTCACCAATTATTCAGTTTCTTTCTTACCTTACAATAATTAGAAGACTTAGTTTTCAAAGACTACACTAGAGAAACTTGAAGGCATTTGAAAGCTATATTAAAGATCCAGATGTACCCTTTAAAAGCTGCATTACTTAATGGAATTCCTAAACTGGCAAACTTTTTCTACTTTACTTGTTGATTAGTTAGACAATGTAATACAAAGTAAATATATTAATTAATTGTTTTGGGAAAAGTGCCTTGGGACAATTCTTTAAGAAAGAAAAACAAAAAGTTCAATAATAAGTAGGTACTAGAACTTAAGTGCAGTCACATCCTCAAACCCCCTGTCGGATGTCTAACCTCAAATTTGTTTAAAGATGAAATGCTTAGAAACTTTTGAGAAAGTATTTCAGCCTTCTTCTCAAAACAAAGTGAGGGTAGATGCTTAGTTTACCTAAACATTTTCAGCAATATATTAGCAAGAACCTCAAGCACCTATTCCATGAGGTACTAGAATAATAAACTTCATCTAGACATAATGCAGGAATACAGATCTGGATGCAACCACAGCTCTGGATAGTTCACCTTAAACTTCACCAGGTTGAACAACCTGGCTCAGGAGCTGGGCTGTGATTAGGCAACAGTTTGGCTTTCTGGCTTCAGCCCAAAGCCTGCAAGAGGGAGGCTTTGGCTCTGGCTCAGTAACCAAAATAAAGTACAATCCTTATTTGTAATTCACTGGTCACATTCATATTTCAGGGAAGAAAAAAAAAGGCAGAAAAAACTAATAAACAAACAAACAGGTCTCTTGTATTCTGTAAAGAAAAAATGTCCTATAAGAAACAAAGAAAGGAACAAAAGTTTTCTGGAATAACTCTGGCAAAATAGTTTAAATCTTTTGTTATTTAAATCAGTCAGTTGAAGTATTGCTAGCAAATGCATAGGATATAGTGACTGCAGTTGTTCTTGCCAGGTAAAAAATGCAAATCTGTTCCAATACCAGCTGAACACATTCTGTGAAACACTCAGTTTCAGGAACATTTCTCTGAATACATTTTGCACAGGAAGAGGAAAGTAGAAATTTCCAGGACACTACCAACAGCATTACTGACATTACCTTTCCTTCCTTTAAGCTTTCACTGGCTTTTCAGTTCACTGTGTTTTTACCTTCACATCTCCTACTAGTGATGCTTTGACAGACTGCTGGTGAAATAATTCAGATCTAAGCATGAAGAAAACTTAGAGCCTATTTCAGGAGTATACTAATAAATATACTGATTTAAGAAAGATAAATTGTATGCTTTGCTTCATTATATTGGATTTCTGTAACAAAAGGAAAAAAAATAAAGGAGTAAACAGGGACTGATTATAAAATACAGCATGCTCTGACATATGGCAAGGCATTTCTTTTCTGCTGCTCAAATCTTGGGTACAGGAAGAAACTCATGGTGAAGATTCCCTGTGATTTTTCAAGCTCGCTGTTGCCAGCAGCAATTTTTCCTGCTCTCATCAGAACTTACTGTTAAGTTAGTCCCATAAGCAATGCAATTAACATGATCCATGTGAGGTGACATCAGTTGTAAGACAGGGGCTGCAAACCCTGCAAACTGTTTCTGCATCAGGGCAGAATGCTTGTGCTGCAAAGCGTTAATGTTCTCTCTTCCCTCCTGAAAGCCAGCACGGTGAAGAGCATAGTCAAGCTCTGGGAGTTGGAATGAGTCATACAGTGCCTGCTGCTTTCTGCCTTGTTATAGTGAGATAAAGGTCAGCAATACTAAGAAGGTTTAATTGACACCATAAACTGACTCAAACGTACTCTATTGTCCCCCATTTGTTTTTGCTTTGTTATAATAGTATCCATTTTATTAGAGCAGAAATGCTTACCTCAATCCTGATGTGAAAACAAACAGAAAACTGACTGCCAGAAAAGCCTGGAAGAATAAAAAGTCTCACAGATGATTTTTTAATGTCATCTTACCTCAAACAGAGTTGGACCTGGATATGAGAAGAAAAAAAGCCAGACCCAGCATAAAATATTGTCAATAAACTGTTGATCATCAAGTATATCAAATATATTAAACTATTAATTAAATGAAACTCCAGTCTTTCTACAGCTTTTTTATGTATCTGTGTGACATATTTATTGTTAGCAGTGAGGCAGTACAACCGAGCTCCAAAGAATTGAAATGGCATCTAACATACATCTGTGTACAGTTAACAGTTCAAGTGACAAAATGTTTACTCACATCTACCTCAGAAAACCACATCAAGGATCTCCTTTCTGAGCATGATCAGCAATGTCCTCATTGATGGGCAAGAAGTCTCAGCTCACAGATAAATGCTATGTCTGTCCGTGTGCCTATTTGCTTCTACAAGATGAGACTGAGCGATCTTCTATAGTGCTCAAGATGCCCTCAGAAAATAAACCTCTGAACAAGAGTAATTCATCCAACAAAAAAGTATAGATCAGCAATTCTGGGACAAGCTTGGAGAGAAAGAACTTGACTAGAATCTTGAAGGCAGGACCAGGACAGAGTGTCCCCTTAAAGGTGACAGCGATACTGCAACTAAAGCTATGTAGGATGCGCCAATTTCCTGTTTTCAATCAAAGATTTCTCCCACAAAAAAGGCCAAAGATGGGGGGGGGGGGGACAAACAAAAAGAGGGAAAGGCAGAATAGTTCATCTTGATGATGAAACTTCCCTGAAGGTCTGAGATCCCACGATGTGGAACAGGAGTACAATGCCACCTCAACAAGGACAAGTGAGAAACAGACCAGGAGCTGCTCCAGGCAGTGTTAGTGGAACAGCCTTGACCAGGCTCATTCTTGGCAGCAGCAGAAACACAGACAGGAATGGTATTTCCCCCAGGTATGGCAATCTTTTCCTCAGCCTGGCAGGCTAAAACCACAGAACGTGAGGCAGCACAAGCCAGACTCTCAATCTCACAATCTCCTGTAGATCCCAGAAAGGATGAAAGGTCCCAGAGTCACTGTATAGCTTCAGAAATTTATTTTTAATGACTCAAAACTACATACTAAGTATGCTTTAATCACCTTGATCTGAGAATTGGGATCCTAGATATGTAATGCAGATGCAGCAAGTGGGATGGTACTGGTTGCCTAAATTTGCATCTGTTCTTACTGCTTACAAGAACTTGCTTACAAGTCTTCCAGGTTGATACCATCTGCAAGCAAGCCAAATACTTTTGACATTGATACAACATTGTATCACTCACAGAATATAAGACAGTTCACATGCCTTAAATTTACCCTTTGTCTCCAGGACCTATTCAGCTTCACATGAACTTCACACATGATATGTTAATAAAGTTGGGAAATTCCATACTCCTTATTTTTTTCTGAATTACTTCCCCAATGCCCACCTCCCTGTTTGCTTTGATCAGTTTGGGAAGTTCATGCAATCACAGCCACTAAATGAAGAACTCTGTCAGCGTAAAATGTTCTAGTGGACAGAAAGACCTCCAGCTCTCCATTCTTGCTGACTAGCATGAAAGTACCTTATTATCTCCCAGCTTCATAAACCAGGGTGAAAAAAAGGTCAGTGCAGACCTCATCTACAAATCTTATGATGGTTTTAAATTCTTCTGTGAAGCCAAAGCAGAGTACAGCATGGACGCTTATTTAGTTTCTAAGTAGACTGTTTTCACAGATATCTAGTCCAAGAACTTGCTCAAAGCAGGTCTCACTAGATGAGGTTGCTCAGGCTGTGATCCATCAAGCCATGAAAATCATGGAGATTCTACATTCCTCCAGGCAACCTGTTCCTGTATGTCATAACACTCGTGGTAAAAACTTATATCCTTATCTAATTAGAGTTTCCTGTTTTCCAACTTTTGTCCTTTGCATATTATCCTACCCATAGACACCACTAAGATGGCTTTGGCTCCGGCTCCATCTTCTCTACATCTTCCAATAAGACAGTTGAAGAGAGTAGTAAGATCACTCCCAAACTCTCCTTTACTTTGTCATCTCCTCATATGCCATGTGCTCCACTTCCCTGGCCATCTTGATAGCCTTTCAACTGACTCATTTCCGTGTACCAGTGTCTTATGTTGGGAAAACCAAAACTGGACACTACTCCAGATACGGTGTCACAAGTGTCACAGGGAGGAAAGATCACTTCCCTGGAGCTGCTGGCTGTATCCATGCTAATACAGCCTGGGCAGTGGCTGGTCTTTGGTGCTTTAATTGACTGACATTTTTGTTTTAATTCATTCTATTTCCATTGTAAATGGATTCTAATTCTATTTTGAAATCCATAGTTTGCTGAAATTTAAGGCAATCAAAACTGAAATAATGCTATGCACAGGGGTTGTCAGTGTTTTAAATACAATCACAAGGAACTGGGTCAATTTTTGCACATACTCACACCTGAGTCTTTGTTTATAGCTGAGTGTTGTGCTAATTTGGCCAGCATGATTCTTCCCCCTACTCTGCGGACATAAATCAACTTAAGAGCATTTCAGCAACTAAACTGAAGACATTTTCGTACCACTGTCAATAGAATGACTCCTTACTTACATTTGGTCAAATGAGAGTTAAGTTCTAAGAAGTGTCAAATAGAAATTAAGTTGACAGTAACAAATGAAGTACATACTAGCAGTCACCCCCACCACCACAGATGCATACAATAAGCACTGTCAGGAAATTGCTAAGACTTTTTGAATTAGTGATACTTTTCAAATTGCCAGACAATGAATTAAAGAGTCACTTACTTTTTTACAGGAAAAAGTAAAATATCACAAATTTTTGCATGAAGATCTCTTAAATAGAAGGAAATGATTTTTTTTCCAAAATTAATAAAAACAAGGACATTAAAATTTTATACAGAACATTCTAAAATGTCAAAGTATTAATTCAGGGTAATAAGTCCTATAGGCATTACTGAATTATGCATTTTAAATTAACAATTTTCAAAAAATGGCAGTGGCTATATTACAAAACTGAAAATAAATTTCACAAAAGCTATTCTAAGTATTTTCTATGCAACGATTTTTGTGAATTATTTAACATTTTCATTAACATTGTCTGGAAATGTGCAATTTTATCTGACTCATGTCTTGAGATTCTTGTAATGTTAAAGAAGGCAGTTTTGCAAGTTTTCCTGCATGGGCATGTCACTAAGTGCACACACGTTTTTCTACAACTCAGATTATTCACTCCTGAAATTAAAAACTTATGCTGAATGTTAAAGTCATTCAAATCATATCATATCATATGTACATTGTTCCCTTCCAAGTTATTCTTCCATATTACATAAAACAAACAAAACAAAAAACCAACCTCATAAAACTTTGCCTGGTTTCATGCTTTTTCAGAAGCATATAAAATTTAGGCTTGGAAAGGGAGACAGAATTCAATCAAAGAAAGGTTTCACTTTAAAAATTCAAGTGTATCTTGTGCCCAGTTAAGCAACAGAAAAGAGAAGCATTTCTTCATGCAGCATCTGTTTTGAAAGAGATGTGGCAGACCAAATAATTAAATCAAAAGTATTCAAACCCCAATTAACACCTGACTTGAGGTTCAAGTAAAGACTTAAACTAGATCTTATGTTATCAGAACCATCCAGACCATCTCTAATACACGAGAGAGTGAGACAGAGACAGACAATAACAGCTATTGAAATTTAGAGCTGTCTAATTGTTTGCATCGAACAGAAGGCAGTTGATGGGCAAAATTTTCACAAGAATTTTCAACTTAGATATGGGGAGGGGAATTAGGTGATTCAGTGACAGACATTAGAAGCTGAAAAGATCATAGATAGGTCCTTTTGTACTGGTGAGCTTTCCAAACATCTAAAGCTCTACACACACATGCCTATATAAGTTAAAATTCTTGTCAGTTAGCACTCAGGAACGAGTGTTGCTGATTATGTTTGCAAATGACTTCAGTTCACCATTCTTTAAAACTTGTATTCTGATTGGAGAATAAACAAAACTCAGGTTTTCCTGTCCTACATGTTTCTACCTATAAGCCCAGTACATCCATTTCTCTTTTTCCAGTATTAAACTTTCCAGTTGCTCCCACTTCTCCTTGTCAGCAGATCCCGAATAAATGGACTGAATTGGACCTTTCTAATTAACACATGTGAACAGAACCCTATTTCAGGATGTCATTGCATTAAATTAAAATATGCATATCAGGTTTTTTTCACAGGGCTATAAAAAATTTCTAACTGCCAAAAACCAGCTAAAGTGAGGGAGAATAAAAAGTGTGCATCTTTGCTACAACTTGGCAGACATAAACTAGGCAAAGTATTTGGTATGCATTTCCCAAAGGACATATCAAGAACTGCCTTCCACATTTTGAAGATTGTAAGTAAAACTTAATTTGGGGTATTAAGAGCTATCCTCACAATTTCATCTCTGCAAATGTTATCACCATTATGGGGGAAAAAAATTGTATATCCATTTTGCTGAGGCGATTAGCCTGGAACTTCATGTGGAGAGAGGTATTTCTTGCTTAGAATATAAATTCACTTGCACAGTATGTATTTTGAAGAAAAAGAAAAAAAAAAAAAAAAGGAGAAAGAAAAAAAGAGAGAGAGTAGATTGGTTTCCTGTTCTCTTAATGAGAGAGAAAAAGAAATACAGGTGTGGGTTTTTTTAAGCTTTGTCTTTGCTTAGGCACTCCTATGTTACAGGGGCCTGCAATTATATGGAGGCACATTCAGTATTAACACTTAAATATTTAATGTCATAATATGCCTATCTAGCCAGGACGTGAGATGTCTAAATGAAGAATCTTCCGCTCACAACATGTTATTACACAAATCTCACCTGAAATCACCTTGCCCACAAAGCTGTAATTAGAGAAATGGAGAATATGACTATTTCCAAATGAAACTCATAATGTCAGTATCAACAGTTTTATACTCATTAGCGATTGCTTACTACATGATTTCCTACCTAGTGGTAGTCCAGTAAAAGTCGTAATCTCAAGTCACAAATGCTAAATTTTACAAAGATATGGGATATAGATGCACATCAGTAAAAGGCATGTGAAACTGCAATAGAAAATTACATGTTCTCCCTAGAAAATACCTGTGACCCACTGATTTTACAAAGGAAGCAAAAGAAGCAAAGTGCAAAAGGCCTACCAACAAAAGCTTTAAAGTCATTACAATGCATTTCCTCTGTGGAACAGTACAAGCTTATACTACAAAAAAAAACCCCTAGTTGGTAAAAGCTCACACTCACAAAATGATGTGCACTAACATTCTTGATTAACGTAATAGAGAGAAAGAAAATTTCAAAAATCATAACAAAGCTATTTTTTAAATTATTACATAAAAAAACAAATGTGTATCATCTCTTTCAAGCTGGATTACTACAAGGAAAGCATCCCTTTAATATTTTTTTATAAACCTGGTTTTAACATTATACCTAAATATGAAAAATTATGTCACTATCCACACAAAATAGTCCCACACACTGACTCGAGTTAAAATACAAATAGAACCCTGCCATTCACATTTTGCACTCAAATTGCACAACAATATTTATTCTCAGTTAAAAGTCACTAAAAGTGAAATCATTGCAAGACTTAACACTGTAAGAATTGTGCAACTAGGAGAACAGAAGAGCAGCAGGAGTAGAGTTACTACCTGAAGTACAATAGAAAACAGGGCTAAGAGAGGAACAGTCAACAAAAGCATACATCTCAGCTATTGTTCACTCACACATAATTACAACAATACATTGGGGTTTTTGTGCAAGACATTCTAGAATAAGTACAGAACTAATTTTCTCACTAATAATGTGGAGTACAGGCAGATCCACAAATCTGTTTTTGTTCACTAGCTATGCAAATTTGCCTTTTGTAACATCACAGAAAGCCAGAAAATGATGGAGAAGGAAAGAAAAATAACTGGTGCCAACCATTCAACATGTAACAGAGCAAATGGAAGAAATTAATTTTGTCTTACTGCAGGATGGCAGCGTTGTGATTGACACCATTTAGATGGTTGCTTAGCATTCAGATCAGCAGACTGAAATTGCAGTAAGACTAGGCATTCTACCATATTACCAGAGTGTTTGTATTTCTGCTGCATTTTTTCATCAGAGAGAAGATGTAACTTCAGGGTTTGACTTTTCTATAGACAGGTCAGTATTAATAAATTTATTTTTTAGAATCAAATCAACAAAACTTTCTAACTGCTTCCAGTGTTCTGGGAAAACCAAAGCTTCTAAAATTTTGAGATTATTCCTTGAAATGTGAGGATGGATTTAAGCCAACTGGTTTGGAGAGGCCTTTTTTTTTCTTAATGGTTAACAAAACCCCAAAGAGACAAGAGATTAAATCAGTAGCAGACACAATCAAGTTCTCAGTAGAGGATTTGAATTGAGGGAGCTAGAATCCAGGTTAATCCAAGGTAAGAAAAACCCCTTGTCAACATATCAGCTGCAAAGAGTGAGATGTCACAAGAGCCTGAGTTCTTTGCCATAGCTGAAGCTCCAAGACACATCCTGCGAAGTAAGAAACAGTAACAAAAACAATAGAAAGAAACAATAACAATAAAAGAAAATATCTGAGTTGAAGACACCTCCATCATCTTCAACAGACACAAAAGCTCTATGTCTATGTAATGGAAGAGGAAATTGGTTTGAGGCTTAGATGCTTGAGGTAGATGCCATTTCCAAGACAAAAACAACTGTCTTCCTGCCAAGGACAAGTAAAAGGAAAGAAAAGTTGTTTTTTCTTCAGTGGGGTAGAACAAGCTACAAAACTACATTCTGAACTCCAAGAACAGCTAGCAAAACTTTTGTTGTATACAAAGGAGGTCTACAGTGTCTCGATTGTTCTCCATTTTTTTAAATAGATTTTCATTCAAACATCCTAAAAGTAAAAATGAGTGTTGTCTATAGCAACAGCAAATAGAGGGTATTAGACAAAGTAACCTCTTAAGGACTGAGCCTGTAAAATGACCTCCATCATGAAGCAAGACCACTGTTTCAAGTTCCGTTGGAGTTTCATCTAAAAACAGCACTTCCTTCAGACCCCCTCCCATGTTACAGACTCAAGAAGCTCTAGGTTAACCTCACTTACTCCTATGAGTGCTGTCTTAAAGGAGCTCTTGACAGCAACCAGTCTATGGTATGCTAAATTCAGGTAAGTTTCTACCTGCCAAACTTTCTTAAAGCAGGGAAGGTTCATTTTTAAAGTCAATGTTTTTATTCAAATCCTCATTTTCTCTCATTTCTTGGTTTTGGGGGACCTGTCATAGCTCCTGGGGAAACTGAATGGGTAGCAAGATCTTCTCTGACACTTCCACAAAGACACATTTCCTCCACACACTGACAGTTCAAAACATATGTAGGGTTTCATCTATCTTAGACTCAAGTGGACTCAAAGGTCACCATAAAGATCTAATTCAAAATGAATACTTGTTCCAAATTCAATATTGTAGTCTGGTCAGTAATGGAATAACTAAAATAAAGCTGCAATACAATAAAACAGTTCTAACTCTACCACAAATTATAGTCACTAAATCTTTTTCTAAATGTCTATTTGTAATCATAAAAATTTTAAGACATTTTGATACTGTATGACACTGATTAGGAATAAAAAAACATGTCACAAAGCCCTGGAAATGAGATATTTTTAGAAATTATAGAAAAACTAGTCTTATGGTCATTTGGGTTTTATAATGCAGTCATTATATTATTTACTAACTTTGAAACAACTTTGATTTTTTCAGCCTTTCTTTCAAACATTTTAAAAACTTTCCAGTTGCTACTAACAGAATTTTGATTTTCTAAATCTCGTTGCCTCATCAGACGCGGCCCCTTTCTGGGGCTATTAAAGAAATGCAGAGAGCAGCCCAGATACCCATCCAGGGAGAGAGTGCTGGAGGAGAAACTGCCAGTTGGGAATGGAGACCAAAAGGAGGACAAATGCTTCCCTCACTCTTTTAAAAATACAAAAGAACCCTGTGAGTCAAAAAACTGTAATCAGTGTCCCATCCAAAAGCATCAGAGGCACATATCTGTCTTCTCTCCACTGCTGCCATTGTGGCTGAATGCATTTAAGCAAAGACTGCATTTAAGCAAAGACAAAACTGCAAAACATCTCTCCTGAGCACCATCCAGAAGGTGTAGCCTTAGGATTTTTTCCCAGCCTTGTCAAGGTATACACATATTAGGTTGTTCAAATTCCTTGATATAGTCTATATTTGATAAAATAAGTTACTTATCAGTAACTAAAATTCTTCAAAACATTTACATATACATGCTCCATTTATGTGCAAACTGCAGTTACTAGGATGTAATTTCCATCTTTCTTCAAGTGACTGCTCACATTCGTTTAAACACAAATGTTACTTTAAAAAAATTACAGGCTCAGATAGCAGGATCTTGACGTCCTTCATTTAGGCAGTAACTGAAGGATCAGGCTACCAAGTCATGTCCATAGTGAATACCTCTGCAGTAAAGGAAAACTTAAAAGACTGAGATTCACTTCCAGAGCTGTACTAAGTAAATTCTGTGACAGAAAAGATTTTTTCAGTGGCATTCCAGACATAGCTTGAGCTCTAATGGAGTTTCTGTCAAGATACAAAATGCTTTGGCTTTGTAAAAATGGATTATCCTTTGGAGTTATTAATTCAAATATGCCTTCTAATACCGAGGAGTGAGCAGTGTAAACATAAAAAGAAAGAGTTCTCTTAAAACCAAAAAATTTGAGGTGTGGCTTCAGTCTTACAGGAACTGAATTTAGATATGAAAATTGTCTTTAGGTGGCATAAGGCAAAGGAGAAGGAAAGACACAGGCTTGGTGTTAGAAATGCATCTGAGATGTACTTTTGACACCACCTGATTTAAGGATCTGGAAGTCTAACCATCTTTCTTGGTATTTTCTGAGCATTTCCCTGTCCCAGGTTTTTTGTTTCGACTTCCCATTTTGCCAAGGATATTCTTCTCCTGCACCTGAAGAAAAGCAGGAATCATGTACCACTTTCTTAGCATTAGGTGTAACAGTATTGTCACCATAAAACTTGAAAACCCCAGAAGCAGATCCAAAATGTTCTACAGGATCTGAAATTGCATATTCATGTTGGGTTTTCATTCTCTTCAGAATCAGCGTCATCCTTCTGGCTGTTGAAATAGTTCACACAAACAGCAGACCTGTGGGGGTTCTGTCACATCAAATCAGAACTGTGGAGATGCTGAAAAGGATACCTGCTTACTGATGTTGGCTCCAACTATGCAAAAACCCAAAGTGCATTACTGTGAGAACAGCTGTGTTTGATAGAGATGATGCCTCCCTGAAGAATGGAAGGTTCTTAGCCAGTCAGTGTAAATTTTGGAGACACAACTTTGAAGTGTGGGATGTCTGAGAACAGAGAGTATTCTATAGACAATAAGGAACCTATGCTTTGAACAAAAATCTAGGTGCAGCTATGACAGAAAATACATTGAAAAACTCAGATCCCGAATATTGAATGCAATGGTCCTGATTCACTGAAGCTCATAACTATATCTTAATCCTACCTGGAGACAGAAATGTGTGGTAAGTTCAGCAAGTCTAATATCAGTCCCTTCTTGAATGACTTTGAAAAAAAAAGCCAGTGACCTTTCTCAATTTACAAATACAAGTTGTATCTTCGTTACCCAAGAATGGATTATCATCTTTCTTTTCTCCTTAGAGGGCATGGAGTACAACACTTTCTATGTGAGCTACTCTGTCACTAAATGAAGAGGAAAGCAACAGGTAAACCAGGAAGCAGTGGCAGTAGAAATAAAGGATGAGATGGGTAACAGCTCTCAGTGATGTTGGCAAGGTAACAAGAGCTCAGCTGATTATACACTGCCAGAAGAGGCCTGGAGTGAAAAAATCCCTTACATCTGCTTTCTGAAACATGGAAACTGGGGTGAAACTGGCACTGGTAACTAGGGGCCTTGTGAAGAGAAAATACAGAAGTGGGCAGGTATCTGGAGACAAAGGCACGCTGCAACATCAACACTCCTTGCTCAAATAACAGAGAACTCCATAAATCCTCACCTTAAGCATGGTAAGTAAATCTTCATTTTGTGAGGGAATGCATAACTCTCATGGAAGTAAACAAATACAGCTAGGAGATATCACATTTAGCACAGGCAACTCAGTGTTGCACATGACTATGAAAGGTGGCTTGAACTAGAACCAAACTGATTTGACATGTTCCCCAGAATGTAGGAGCAAATGCCACCTTTGGTCTTCTATTCACAGTAAGCAGAAGATAGTCCTAGCAGTTGTCTGGGCAAACTCAAGGAACACAGAAATTTATATTTTCACACAGTCTCCAGACACCTGCAGTCCATAAATTTGAGCTCCTTGGTTTTGATTCCTCTTCTTTCAAAAGTGGCTGTTATCATGAGGGGAGGTAGCAGATGAATATACAAAAATACAGCCGTCATTCTGTTCCTTTATTCATTGTTGGAGTCATGGGAACAATGTGGAAACATGTCTTTTTTTGGAGAAGGAGGTTCAGGGTGATTCTTGTCCAATGTCTTACTAGTCTATAAGAAAGTTCAATCTCACCCTCCAAAAGGTAAGAATCTCCTAGCACATGGCTCAGGAAAATAAATATGGCCATTGCCATGGCATGTCATGGAATATTATCTATTAGAACAAGGAATGGGCTCAAATTGCACCAGGGGAGGCTTAGATTAGACATTAGAAAAATTTCTTTACTGAAAGGGTGGCCAGGCATTGAAACAGGCTTCTCAGGAAAGTGATGGAATTTCCATACTTGGAAGCATTCCAAAAACACATCAATGTGGCACATGGGGATGAGGTTTAAGAGTGAACGGGGCAGTGATGGGTCAATGGTTGGACTCGATGATCTTAGAGGTATTGTCCAACCTTAACAATTTTATGATTCTACATTTGCATCATCTCCACTGAGACAGAAATGCAGAGCTTGAACATAAATGAAGGAAGGCTGTAGTTCAAAGTCAAAACTGGAGTCACACTATCACTCAGAGGCAGAATAGTGGTTTCTGTTATTGAGGATGACCATGCAGAATGCTGTCCAATTGGAAAGAGACGCTTCCTATGCTCTCCAATGCTACCTTTCCTGCATTCTTCATACAATAAGAGATTGCCAACAAACAATATATAGAAAATATGTTGCAGATGTTCTTGCAGTACAAGAACCTGGGAAGCCAATTTTCTTCTTTCTGGCTTAATTTAACAAAGCTCAGCATACTCTGTAATAATACTCTTCACCCATACCCAACATTTTATGAGAAGATAAAAAGAACCCACTACAATCCCCAGCATTCTTGCTGCATTGTATCAAGGATTAGACAACTTTGCAAATACTTACTTAGCTAATCATGAAAATCTGTCCATACCAGATGAACTTCAAAGACTAATTTTCTACACAGGAGGAAGAATATGTGCATGAGGTCTACACTTCATTTTAGCTGTCATGGGCATTCTGTGGGAGTCATGAAGTACTTGTCCTGTTACATGAAGGTATCAAAAAATGAAATGCTGGGAATTGACCCACAGATTTAGCTCTCATCTGCCTGCAGTGATGATGACAGTCTGCAATGCTGAGAACTTACAGATTAAAAAAAAAAAATTTTCTCTCAAAGCAGTGGTATTGCTAAAAACAAATTTCAAAGTGCATATAGAAAGGAAGAAAATGTTGGTTTAGGTTTTAGCAATGGCAGAGCTATAAAATAAATAATATCTGCATGCTCTACAGAATAAAAATAATTCACTAACAATCCCCTTCACAATGATAACCAACCACCAAAATGTCAAACAAAAGGCTGGAAACCTTTATTGAATCAGATGCTTGTCAGTCTTCTGACAAATGTGTCAGCTATGGGTATTTTAGTCAGCAATTTCAGTAACAACCAAATGGCCTTTTGTACACTGAACATGAAGACAACCTTCAATTGGCACAGAAAATAATAAATCCCAGGCTTTTGAACCTTTAATTCTCACTCTTTTTTGGACATGTTGGAAGAGATAAATGGGGTCTTTACTGATCTCCTTGTTCACATCGATCCAGAATGTAATTTTATTCAGAAATTTTATAAATTGCATGCCTCATTTAAAAATCTGGAATTAAATGTTGCCTTCCAATGTGGGTCATCAGCATGATTCTCAGAACAGCTTCAAGACAGCAGGCTGTATGTACAGCATAACAATGCTCACAAATAACTACCCAATAGCAAAGTGCATGCAGTAACAAAACCCAGTCTGAAGGGTAGGTTGGAAATGTTCAGACCCCAAATGCTTCGAAGTTGGGTGCTTCATAAACACATTGCTCTGGGTAAGGCATGTGTATCAGCTGTATTTCTGTGGGTAAAACCCTGTCAATCACTGTCTGCTTAAAAAAAAAAAAAACAAACAAACAATCGAACAAAAAACCAAACAAAAGTCACCTTTTCTCTCCAAAGAACCACAAGGGATGGAGGCAGATAAGGGACAAATCCAAACCAAATGAATAGTCTGTTTATCAGCAGTAACTCTGCCAATTTGTTGAAACTATGCCAAGTTTACTCCAGATTTGCATTGCAGCTCTGATGAAAATCTGGGTGTACAGAACTCAGTCAGGGAAAAGATGTCAAAAATCTTATTTTCTAAAATAAATTTTCTACCTCTTATAACCCACATAACTGCCATTCACATGGAGAAAAATGGATCATTTCAGGCATTTATGCCAATTATGATTAGCCAGAAGAAGTACCCTTCTACTGACAGGTCTGCTGGCTGCTGTTTTCATTACTCAACACCTAACCTACTCCTTCATGTGATCAGTATTTTAGAGGGAAAGGAAACGAATCTCCACACTCTTGGGAGCATTAGCATGATGTTGGCAGTTCTTAGCAAAACTCATTAAAAAACAAAAGCTTCCAAAAAAAAGAAAAGGAAAAATAAGTGTGATGGCAGCCGTGGGGTAAGAAGGAAGCTTTGTCTCTGTGCCTGTTTAACAGTTGTCTGGCAACAGTCATGTGGCAAACCCAGACATCTCAGGGCCCAGGCAACATCTGGGCTCACAAAGATGACATATTGCTCAGGTTTATTTCCAGATGGCCCAGAAAGAAACAACTTACAAGTCCAAAAGAGGCTTGGTTCAGGAACTCCTGCTGTCACTGCTGTCAATCAATGTCCTTGTGATAAATTCTCTGAAGAGTTTGATAGAGACTGCTATTTCTTACATTGCCTAGAGGAGCTCTGTATTATACTACCTTTCCCCTAAATCTCTTAGAAATAAATGATGAATGTACACTTAATACTATTGAATGTATCTTAAGAAAGACAACTTATGAGTTTTTAAAAATATATATCTGTAAAAAAAAAGAAAAAAACAGCAGTTACTGTAAAAGCTGCCTATTGACAAATTTGAGTCCTGCAATTCAAGTTGTTCATGTAACAGGGCACAATAGAGTAGTAGTAGTATTAAATCAGTAACCTAACTGTGCTGCACTTTTTTTTTTTTTTTAACAGAATTTGGTGTCTCAAATTGCTTTTCTTCTTGTTTTAGAAAATAAGTTTTGCAGCTTACACACAGCAAACTGATAGCTGTTATAAACTTCCAGTAGGGCAGAAACATATTGATTTGCTTTCAGGACAGTGACACTAATACAGGGGAGCATACATGACTGCTGGAAGTCTTGCTATCAAAAATTACTTCTCTCCAGAATGTCCACCTGTTCAAATAAGAATAAATAGCATGTAATTAGAATTCAATGACATTTTGAAAGACTTACAAATAAAGTTGCTTTTCTGTTAACACAGATGAAAATTTTAAAAAAGGAAGCAGCAAAACCTATTAAGAAATAAAAGGTCTTAAAAAAATCCTAACAACAAAGTGTCCTGAAAAATAAAAATAATATTTCAACTTATTCTCATATCCCTTTTCCCTACACACTAAGCCTTTCTGAAACCATAAATGGGATTCTGAGATTTCAGAAAATTTTTTCAAAGGCGATACTCGCACACTTCATTTCATATCAGCAAATTTCCAGTACAAGTTTAGAGATGTTTCTTTCCTTTACAAACATCAGACCTTCCATAAACTTATTCACACACCAAAGCTAAGCCAATGATACTAAGAAGCCCCAATTATGGCTTAGAATTCTTTAAATATGATGAAAGATGCAAGTTGAACGTTAGAAGAAAAAAAAAAGCTGTGAGAGGAGGAGAGAATTTATTCAGACTGCTTATCAATCTACAAGCACTAGTTGATGAAAGCAGTGTTCTGATAGTCATTGCATTTCAATGCAGGCTTCTAAAAGGCCATTTACTCTTATAGTTACTTACGAACTTGATCAGAGCCTGACTTCAAATGCAATGTTAAATGCTGTATTTCAAATGCAAAAACAGAAATGTAAACAGTGGCACAATAAATACACTGGTTTGTATGAATTCATCAGAGCCATGATCACTTCCAAAAAATCTACAAATTCAGATGCATGAGGAATAATTAACCTTGAAGAACAAATGAGCTAAAAAGCCCATAAACTACCTGAGGACTGGATTTTTTAGCTACCTCTTATGCAAAGAGACTGTGGGAGCAACTTCCAAAGAAACACTTAGTCAAAATAATCAGGGACACTGGAAGAAGAGTAGAGAAAGATTCTGAGAATGAAGAGCCAATATGACTTTTTTGACCATGCAAACAACATGGTGTGTTAGTCAACACAGTAAAAATATGGAAGGGATGAAAGGAAGAGAGTCCATTCCTGGTCTGGAAACACCATTCTAACCCTGGAGAGTGACTTCTGGTTTGCAGACAGCTCTGACAAATGTACTCTTTATACAACGTTGTCCAAATGTTTCAGTCTACAAGTGAGTGCAAATACGGAATATCAGAGCTGACCTTTTTCCTGCACTGCAGCCTGTCACATCTGTCACTTGAATGTGAATATAATGCACATGCTACATATGAATTATTTCTTTGAACAGTTCACTGTCATATTCATTTGATGACTATGATGCTGACTAGACTTCATAAATTTCAATTATCCTTTCTCCAAACCCATTTGTTTGATCACAATTTTTATTCCTTGTATTGCAAAAGCACAGAAGGTAGAAACATTGTCTACTTCTGTTCTACAGAGAGATGCAATGGAATGTCACGCTGTGGTTTGTGCCATTACTCAGCAGGTTGGGAGTTTGCTGTTTTGAAATAGTTATCCACATACCCACATCACCTAGAGCTGTTATCTGACCTTTTTCTGCACTTCCCTTCAAAGCAGTAAGGAAGTCCCAGAACGTTTCTGACCTGCTGTAAACCTTAACATCCATTTTCTGTGAATGCAATTCAATATGCAAACAAAACATCCTTCTTTTCCCTCCATGCATCTTCAGTTTCTATAACACACACTTAAAGCAGGATATAAAATGTGCTTTTCACATTAAAAGTATTCAGAAGTACTTCCAAGAACAAATGCTGTTATCACAGATGTGCACTGTATCATCTGCAGGGTGACCTGTATTGTCCCAAAGAATTAGGAGATATTGCCTATTCACCTGGAAGTTTTCAGTACAGTTTGTTTGTTGCTGTTTCTTTTAGACATCATTTTAATCTGGAAAAAGGCTAGTACAAAAAAACTACCCAAGATTTTTCAAGAAATGATGAATAGAAGTTTGAGTGGAATAAATCACTTGAACAGGTGGAATGCTCCAAGAAGTGATTTGACATTTTAAGAAAAGGTAACATCAAACCCAAAAAAAGACCTGTCATGTTAACGTACACAATTCTGCTCTTACAACAACAAGTACAAAGACCAAAGATGGTATGTGTAACGCAGCTGAAACAAACATGCTGAGGAGCAGGGCACCACATTGCCATGCTGGAGGTTAGCTTAAGAAACCAGCAACCGTCATACGGATCTGAAATGTAGTGACGTTGCACTATCTAGTGCCAATCATAAACAGACACTACTACTGGAATCTGATATTACCATAAACAATTTGATGATTGTTCTTCACCATTAATAATAACTAATCATAACATGACCCCTCTCTGACAGGCATGAAAAAAAATGAAACCCTTGTCTCAAGTGGTGAAGGATTTACGATTGGAAACAAACACAAACAAGTCAGGAAACACAGTGAAACAGATATCCTTGCAGTTTTGGTAAGCTCTGAAGTCAAACAGCAGCAATAGTCCCAAAATTTTAGTTTCCATTCCAGCAAAGCAAATAAAGGTATTGATGAAGGAGTCTTATGGTTTCGCTAAGGTGTACCTGAGGATATGTAGATCAATTTGAAGATAATGTCATATATTGCAGTTAAAAGGAGAAACTGATTGTATCTTGCATATTTATAGACTTGATTTAGGAATATTCTTAGGTAAAACAGTAAACTTCAATCAGGGATTTCACTGAAAGTTTTGTAGAGCCAGCCTTTGAAGCAACTATACAATACTGCGAGATGGATGACAAACTCAGATGATGATTGCATACTGCAGTCTGAAATCAGTATGATCTCTTTAAAGGGACCAAAACTACAAGCTGTAAAATGCAAAACTTTGATTAATCACAATACGAGCTCAAGAACACAAATCAGGGTTTAAAAATTAATAAAAAGAAAGGAGATTGAGCTATGAAGACCTGTCTTGAGTAAATGCCATCTTTTAGCATGCATTTAGACAGGCAGGTCTTTTGTTTAGGCAGAAAAATAGTATTTTAATATAGGCTGCCAAGACACTTCCTCCATCTGTCCTTAGTGAAGAAACTACCCTCTTTCCTTCACATATGAATTTCATTCTTATTCCTTTGGACACTATTCCTTAAAAATCAGGCTGCCTTTGTAAATGGTTAAGGAGGTCACAGATTGGTCAGGGATTTTCTGTCAATATCCTAATAAGGAGTTCACTTGCACCAGTCATGGACAAATATTTATCCTTAGATTGCAACAAGCATTGGTTTGTACAAATAGAAGTGAACTTGCAGAAAGAAAATCTCAGGAAGTAGAGAATCTAGTGATTTTTTTTTTTTTTTTGCCCATCTTGTTTAAAAAAAGGCATATAAAACAGCAAATGTAGATTTTAAGCTTCTTGATCTCATGCTTTTAGATACGAAATGAGGCGTCATGTGCACATGTTAGGAAAAATATGGTTTTTTGTCAAATATGATACCAGTATGTCAAAGTTGATGATCACCCATTTTTAAAGGATTTTCTGAAGGGTATGAGAACATTCACTGCAATTAAGTGAAATGGATGAGATACTTTTGTATTTAAAAAGGCTTTTCTCCATTTAAATAATAACACATACAACAAGTGATAAATGAGTCGCAACCAGATCAAAATATCAGACTTATTTCTACTATAAAAAACCAGCAGAAAACTCCAGAAAGCCTTTCGGAACCTCGGAATAAAAATTCTAATAGAAGGAACTGGGAGGAGAGGATTATCTTTCCTATTTTAAGTTTTAATTAATATGCTTCTCATAAGACAAAGAAAGAAAAATATTCTTCTAAGAATGGATACATCTTACAGCCAAACTAACAGGCAGCACATAACTTATCTGATAAAGTTTGAAAA
>JAWWEW010000078.1:77948584-77993764 GCA_035583185.1 Anabacerthia variegaticeps | reverse complement strand
TGTGCATATATATATTATATATATATATATATATATATATATATATATATATATACACACAGCACTTTCATGTTCACCTATTCAGAACAGGGTTAAGGGCATAAAGTTATCACAACTCACTCTCAGTCTATCCTTTGACAGGTTCCAGAATTACAGCTTGCAAATAGTAGAGGACTAGATACTGATGAGATAAAAGATGAAAAAATATGTCAGACACTGTTTTATGTGAGTGATATTTTATCATAATTTACACACACACTGTAAACTGTAGATACTTTTAAAAGTATTGTTGTCATTGCTATCCTTTCTTCAGATACAGAGACCATCTGCTAAAAGAAGATCTATGTTTGGCACATAACATCCAGGTGAATCTGTTATATTATTTTTGAGTTGATGTTAGGCTTTCAGCCACAAGTTAGATGCAGTTATTCTTGTAAACACTTACATTGTGAGAAAGAGGGTATCTACATTGAGTGTAAGGCCGAGATCTATGAAAGGATTAACTAGAGAAGTGCTGGGGCCCAGTGACCACAGCGATATAATAGACACAGACCACTAATAAATTTCACAGGGAGAACAAACATCCTAAGTGAAATTCAGAGAGGTGCTAACACCCTGAAGAGCCTGGGCTATGCAACCAAATCAAGGCTACAAGCAAATATATTTTTACACTTTGAACTTATATCTGAAAATTTTACCATGAATGTACACTTTAAAAATAGACGGGGAAAAAAAATGTCAAAAAAACAGATAACCAGTTGGACAGCAAGGATATGTTTTTTCTTTAAACCAAAATGACATATATAGCTTAGTGGATATCTATCTACTTTCTCCCTCTCAAAGGTGATTCATGGATGTACACACAGAAAGATGGACTTGGGATCCCTCACACAGGTATTCCCAGAGAAAAGCTCTTTAGCAATGCTTACGTATAGATATGTCCCCAGTATGGACAGTTATAAGGAAAATGGAAACTGTCCATTCTCTCCAGAACTGAGAAGGAGAGAGTAGTATGTCTAGTATTGACTACCTTTTTTGCACTAGAGACTTCCTGGGAAAAAAAAAAAACAAAAAAACAAAAAAAAAAAAACAAAACACAAGAATGATCAGACAAAAGACTAAATTGTGTGTGTTCATTTACATATTTACATGTGTGGGTGTGTGTGCACACGCATGTTCATTTTTCTTTATATGCTAGAGAAAAAGAATGCAACAAAGATAATCTTAGTCTTAACCTTATTCTGAATAAACTGTTCTCTCTGTACATGGAAGAGAGTAAAATATGTAACCATGGCAAAGAAGAGTCAGGCAGATATTAGAAAACCAATAAGGATATTCAGATCCCAGAACCAGCTGTAGAATCGTGAGTATTCGAGATAGCCACTAACAGACCAGGCAGTCATCTGTTAGTTTAAAACATACAGCTGAAATCCACTTACAGGGGAAAAAAATCTGTTATGAGAGAGGGGTGAATTATTTGGCCTCCTGAGGTGGGTTCTAGCCCTGTCTTTTTACTGATGATCAAGGAAATAGACAATGCCAAAGGAAAGCCTTGCTACAAGAAATATGAGGAATACTTTGTTTCTGTGACTAATTCTTAGCTCAGTAGTGTATGTTTTCTTGCAGTGGTAGACTTCAGAATTGAGGTTCTAGGAATGAAAAATGTTGGCTTAGCTAACCTTGAGACCTCTTCTTGTGACAATTTGTCAAACACACACAAAACTTGCAGTAGAAACTTGAAGAATCTAGTATTGTGATAACCTAACCAGAAATATTTTGTGTTTCTACAGTGAGCAAAGCTGGCTACATCTTTTTGGAATTATGGAATAGCAGGAAATGTAAGTCCTTACTTCCATAGCTCAAGCACTTAAAAAAAAATCCTAATCAGCTCCATCAGGTAAGCCACAGAATCCTCCCTAATGCCACCATGTCTGATTTACTAAATAAATGTCCATTGTCATGAACAAAGTGAAATCTATCACCTTGAAATGTATCCCAGTAAAAATCTCCTGAATGATGTAAGCATTGACAAATCTAGTCTAGTCACAGTCATTATAATCAGCTTTTCAGGCTCATTATGGGAAATCTATCCACCCCTGAAATCACCATTTGGTTTTTGGGTGCATTATAAGTGTCTTCAACTAGACACAAAGGATAACATGTTCTAAGATTAATAGAGATTTTTATTTTATTTTTTTTTAAAGCAATGTTGATTTCCATTTAGAGCAAAAATGTACCATTTATTTTTGCAGAAATTTCCAACACCTACTCAAAGGAAGTTGTTATTTTATACAATCTAAGAGACATCCATTCTAGTCTAAAGCAGATTCTGTCACTTTTCACTGTGCTCCTCTCTGCCCCAGTGATAAAGTTTTGTTGAACTCCAGCCTTGGGACATCTTTCCTCCAGGAACAAAATGACACACCTAACTCAGGGGGCATGAAAATTAGGGCAATGTCTAATCTGTCTGTGCTTCTCCCTGCATGGATAAGGGATTGATGATGCTGAGTAACATAGAGTGTCCTTAGACCTACATTTTATAGTACATTCATTTGAAAACAATTAACTTTTTTTCCCATCGAACAAGCCAAGATATTAAATTTTAATGGGGAAATTCATTGCAGAATCTGTTCTCACTGTCTCTGATTTTTCTTCAGTTTGCATCTGTCACATCTTCATTCTAAAAATGTCTTCTCAACACTGTTTGACTTCTGATATGAGTGATTATCCATTTTTCCAAAGCTGACTTTTTTTGACAACCTATGCATATTCCTTTTTTTCTGTTTTGTTTTTTTTTTTTTTGTGAGAACTAATAAAACATCTCTCAATGGTCATTTAATCTTACTGTTTTTCAAACTAATCTAGGAAAGTGGCAAATGGATTCCCTTATGTCTAACATAGCTTGGTTTTTGTTATGGGAAGAGATTTCAAGCTCTTAATCTCTTTAGCTGAAGAGCCACAATACTCTTTTTATAAATTAAGGTATTTAGAAGGAAATTGAGGAAAAGATATGACTGAAGAATGAATTGACTACATCTTTAAGGTGGCTGAAACTTTCTCCTATCTTTAGTCTAACATAACAGAATAAGAAAGCTTTAAATTTATTCAGCTCTTTGCCTTCGAGTTGTATCCAAGGTAAGGATAAGTATCCATAAGTACTCCCACACCCAGCTCAATTATATTTTTTGGTTTTTGTGCAATCACAGCTTATACTGCATAATGAAATGCAAATGCACTGCAACATTAATGATACACGTTCAAATAGGATTCAAAGAAGTGATACGCAAGATTGGCTGTGACCTGCTGCAGAGTTAGAACAAAACCTAAATAATTGCTTATTAAAACTGTCCGTGTTGGCTGTACATAAACAACCAGGGTTTGCATATACATTCATGCTTCAGTTTTAACGTAAGCCCTCTGATGACACTCGCTGGAGTATACAAAAATATAAAGACTCTAAAGGGTTAAATAGCAAATAGGATAGGGATGTTACATTTCTTGATTCAGTTACTGATAAAACAACCAAATGGAAACAAAAAACCTGTCACAGAGTATTTGCAACTTGGTAATTTATGGACCACTGCTCCAGTAACTAGAAGCCATCACTGATTACCAATGCCTAAAATATACTGAGAAAATAAAATTGATTTAATACTGAGAATTTCCATGTTATACATAGTTTTAGCAATCAAGTCAAAAAAAGTGTGAATAGCACTTAAAAGAAGGGAAAGTAGATCAGCATTTGACCTGCAAAAGTAAAATAGCTAGAGAAATGGATGAAAAAAAATAGATAAAAATACAAAAGAAAAAGCATAAGCTCAAACTTAACAGAAAAATGTGAGTTTAGTCTACCTAATAGAGACTAGGGGGTGTATCGCTTTTGTATAGGTTTGGAGTTTTTCACTTGTCTAAATATTAATGTTAGAAATAGAGTTGGGTTTTTGCTGAAGCCAGTTGCATGTGTAAAGAGGAGAGGGGGGAAGAGGGAATAGTTGAGTTTTGGGCAGTTGGAACTTGGGCTGTTTTTAACCTGTTTTTCGTGCCTTTTTGCGGGGTTGGGGGGTCTCGGGCAGGTAGGTGGATCAGGCCAGCTTGTGAGCTCCCTAGGGAACAGAAGCAGGGACCCCTCTGGCTGAGATAGGGTATAAAAACCTCTGTCTCTTGTTGCTGGGGGTCTGTTTCCTAGGCCAGAGGGGACACATCAATTCAGCTGAATTTGTTAAATAAAAAAAGTTTAGTTTTGCTTTGATGACTTTGTCCCCTTCTGAACTTTATTGGTAACTGTGAACATTTCTCACATTTACAAAGTAGAACAATACAGCTTTCACAGCAATCATCAAGACTTTCTTCATTTGGTAGGAAAGAGAATATAAATAATGCAGGAACAAAGCATTGGACTTTCTTAGTTCCAAACATTAGTGTATCTTAAAGGCAGTCAAAATGTGAAGGGCAGTTACATGAGCATTTATCATTTAAACTGTCTTAGGCATTGTACTTTTTATCAATTGGATCCATATAATTAGGTAGGGAGTTGTAAAATATAATCCCATGCTCTGTGGCAGTGTGATTAGGATTAAGTACATAAATTAGTTTTGTGTGTTTAAATGTTAATTATTTCCAATTATAAATCAATTAATCTGTTCCTATTTTGTTTTTTCAAAATAAAGGCCTATAAAAACAGTGTTATTTTCTTATTAAATCAATATTCTATAAACTCTTTTTAATGTTGTTGTATAAAAAATGTTTTGTCCATTTTTCTTATTAATATCTTTTTACATAAAAAGCCCTAGTACACCCAAAAAATACCATTCAGGAGAAATATGTAAGACTATAAATGAGGCATTATGCTCTACGACTTAGACAGTACCATCACATATTTTCACACAGTGGTTGCTTAGAATATTACTATCACTTTGCCATTCACAACTTCTAGCAACTGGCAGCAACTGGAAGGCATTGTCAAAAAAAAAAAGAATCAATAAAAATTGACAGGTATCAGAGCAGCTGATGGGAAGTTCAATCTCTGATTTCCTCCAGCTATTTTTTCAGGGGAGAAGATTGTTGAGAATTAAGCAAAATTAAATGCTCATAACTTTCTCCAAGAATTTAGCAGACAATCCACTTGCCATTGAATACTCTGCAGCACAGTACATTCAGTACCAGTGAAAGCTGGAGTACAGCTATCATTTACAATGCTGGTGTCTTTGTTTAGGCTCTGCAAAGTAGTGACACTCCGAAATTCTCTTGTGCATAATAACCACAATCTCCACAAATTGCCTCTGTGTGCCAGAAAGAACACCTGTACCGTTTTCTGTTAGTTTGTCCCACAATGTGCCTTAACATCAGTGAGTAAATAGAAAATTCAGCAATGTGCTAGAATAGTTTGGAGTTTGATGGGAAAATAAATTTCAACAACCTATAAGAGCCTTCAGAACCATCACCTTTTTTAATAGTTTGCAATCTCCAACACCCTACCTTTCACTGAGGGTTTTTTCATTTATTTTTCTCACAATAATGGGTGCTGTATCGCCTTATACTAGTAAAATGAAAACTTTATTGGCTTTCCTATGTTTTGATGTCAAAGTTTGGCACAGTGGAATTTATTAGTGGTGGAGTCATTCCTGCTCATGACCCCACTGCCACAGATAAAATCCACAAGCAATTTCCATTCCTTTTCCTGTTTTGCCCATTTCAGATCAAGCTACTATATGATGCAGTTCAGCAGTATGGCAAGCACCTTAACAGATTGTGATGAGTAGAGCTTCCTTATGAAAACAAGCACTTGTAGTTTGCTGTATCTAAGGGCTGTGAAATTCTTCTACCAATCACATTTATCTTTGTATACAATATTTTAACACAGTTTGGAACACGATCATCACCATAAAACGTGTCTTTAATTGACATGGCTGAGATATCAAAAGTTTCAAACATTTACATGTACTAAACTTGTGCATGTCTGTAGACAGCAGGTTACAGCCTTGGCAGAGCTGATTAAACTTAGCCTATGCACTGGGTCATCCCAGTCACTCTCAGTTTCTGTTATCCTCTGTGAGTGATGCATGCTATTGTATAAAATCAAAGGGCTACAGAGATGGCATACAAAAGATCTCAAAGCATGCAACTTACTTGCTTTTAGAGTAGGCTGAACCATTTTGTTGAAAGGGAAAGCCCTTACAATCTGATCTTTTTCCCCTGAGTGGGAAATAGACATTATGGATTTTACCCTAACCGTGTCAGACACAGAAGCTACAGACATTTCTTATTTAAGTTTCATTGATAGGCTCAGGATTCAAAGAACAGAAGAATGTGTTCTATGCTGATAGAGATTCAATTGCCAGTATTCTCTGGTTTGGATTTTCATTACAGTGGAGCATATAGTTCCTGCATCTTCTCTAAGACAATGATATGGCTAAACAGCATAGTTTCAGTGAAGATTCAGTCAAATGAAAAGGCTACTCATGGCTTCTTAGGATAAAGCAAAGGGCAGAAGGGCCCCCAGCCTCTCTACTCTTTTGCATATACATAAAATGGATACACATCACATGCCAGCACATCCATCACACACCAGATAAAATATCCATCCAAACCAGGTTAGGGCATGCCCATGGAAGAGGCTACCACAGTCTGCTTTCAGGTCCTGCATTATACAGGCCACAGGGTCTGACTGTGTCATATTCTGTCTTTTGGAACAGTCTCAGCTGAAAGACTTTATCTATGACTTTGACAGAGGAGAAGAGGAGCAGTGGGGAGGGAAAAAAATAAAAGGGAATTTAACAACCAGGGTGGGGGTGAGGGAAGAAAAAAGGGGTTTGGCAAAGAATTGCAGGAGCAGAAGGTAAAAGAGAGGCAAAATGAGAGAGGGATACACACCAGAAAAAGATGAATGAGAGAGGAGCATCAGTCGAAACAAAACACTGATTGCTGGCAAAGGATAGATATAGATGACATTTAGTCCTTGATACAGTGCAAGAATATCTCCAACATGTTGCAGGAGTTCCCAGTGGCTTAAGAACTTCATGCTGCATGTTATGCACTTCATAGTAAGGTGTCATGTTTGTTGGTTAGACCATTATTGTTGTTCCAAAGGGCTTCCAGTGTCTGAGGAGATATTCTGGATTAACTTCCTCTGAAAGGCATCTAGATCACATACACCATGACTCCCCCTGAAAACTAAGCTCACTGTGCTGTAATCAGAGACAGTCAGGAGGGTCATTTCAGAAATATATTACTGCTCAATAACAGACTGCTAATGTACACTCAGCCTCTGACCGTGAGATCAGTGTTCATCTATTGTCTACTTAAAACACTGCACCTAAACACAGAGGAAAGCCAATAGAAATGCTTTGAGGGCTACATGATGATTCACTCCCTAAACAATTAACTCCAATTTGATAATTTCATGACAATAAGTTACTTAATTGTGAGAGGAAGTGCTACAGTCCTCTAATCATGAATAGATACAGGAAGATCTCTCTGTCATTCATTATTTAAGTGGACTCAACCACAACAACCCTAAATTATGTAAATACAGGTATCATCTTGGGAAATATTTGGAGACTATTGGGAAGGTTTAAATTGTTTCATTAATAAAGCCCCAAATGACTCAAGTATGCCAAGTAAAAAACTCTATACTCATTGAACCAAAATCATGCCATTGTTAAGGCAGAATTATAAATATGAGTTACATGCTGGCACCAAGTCACTCAAAATTTTAATCTGAAAAATCCTTAAATGGAAGTATGAGAAATGCAGGAAACTCTTCCTTCAAGGGAAGAGGTTAAGGCTGTATGATGAATTATAGGCAGTGGTTCATTATCTAACAATATCCAAATCTGGATATCTTGTCCTCAAAATATCCTTAGATATTTGCAAAGCCCAGACCAACAAACTTCAATTACAAAATTTAAACATGGTTATATCCAGGGCCTTCTAGCAGGGCTTTCTAGCAGAGATTTCATGTTTATGACCTTTTTCAGAACATCAGTTTGCCAGTATAATGAGTTTGTTTACCTGGACTCAAAACACCCGTGAAGGGAATTTGTTATTATACATAGAAATATCACACTTCAGTCTTTATATTGTGTTTGCAAGAAAATGGTGAAGATTCATAGTCAAGGTATTTGTGTTTGAGAGCAACAATTACAGTGAGCTCTTGAGATCACACATAGAAATAACCAAAGTACCTAGATGAGAAAATTCTGAAGGCACAGTGACACTCTCATAGCAGCTGACTGCCAGAAAAACTGACCTGCCTTTCTCAGCACAAGCTGAGAAAGAATTTAACAGAAACTCCAAGATATACAAGGCATGAGTCTCCCATGCCCCTGCATAGTCAGAGAAGTGCAAAGATGAATAAACACAGTAGCATTTTTCACAATAATCTAACAGCAGTTAAAGATTTCTGCTGCATAAAGTACAAATAGCTGAATAAAATACAAACCATTTTAACTTTGACTCTAGCCAACTAGTTCCATAGCACATGCTGTGCACAAACCACAATTCCTAATGCTTTGCAGATGGCAGTGAAATGATCATTTGCAATAGCCACAATTACAGGACTATTCACTCATCAGGCAGAGGCCTTAAGAGATGGTTATGAGGAAGTCCTTCCTTTAACAACAGCAATAGGAATCTAAACCACTGGGGAGATGACAACCCTCCTGTTTCCATAGCTTATCCAGAAGCTCCACAAAATTTGGAACTAGCAAATCCAAAAATAAGACTCTGATGAAGCCACCTAGGGCTCCTGCAATTTATCTCCTTTCCCAAAGAAACTCCTGCATGCAGAATTCCCATGGAGATGCATTTTGTTCTTAAGCTGTCACATCACACTCACGGAGGAGAATCCAGAACAATCAAGATATATGGCAAAGAAAAGCAAAGTCAAATTAAAGAGCCATAACAATACCAGGGTATGGCTCTAAATCAGTGTATGGTATTGAGGAATGCATTCTGCTCCCTACTTTACATTTTAACCCACTAGTGTAATTCACCATTATTTCATTATTTCCTTTAAGGATAAATGACAAGTAAATATTGCTAACCCTAACCAAACCTGTATACACTGTTATACAGGCACAATTTTCATGAGAAAAAGAAAAACCATTCAAATTTCAAGCTTCTGAAAGAGCATGGGAGGGAAAAAAAAATTTAAAAAAAGCATTCCATCTTTGAAAACGTTCTCATCCCTTCAGAATTTGTGTACTAGCAGCCCTTCCTGTCCTGTTTTGCTAAAGATTAGAGCTGTAGATTAGAAGTTCAGACTACAAACCCTCTGTACATAACCTGCTCTACTGCATAGCAGCTTTGGTAAATCAGAGGACCTCAGAGTAAGGAGCACAGGTGGAAACCTTTGCCAACAGGCCAAAGTGTGAATGCAGAGTCTGCAAAGCACCTGCAAAAGTCCTTGGTCCCAAAAGAGCCTGCCACACCCTACCCCATAGCAAACAAACCAGGTGGGAACTTTGAAGGAGAACCACCAACACTTGCAGCTCAGCATGACAAAGGTCATTCAAGGTTGCTGAGGCCACAGCAGCGTGTATGGCTTTATGCTGTGGCTTCCTCAACAGCATCTTGTTTACCAGCCTGAGGGATATTTTGAGATGGCTGCCCATAAGCCTTTCCTGGTGAAGTAGTTCATTTTTTGTAAGTATTTAAATTGTGTCAGGAGACAGTGAATAGGAGTGATTTTCTAAACTAGTTGCCAAAATGCTCCCTTGAAAAAGAGAACTTGGCTTCTAGACGAATTCCCAGGAAATATTTATATATACTAGAATAACATCAATATTTTTGAAATAATCTTACAGTCTTCCCTCTCTGGAGATGATTTAATTAATTTTTTTTTTCTTGGAAGGCAAAACATGAGTTTTAAGCCTCTTCAGACAGAGGAAGACCTGACTCTGTGCTTTTAATATACTGTATCAGAGACTTGTACCCTTGATTAGAATAATGTTACTGTAATCACCTCCTATTTCTACTTGTAGTACATATCAGATCCTGATTTTTTTTTCCTGAAACCTCTGCAGAAATCCAGCTGTCACATAAGGCTTCATGTATGCAACAGATTGCAAAAGCACATTAAAGCTGTTTCTACAGAAAAAAAAAAAAACAAACAATTTTCCTTCCCAGCATAATGCCAAAAGTACTGCCTTTTTCTTCAGCTGTTATCAGTTTCTTTCACTTTCTTGAACTTTGCCACAGGTGGAAAGATAAATTATGTATTGATTTTTTTTCCACTGTTTAATAGCCTCATGAACAAAGAGGTAGTGGTGTTGAAAACGGTGCTTCTGGGAGAGAAGGGACATCACCCACAGAGCGTTTTGAATCACAGCTCTCTTTTTGGGTGTTTTTTCTTGAAGTTAACAGACTTATCACCACAGAAGCACACTTCCAGAAAGTGCATTCTGTTGATAGCTCCTCACATTGGAGCAAAGGAGAGTCATATGCATTTATCAGTATAGTTTTTCTGCCAACAATACAGCAAAACTAATGGTCCTTTTCTGCCTCTGTCCCACTGCCTTTGCTCCTTCATGTATTTTATGACAGCACATCATCCTCAGCGTTGTCGGTTTGTGGCTACTTCTGTACCTGACACCATTTAAGTGCCTATAAAAACTATTTTCCTAGTAGAACTGCCCCAAGTAGTGCATCACTGGCAGTTTCAGCCTTAGGTGAGCAATCACTTTACCATAATTCACCGTGATGTGTGCAATTATAACTACAATAATTTACCTCTTTACTGAACTCTACAACTCCTTTAGTTATAAATGGCAGTTTTTAGCATGTAGCAGTCAGAAAATTTTTCACTTCTCTTCAAGCATGTTCTGTGATGGTGAATTAATTTAGCTTAGTTAACAAACACTATGAGGATAGTTCCCTCAAAGTATTTTGTTATTTCTTATTTGAAGTCCCCAGTCAGAATAGAGACCAATGATGTTAGAGGGTGTGAGAATAAAAGCAAATAGTTCATTAAGACATACTACCACAAAAGAGATACCACAATCCTCATTTGGTCCACAAACTAAATAATAACACCTGTTCCAGGAGGACCACTCCATTTCTTATCAGTGTTTAAACAACAAACAATAAAAATTTCCTTCTTGTTGAAACATAAAAAAACTCCAAACATTTAATGAAACACTATTTCAATGATCTGGATTTCTGATCAGAAACTAGCAGCAAGCCAAAGGTATTAACAGGAAATGTAACAAAATTTTCCTAAAACCAATGTAGATACTCAGGTTTTGAGAAAACAGCACAGTATATCAGAATTTTATCTCACCAAAAACATTCTACTTATGATGTTTGAACATTTCTCAGGGAAATGTGTGGCTTCGTAAAAGAAAACATTTCTGTCCAAAATGAAAAACATCCCATTCAAATATAAAAATTAACTCCCACCATCCACAAAAGAAAATCTCTCTAGAGGCAGAGGTAAAATTAAGTGACCTCAAGGGGTTTTTTCCATTTCTGTTTAAGGTTTGGGTTTGGGGCTTTTTAAAAAACATTTTAAATGTCTGAATTTTTAAAAATATTTTATTTGGGAAACTTCCAATAAAAGTAACATAAGAAAGGTCCACAGCAAGATTCCCAGTTCTAGTTGAGGAGGACAGACATTTCCATTTTGTTCAGTAGCTCCATTTTTTATGTGTTTTTATTAGGAAATATGTGGATTCTTTTCTCCGTCCTCTCTGAAGAGAACCATGCTTACATGTCTCATTCCTCTAGAGGAACACTAAGCAATGGGCTTAGTCTTTCCCTCTCACCATATTTGATGCCTGTTTAAGGAGTCAGTGAAAAAGGGACCTCCAGCAGCAACTGGGGTGCCACGATGCAGACAGCATTACATCCGCAACGTCCTAGCCCTGGAGTTACAGCCCTGTCCTAAAAAAAAGTAGATACATTGTGGCCTGAGTTAAACTCAACTCTATCTTATGCACATAATAGAGCCAGCTATTCTTATGCGTAAAGCAACTTGAAAAGCAAGGCCACATACTTTATCTTTGTGACCATTGGTGGGAAAGAAGGTGTAAGGCCAAGACATAACATGGAAGATCTTCAATGGTGAGACATCACTAGTAGAACAAAAGAAGAGTAACACAGCCTCATTTCAGCTCCTGACCCAAGACTGGCTTGTGTGCTTATTAACCACCAATGGTCACTGGTTTTCAAAGAAAGGTGAAGTAACAAGGATATGTCTTCAAATTCAGATGTTTAAGACATCTAATTTATGTGCAATCATGAACTGTTCCCATCTTTCTGCTTTAATTTTGTGGATTTTTTCTAAATCAGATTGTAAGCCTAGAGACACACGCTCTTGTCTTCATGGAGAAAGCCAGCTTTAAGGTCACCTATAGCATATTAAGTTACTCTCCCAGTGCAGAGGATCTCTGTCACAGGAGAGGATTCTCTATTATAGAAACCAGATACCCCAAATGCAGATTTTGCTCTAAACTCTGGATCTGGGTAACATGTGGGAAAGGATTAGCAGTCTCCATCTGACAGTTTGAAAATTGAAGAATTCCTATTGTAATTTGCCCTTTTCTACCCTACATATTCTCTCACTCTGCAGATTTCTAAGTGTCTAAATTACTTTCACAAGTGCTTTTACGTGTAATGCTCAAAAATGCAGGGCTGGCTTTCATTTAATCAATATAATGTATATAGGTACTCTTTATTTTAACAGTCATCAGCATGACAGCTGATGTGTCATGACATTTTTGTCTTTGAGCTGTGCAAAAAAGGGCAAGGTTAAGTGTTATAAGCACATCAAAAATGGCAAAAAGATAGGGAAACACAGAGGCTAACAAATCCCTGAACTCTGAGATTTAGTTTTCAAAAGAAAATCAGTAAAGTATTTGATTGTATTTTGCTCTTGTGCCTGAAGATACAGAGGAAGATGTTATTTTAGCTGTACCAACAAACGTTTAGCTGTAAAGAACAGTGTTTACTTATGAGCTCAGGGCAATGTTCTGTACTATTTTTTCAGATTGAAAAGTACTTTATCCCACAAATATTTGAGTGCATGGTAAGGTATATCCACTATGTAAAAGCAACATGTCTAAGGTTCAGGGAATTAATCATTAGGAAAACTATGACACTCAAGAAAGCATTTGCATAAATTACATTATTTTATTTTTTCACTCTATGTAGAATCATTACTTCCTGTTAACCATGAAAAAGAAAAAAGAAAGAGTACATCAGTACAAACACAATTTTGATTGTGTTATACTAGTGTAGACCCTACCAAAATTCATGTGAACATGTTACAGTTTTACAGTATACTGTATCTTACTCCAATATACTGCACTACTGGGACTTCCCAATGTGGAGAATTTGGGGTGTTTTTCTAGATAAGGTAAACTTTAGAAGAGCTCACAAGTTCTCAGTGACAGGTGACTGGAAACTGATAGTGAAATACAAATGAAAATTTGGGACATTTCTGTCCAAATTTATAGAATCAGCTTCAGACAATCTTCTAAAGTTGAAAAAGAGTTCAGATTGTGTGTTCTAAACTACAGCAATAAAAGCTCATCAAAGCTAAAAGTTTGGACATATAAAAAATTCAATTTCCTTTTAATCATCAAGAGTCAGATATTTTAGTGTAAAAAAGGGATGCAAAATGCTACTAGTTCATGCAAAATAAGCAACTACTCTTTTAAGGAAGAGTTCCTGTACAGGCTTTGTATCCCAAAGGTCCAGATTCAACTATTTACAAAAACCTCTGAAAAACTACAAAAATTACCATCATCAAACCAAATACCAGCCCGGTCATATATATTGGAAGCTAAAGTCATATTAATGGGGTGCTCCAAATAACAAAGCACAAATTTTACAGAAATTAAAGAAAAAGGAATTATCATCTCTGGAAGTCCAGTAATTAAGTCCATAATACATACAAATACCCACTCCATTGACAAGACTGCCCTGCTTATGGTCCCTCAAGGCTGGTATTATGGATGGCTTCTGACTTTTTAAGCAGTTACTATATGTTTCACTGAGAAGCAAAAGTCAAATCTTCAGTGGACTAAGTTCACTTAGATACCTTTACAGCTGATGTGACCTGACCCATTTTACTTCTCACCACACCTTTTTTTGTCTCAGTTGTGGATACTGTCACTGCGTATTCACAATAAAAAGTCTGACGAAATCAAACACAACAGCATTCAACAGCACCTTTTCTTCCTGACAACCCGTGTTGTTTTCTGAAGACATCTGAAACATGGGGCAGGTCTGTCTACCCCCACTTCAGAGACATAATAGCAATATATTCTGACCTACAAATGCAAAATGGAAGTCTGATTTTTAGAACAGACTCCAGATATCAAAAATGCAACTGTGCTTCAGCCTGTTGGCTACCTGTCCATACCAGAGGCCGTTTTTGTTTCTGTAGTTTGAAAGCCACCACATCATCTAGAAAACAAAACATCTGAAAGCCATCTGCTAGTGGAGAGCCCTGCTAGGCATTCCCTTAGAGCTAATAATAACCCTGCTTCAGGGTATGGATCTTTCTAATCCCAAACGCTAATAACACAGCCATGGAAGTAAACCATTATCCCTAATTAAAGGGATTATAAGAGAGTCAGAACTATGCATGAATTACATGGAGGACAAATTACAAATTAATATTTTAATTAAAACTATGGTATTTTACTTTCTTTCAAAACTCAGGTTTTACTCTTTTCCCTGATAAATCCTCTTGATCTGTCTTCTCTTTCTCTGTTTCACCTGCTGAAGACCTTTGAATTAAAGAAATACTAAATTAACATCTTTCCAGAACTAGGCTGTATTACTATACATTTGGAAGAGAGATTTTTTTTACCAAGAGTCTAGCATTGAAAGCCATTTCTGCTTCTTTAAGGCCTGAAAATCTATAGCTGGCGTGACCTGTGATGACTGTAGAGGAAGTTTGATGCACACCTATGTTACACCATATATATGAATTAGTGAATTTACTCAATGAAGAAAGGAACACTAATATTTGCACATGTTTGTTTCCGAGAAGTTCTGAAACATAAACTCAACAAAAATACCATTTATCAACCATTTACTATAAAATAAAATATACATTACCAAAAGAGCAGATGAGTTTTAATTTAAATTACTAATGACTATGGATCAGACCAAGAATATTTCAATTAAATCACTCTGCACATATTGTTTGATTCAAGAGTTTAATATGATTTACTGGGTCTGGCTGGGATGGAGTTAATTTTTTGCACAGCAACCTATATGGTAGTGTATTTTGAATTTATGACTAAAAACTAAAACAGTGTTGGTAACCACCAGTGTTTTGGTTATCACAGAGCACTGTTTGCACAGTATCAAGGTTTTGGATTTTACCTTCTTTTTTCCCACTCTGTTTCCCCAGACAAGTAGTCTGGGGGTGTAGAAGGAATTGGGAGGGAGCACATTCAGGACCCAAACTTACCAGAGGGATACTCCACACCATATAACCATATGCTAAGCAATAAAAGCTCAGCAAAAGGAGGAGAAAGGGAGAACATTTGGAGCTACAGCATTTATCTTCCTCAGGAACTGTTAGGCATGATGTAGCCTTGCTTTCTGAGAAGTGACTCAGCATCTGCCTATTGATGAGAATTAGTGAGTGAACATCTTATTCTGGTTTGCTTCTGCTTGCAGCTTTTTCTCACCTATTAAACTGTCTTTATCTTATCTCACTTATGTCCCTGTGATTCTCTCTCCCACCCTGCTGGAGTTAATGAGCAGGTGACTGGATGGGGCCTTAGCTGCCAGACAGGGTCACCCTGCCACGTAAGACAAAATAACCAAATAAATAGACTTTATTTTAAATACACTGTCACGTCAGACATATATGATTGTAGACTCTAGTTTTTAGATGGGAAGTGTCATCTAGATCAAGTTATCTGAGTGTGGAAAATAGCAGAGAACCTGTCCAGCCAAGTAGAAAGAAAAAACAGACTCTCAGTGTCATTCATCAAATTCATGAAGCCTGATAAAGACGTAAGAAGACAATATCTGCTCCCGGGCAGCCCTAACCATTAAGAAAATTAATTAGTAACAGGCAGAAAGCTAGAACTAAGTGCACAGAATGGTGGAAACAAAGCAGGGAAATAGTTTTACCTGAACATTAACATACTGATAAGGAAAAGGAGAAAACTCGGAGGAAACAGAGTAACAACAACATGTAAACAATTCTCTAGTAAAACCTCTCTTTCTGGCTGGCAGAAACCTTCCTTAGAAAAAACCTATGACCACTGCTGGGGAGCCTTAGGAAGAAAACTTTGTTCCATGAGCACCTAATTGATTAATACACTAACCACTGATAGTATATTTATTAATTCTGCTGCCTAAGTTTTGCTCTCTATCACATGACACTTAGCACTCTGGGACCAGAACCTTCCCAGAGAAATCACACTGGCATCTCAGAAACTACTTACTCACAGTTTATTTTTTTATATATATTTAAAAAAAAAAAAAAATTCAAAAAAGCAACAAAAACCCAAACAAAAGAAACACCAAGTGCTGACCACTCATCAACTTGCATTTATTCGTAGACTGAGGTTCTTATGCATAGCTGATGCATGTGCATCATACATTCAGATGTTCAACATCTTTACTCAGATCTAAGCTACAAAATGGATAGTGCAGTGAGAGCATAGACCCCACCTCATAGTGTTTTGCATGGAAAAACATTTATAATAACTTCTTCTACCCCAGTAATAAGGAAGTTGTCAGGCTTCTGAACTTGATCATTTCAATACCTAAATCAATGAAGTGTGGAAAAGGAGCCCAGAAATCACAACAAGCACAGGAGAAGAGGAAGAAGGAACAGTGTCAATAAACGTTGCATTATTTGCTAAGAATAATAGATCATAACGATTAAAAATGGAAAAAGCACTAGAGAAATTTTTTCAATCCTCATATTGAAGTCTGGCTCTGATCCACTGCACTGCATACAGTGACTAAGATAATACAAATGTGCATATGAGCATCTAGTGAAAAATTAATATTATCTCCCCAAAAATTGCCCACTTCAGTCATTATCCTTGAGTTGTGCTACATCTAAATGTTCTAAAACAAATTCATCATGCTCTTGGGTGTTTTGCAGCTCTTGCACCAACTAATTCAGGCCTTTTTTTTACTTGCATTTGAAAGAGAATAAAAGGTAAAAGCAGGGTTTGGGGATTTTTTTCACTGTAGCTTGTCTCATTGTGCAACTGAGTGTGATCAAGCCTGTGCATGTACAGTTAGCAAGCAGAACAGAACTGATGAGCACTCACTAATACTGCTGAAATCAATAAAAATGATAGGGATATTGTGACTTTGAGAAACAGTTCATCCTTCCTCAGAAGTCTTCTCATAGGTAGAAAGGCTTATTTTGAAGCTGTGTAAAAATATTTCTGTACTAGTGGGGCTTCTTCTGTTTTATTTCCATGAGGACAGAATCAGGCATACTGTACCAGACAAGCCAAGTTCCAGGGCAGGGTGAAAAGGAAAGAAGAAAACCTCTGTCTCAAGGAGATGAGTAGAGTTCATAAGCATTATGAACCCATTTGCACACACAGACAACAGACCCACAGTCAGCAGAGTTATTCTATGAGCAACACATCACTTAACACTGCAAATTAACAGGCCCAACTGCGGTTCCCAAGGAAAAAAAAGTCTTTCTGTTAGCTAGAATAAGTACGGAGAGTTAGGCACTCAAGGACAATGCAATGAACATATCCTATCAAGAACATATTAAGGTTTGTCCTTATTCCATCTCCTGTGAAGCGCTGCCTTCAGAAAGACATGAGTGATGGATAGCAGTCACAGCACAAGGGGTAACAAGCACTTTCAAAGCCAAAAAGGCCAGGCTGTGCAGCCTATCTGCGTTCATCATTACTGGTAGAGGTTGAGATGTCTCAGTATTAGTTACACGAGTACTAAAAGGGCAGTATAACTGACTTGTTTAAGGAAAGGTCCTTGTTCAGAGTACAAGAACTGCTGTTAGCACTGCAAAATGTGACATCATGAAAGAAAGCAAAGGAATCAAGAAGGAGGTGTGAGATTCAAAGACTACCTTGACCTTTTTTTTGGCAAGTTCTCCAGGGTTTGGATTCCATCCCTTTCCCAGCACAGGGCTACACGGAGAAGCAGGAACACAAAAAGCAGTAGATCAGTATGTCCTGATGTGGGAAACTGCAGTTTTACATATGCAACATATTAGGCTCTATGAAGAGGACAGGAAATATTTTTGCTGCTTTGAATTCTAACATATTAGAATTAAAACATTAGCAAAAATCTTTTTTTGTTTGTTTGTTTGTTATGAAATCCAATTTCCCTTCATCTATACATTCTTGTTATTTACGAAGAGTGTTTTTGAAAAAAAGAAAAAAAAGTCCATATAGAAATGAGTATTGCATCATTTCTTAAATCAAAACCCCAAATAGGTAGACCTACTGGCTTTTTACTACTCTTCTGTCCTTGTCACACTGGTCCTTTTGTCCCTGAATAACTCTAGTAATGTCCCCTATTTTCCTCCATCAGAATTTATAGATTTGATTAATATGCAGGACAAATGCATTTAGAAGTACACGCCAGAATATTCTGCTATTAAGTTCCTATGTGAAACACCTGATCAATTACTGAATATTTGAATTTGCCCTCAGTTCATGAGAAAAGATATTTTTTTCAGAAAAGTTGGAATTGGTTGTTTTTAGAGGAAAATAAAAGTAGATGCCCAACAGACCGACCTTGAAAGGCAACTTGTGGCAGGGAGAAACGAAAACCAGTGGCTCTCCATGGGCCTGGTGTGTGCCCATTCCACCACCCCAACCATGATCAGGACAGCTGCAGAGCACTGGGGAACCTCCAGCCTTGGCCATTGGGCACCTCCCTGGGGATGGAACAATGACGGGCTGGGATTTGGGCCCAGCTTGGTGGGGCCCATGACCAGGCATGGCAGGGCAGGGTTTTAGTAAGCTGGAGACCAGACTCTGCTGTGCTATTGCTGGGACAGGGCTGGGCAGGGACAGACAAGGTTGCTGGCATCACTAGGACCACCACAACCTGCACACCACCACCAGCAAGAGCTGTAAGCAAGGAGCACACGGTAGTTTTCAGTTTAAATTTTTGAAGTTTCAAAGTCACCTAATAAAAATTCACTTGCTATTTGTAAACCCCATAACATCTAGTTAAAGGTCTTCACATTTATTTGTTTTCTAGTATAAGAAGTGCATGGATTTACAGTGGCTTTACTGAACGGCAATGTCTCATTGGAGACTAGAAGTAGAAAAATAGCTGTAAGGCTGAACAAGGAATATGTGGTTGAATGAGGCAGGTGATTTAGCAACAGCAGTCAAAAATAAGTCCAAGGTATTTATTGTTGTCTGTCTCAGTCTTCACTAAGGTCTACCATATCTCTGTGATTAGGGAAAGGGGTCATGGAGATCTACCAGCAGTCCATGAGGACTCAGGGAATAATTGAGAGAATTCAACCCACACAAGCCCATGGGATCCAACAGGCTGTATCCAAGAGTACAGAGAGCTGGCAGGCATCCTTGCAAGGCTGCTCTCTATTATCTTTGAAAGCTCGTAGAGATCAAGTGTTCCCGCATGACCAGAGAAGGGCAAATGTTGTATCAATCTTCAGAAAAAGTCAAAAGGTAAACCCAGGCAACTCCAAGTTTCACTTTGATGTCTGGGAAAAAATCACAGAACAAGTCTTTTTCAAGCATGTTTCTGGGCACATGAAGTAGATGATATGGCTGGGCACAGTCAGCACATCTAAGAGTAGATGAACACCTACTAAGTGTAGATTGTCATCTAGGATAAAATTAATAGATTTGTAGAATGAGGGAAGAGCAATGAATGTCACTTGTCTTCAGCTTTAGAAATGTGCTTGACCCTCAAAATGTTCTCGTATGAAATTTATGACGTTATTATCTGGATTGGTAGGCAATTGAATGCAAAAAAAAATTTGCTTGGATGATCTGTCTCAGAAGACAGTATGTAGCCCTTCATGTATCTGTATCTGGAGGCTAGCAACAGGTGGAGTACCACAGAGGCCTATGCTGGGACCTACCCTTTCTAATATACTCATCAGTATCTTGGAGGTAAGTGATTACAAAAAGTTTCATGAAGTTTGAAGATGACAACGAATTAGGAGAAGCAGCTGATATGCTTAAAAGCAAGACTTCCATTAAAAGGGACCTAGACAGACTATAAGAATGGGCCAGCAGGAACTTAATTAATTTCAAAAACTCAAAATTCAAAGTCCTGCACCTGGGAAGAAATAAGCCTTTTCAATAATGCAGGCAGGGGAGTGATAGGCTGGGGCAGAGCTGTACTGAAAAGGAACTTGGGAAGACAACCAGCAATATTACCTGTCAGCTAAAAACAGAAGTCATGGTATCCTAGGTTGTATTACCATAGCTAGTAGAAAAAAAGCACTTCATAGACCTCATCTCAAATCCTGCATCCAGTTTTTCTCCCCCAGTGCAAGACAGACATTGATGAACTGGAGCAAGTTCAGCAGAGTTCAGTGGAGAGCTACCAAAATGGTCAGGGATCTGGAGAATTCTTCCTATTGTAGAAACCAAGATAATTTGGCTTATTCAGTCTGGAGACAAGTCTTCAGAGGAGCCTACTTGCAGCCTTCTAATATCTACATGGAGGTCACAAAGACAACGAAGACAGGTCTTTCAAAATGATGTGTTATGGGAAGAAGGGAAACAGCAAGTATGAGTTGAAGTGAGAGACCGAGACTGGCTGAAAGGAAATTTTTTTCATCACAAGGACAGACATTGGAACACGCTGCTCAGAGGGGGTGTGCAGTCTCCTTCCTTGGAAATTTTCAAGTATATAAAGCCCTAAGTAACATGATTTGAGCTCATAGCTGATCTTACTTTGAATATAAGGTTGGCTAATGACCTGTGTAAGTTCATTCCATAATGAATTATCCTATGATCCTATGATTATATTGTCTGTCTAGTATACAAGGTCTCAAAATCTGCATTGAGGCTTTGGAGTTCACACAAGCACTGTCACGAGACATGTCTTTTCCAGAATATACTACATTATATATCCCCTTGACCAGTCAAAATTGGAAATCACAGCTGAATCACAGAACCAGAGAAGTGTTGAGGTTGAAAGGGACCTCTCAAGGCATCTAATCAAATCCTTCTCCTCAAAATGGGTCAGCTAGAATTGGCTTCTCAGGAAAAGCAACATATGCAGAGAAATTTTTCACTCACTCTGACACTAAAGTAAATGTCTCTCCTCTGCACAAACCTGTACTTTAAACAAGAAAAGCCAGGGCATCCAGTGACTTCCTTACCTGCAAATACCAAAAAAGAAATCAATCAATCTACTCTTCTCCTCTGAAGAGTAGCAAAAATATACTAAGCACTTCTACCACAAACTTGGTGAAGTCCCAGGAGTGTAAGTCTGAGAGAGGACTAAAGCAAAACCAGATATATTCTATGAAAACACAATGCAACTGGTCTCAAGAAAACTTTTGGGGGCTTATTTTCTTTTAACTCATTGAAACCTAACTGAAATGTATGTAGCTGAGTTGAATAGAGCAACCAGAAATAGTACTATGGGCCCCTAATTTGGAAGTGTCAGACTGTAGTAGCAGAGTAGATCAGGACTTTATTGCAATAGAAATGTTACCTAGGACTTGATACACATTTGTGCAGTTGCCTTCATATATTCTGGATGATAGTTTCTGCTCAACTTAATAGAGGCATAGGAGAAAGTAACAAAGTAAGTAATTAAAAAATACAGGGGCAGGACCAAGGAGTTTCCTAAAGTTATTTAGGAAGGTGGATTTTAAATATATTATGGAACAAAATTATACCTTGCTATATATTCAGACAGTGTATTTCTCCCTCAAAAAGTGTTACAGTTTCTCACCTAGAGTGCTGAATGATTTACTTAGCAACTGATTAGCTTTTAATGTCATGATCTCTAGCCAATATTTCATCTAAAATAGGGAAAGTTATCATTGTTCTTATTAAAGATCTGGAGATTTACTCATTTGCTTTCATAACTCAAGGGCTATAATTATAATTTAGATGTCAATGAATTCTTCTGGATCTACCATGTAATATAATGTTTCCTAAGTGAAAAGTATAGACGTGATAATACCTCTAGGACTGTCTTCCAAGATATCTAAGTTTCTTAATGTGACACTTCATTCCTGGAAAAATCTTACCTTATCCAAAGACTAATCTCTAGCATTTGTATAGTTATCTCTCTTCCTCATTAAAGTAGAAGTTATCTATACCAATAAAGCAGATTATCCTTGCTTCTCTCTTCTGAAGATTAAATAGCTCTGCTGCTGCCAGTAGAGCATCACATTTATATGCGTTTGTCTCAAAAGATGATATAGTTTCTCCACTAACTCATATTAAGAATAAATGGGATTGATTTTCAAGAACATGAATGACAAAAACTTAACTGGGAATACTCAGCAGGGATTTACCAAGTGCAAATCATCCTTGACCAACCAGATTGCCTTCTATGATGAAATGACTAGCTGTATGGACCACGGGAGAGCAGTGGATATGATACACCTTGGTTTTCATAACACTTTTAACACAACCTCACACAACACTGAGTTAGAAGCTGAGAAACTATGGGCCGACTAGACTGTTAGATATGTTGAAAACTGCCTGCACACTGGACTCACAGTAATCAATGGCTCAAAGTCCAGTTGGCAGCCAATAACACAAAGAGAATCAAGGAGTCCATTCTGGGTCTGACACTGTTGTTTATCTTCATCAGGAACCTGAGCCATGAGGAAAAATGCACGTACTATAAAGCGTGAGGACAGTTCTAAACAGAGGGAAAGTTTATACACTGATTGGTAGAGGAGCAGTCTTGAGAAACCTGTGACATAGAACAACAGGAATGTCCCAAAGCTTAATAAACAGAATTGCAAAGCTCTGCACCTGGGGAAGAATAACCTCATGGAGTTACATGTGGAAAGTTGCTACGTGAGTCACAGCTTTTCTGAAAGGACCAGGGACCATGGTGGATATTAATGTGAACATAAGCCGTGGTGCAGTCTCCCTCTGAAGATGGCAAGCCACATTGGAATGGGCCACATTGAAAAAAGTGTAGGCATCCAGTCAAGGAAGCTCCTCGAGTTGTATCTGGAAAAGGCTCTATCTGGAAAGCTGTGTTCATTTTGGGGCTCTGCAGTTCATGAAAAGTGCTGAGAACTTAAAAAGGTCCAGTAGAAAGCTCTAAAGATGGTCATCACTTTACCCATTAGAAGAGAAGGAGAGAGCTGGACATTTTTAATCTGAGATCTAATAACAGCCTACGGTCACTTGAAAGGTAGCTCCAGTGACAATGGACACAATCTCTTATCAGATATGGCCAATGGCAAAACAAGGGGCAACAGCAAGTAGTTGCACCTGGGAAGATTGGCGGACAACAAGAAATTTTCTTCACTAGAAAGATAGTTGGAATCTCCATCTTTAATGGTTTTCAAGATTGTCTAGACTAAACCACAGCTCACTTGATCTAGAGTTGTTAACAGTCCTGCATCAAGCAGAAGGATGGACTTGATGGGGCCAGATCCAAAGAAAACTTCAATGGTTGTGTGAAAATCTGTGAAATAAATCACATTGACAAGTGTAACTTGCCTTTTACAATAATGCTTAGAAGGGTTATGAAATATGCTCTTTGTTCACAAAGTGCTTTGAATAAATGTAACCACATGAGAGAAAGGACTAATCCAAAATGGCAATATCTCCATTCACATTACCTACACAAAGAAACTGTGCTAGTTGTTTAGGACAATTCTTCACCTATTTAGAAACTGTACGCATTTACTGAATTACAAATCAACATTGAAAGGCAGTGTTTCATAGGCAGAACGTGGCCTAGGCCTTACTCAGAAAACACCATGAAATGCCATTCCCTTTCTGTACCTTTAGATGTATTAAACATTTGGTTTTGTTTTTACAATCATGGCACCTTCAACCCAAGTGTACCAAAAGTGTCTAGGATTTGCTCAGAGAAAATAATCATGAACACATTCCCTCAACCATTTGGCAGTTCTCCCACACAAGTATTTTTTACTTCTTTTAAATGAGACTGAAGAGTCTGCCACAAAAAAAAAAAAAAAAAAAAAAAAAAAAAAAAAAAAAAAAAAAAATTACAATCAAAAATGTTAATTTAAATCTCCAATCAGGTAACAGGATACTGAATTTTTCTCATGTTTTTCAACACAAGTATGGCACAGTGCTGCATTCTGACTGCCAAGTAATAAACATATATGTGGAATTTAGTTTTAACTTCTTCATCATGAGAGAAACCCCTGGATATGAAGCCTATACTGGCAAGCTCACTGCTAAAAAGTCTGCCTCCTACTATGCACGTTATTTAATATCCACATAATCCAGTTTTATTATTCAAATGCATAACTGGGTTTTCCTACTATGGGCTAGTGATTTCAAATAACAGAAAAATATACATGTGTATGTAAACTGCATTAAACTGTGGGATCCACCTTATCTTCTTCAGCAAAACAGTTTTCTTTTTTAATGATTGTGCTACAATGTAACCACTCATCTTTAACAAAGCTAATGAGATACTTAGTACTGCTGTTGCAGCCATTTGGTCTTACTGGCTTTAGTGGTGAATATATAGCCACTTGTTGAGAGAATACACGAATAATAACGCCACTTTGTAGTGGCATTATGAAATGGCTCAGGGACAAATCCTGGGAAGTCATAGAGAATACCCAGAACTGGCAAGAAGATAATGAATTCACTGCATACGTCCATATCAATAAATTAAATAAGGGCAAGGCAACGGCTCAAACGCCAACCTATGCTCATTCATAACATTTAAGTGCTAACATGTATACTCCATCAACAGCTGGCAATTAATATTCTCTGCAACAGTGGGAGATTAAGTACAGTTTGCAGGATAAGACAGGTCAGGGACTGTGTGTTGTGAATGCATAAATACACTATGGTCTATTTTATTTTCTACCATAGGAACAACCCTCAGGTCTTCAAGAAAGCTCCCAGGAATAAGGATCAGCACTACACTCTCCTGTGCCCCAGAATCAGACTGGATATCAAAATGACAGACTGTATCAGGTTGCACCAATGCAACTAGTTTGTCCTTACTCTAGAATTAGTTCTCCAATGCTCTTTGTTCTTCAGCATACACTCCTTATGACACTTTACTCCTCCTTCAAGGAACAATGACTATGGCAGTCACTACCGTAACCACAGCTCATGAAATCATTCTTGATAAATTAAAAATGCAGAGCCTGGATACTGCTGACAATGCAGCCACAGCAAGAAAGGGCCAACCTCAGGCCAGTGGGTAGAGTTTTTAACAAGTTTCCACTGCAGTTTTTCTCCTGCAGCAGCAACATCAATAGTACCTGAGCTAAGCAGCTTCTAACTGGCTCTATTTGTTCACCCCAACTGCAACTGCTGTAACACAGACATGCCACAAAGTCCTGCTCTCAGAAGCCACCGGGACCTTCCGAAAATTTTTCTGAGCTGCTGACCAGCCCTGCAGTCCATGTTGCTTGGAGCTCATAGGACATACATGGAACAGCCCACACTCTGCTCTTTTGAAACAGAAGCTGGGGTGATGTGCAAGCCCTAACAGGATTGACAGAGATACCCAGTGGCAACCCCCCAGACCCAAAGTGTACCCAAACATTGAGCAAACTCAGGGGTCAGCCTCACAAATAAACAGGGAGGTGCAAAATTCCCCCCTCTACCACACCAGACATTTTTCTCAGTGATGTTAAGCAGAGAACTAGTTTTAACCTCATGTATAGGGAATCACAGAACTTCAGCAGGAAAAGCATTGCATGCTCTCCCAAAGCAGAATATCCAGAACAATGTGGTGTACCTTAAAAAGTATTGCAATACCCCTGCCTAAATCAAATATGCATGGGCTGGTCTGAGTAGCAACAGAGTAAAGGCAAATTCTGCCCATGATACTGATCGGAACAATCCACTATCAGATAATATTTCTATAACTGCAACAGAAAAAATACTTCATGCCGTATAATCCCATCAAACCAGTGAAATTCAGTAAGCAGTACACAATTCTGCTTAACTGCCTGAAAAAAAAAAATATAACCCTGTCATGCATTTTAACTTCTGGTCCTTAACACTCTAAAGAGCTTTCAGGGTAATGCCTTCAAATAAGCCATCTCCTGAAGTTCTGGTAATAAAGTTTTTATTGCTTTCCTGTAAGTAGATAAAAACAAGTTATGCCTCTGAGTCAGGAATGAACCCCAAAAATGCTTGGGTTTTGTTTGGGTTTTTTTTATTTTCCTTCTTATATAATAAAAAAAGAGTGATTCCATGAAAAATGGTAAAAAGTTGCCACACATCTAGAATTGTAATTGGTGTCACCATGCTCAAGTAGCAGAGGCTACTCAAGTGTGTCACTTATAATATTAAGGAGGGGAAAAAAAAGCTACTTCTCAGTCAATAGAGATTGGTACTCACTTCATAGAGAAGCCCTCTTATTTTAAGTGACATGAAACTATTTTGTTAAGTCTTAAAGAGCTGCCTTTGTGAAGCATTAGTTTCTCAATTGGATCAAACTAATTTGACTTACAATAAGTGGGAGGAATGGTTTAATTAGCACTATTGAATATACTCTGCACCAGACTAGATTTTATTCTCAGCATCAGGCAGAACTCATTAAAAAAGAGAACTCAACCTTTTGCTCATAATTACCTTTGGTAGCCCAGCACTTGAGACAATTTTCTAATTGCAGAAGAAGAACTGCACAAAGCTACCATTCAAATGCATCTATTAATTTAGTTTTATTTTCTGCTCAGCCTTCCAAAACTAATTATTTAACACGGAGATTAGGAAATTGGAGAGGGAGCCTCAAGAGAGAAGGGGCAGAGGGTCTCTTTAAAAAATTGCATTTGAGCTTTGAGTAGGAAGGACAATTCTAAAAAGCAACATGTAAAATTGCATAAGAAAAAAATGCTCCCCAAACAAGCCCTGTAAAGGCCATGCAATTTTTACCTTCACATAGCTGCCTTTTGAGATTTGAGAGTTATATGGCAAATTAAATTAACTGTTGAGAAAGGTAAAGTTTTGCATATGGAAAAAGAAAAGAGGTTCAACAGAGAGTGACAGGTTTTCAGCTGACCATGACCAGGAAATAAGCCAGCAAGCCAGAAAACACAGCTCAGATTCACTCTGTGGCAGCCAATAAAAGCCATGAAAAAAATCTCTGAGATCACCTCTGATGAAGAGAAAAACAACATGCATGGAGAGAAGCATAAAGGTTTCCTGCTCTGCATTTATTACTTAGAACACACACTCTGACTTCATAGTACACATACAGAAATGTACATACAAGAAACTGTATGGAGCCAATGTTTTAAATTAAATCTTAAAATAGATTTTGTGACTGCGAGGAAACTACTTTCATGAAACAGCATTTGTTGACAGCTAAATGGCCAGCACAAGGTTCATACGCCAATGTTCCTGCTGGATCCTCCTAATCAGGATGATATCCAGAGGAAAGGCCAGTAGAGTTACAACAGAGTCAACCAAATATTTCCTGTTGCACAAAGAAATGGTACACTAAGCCTAAAACTGTCTTTGGCTGTGCTTAGGTCATAGACAAAGATCAAACTAAGGAGTATTAATAGGAGCTTAGCAGCACCTCTGAGAGAATGCTCAGCATCCTCCAGAATACATCTCTAAGTCTGCAGCTTTTCTAGTGAGTGATATCCATGTTGTCTTGCATACAGCAATGCTTTCCCTTGCTTAATCCAGCAAATCTCTGTCCTATTGTCATTCTAATGTGTAGATCCTCATAAACACCACTTATTGTTACTAGAGCTGTATCATAGATAGGAAGCTGCAATTAAGAAAAATTATAAGCACCTTCTAAAGGGGCACTTTCTCTCTGCTAAGTTACTTTGTGAGCACCTTGACTTACAATTTTATTGACAATAAATTCTTGTTTCACTGCATAACTTCAAGAATTGTTTTCTTGATAATAGAAAGAAGCAAGTTATTGCATAACATTGTTTATTACCAGATGCTGCAAAATCCTGTAAATCTTTCAAAGGTTACTGCTTGCTATAATGAACATGTCTAAATTAGGCTTCAGTACTAACAGCAGTGTTCAATACGTTCAATAGCCACAGTAATATTACTGCTTAGGATTACCAAATATGTTTAATCAACTACTTTCCTGTAAGCATCAGTAAGGAGAAGGGCATCACAGAAAACATCTCTCTGATTTAGGGCTTCAAGAAGAGTAGCAGTGGTTGCTTTAGTTCCTGAAACAGGGAAAACATTGAACAGTAACAAGTAGAAATACTGATGAAAGAGTCAGTGCTGTGGCTGGACGATACCACTTGAATTCCTCAGACATGATCTCATTGGAACCCTGCACAGCAATGCTGTTGCTCAACAAAGCACTGCCAAAAAAACCCACAAATTATACCTGTATCTTAACTGGCAAAATCAGCATAAGACAACAGTAATATCTAATATTGTACTACTTTAATTTTAGCAAATAATGTTACCTGCCTTGGACAATCAGTCTATTTTTAATTTCACTTTATTAATTCCAGTTTTTCTTTACCACATCTTTCATACAATCCCCAGTCAATCTAATCATAAAATAATAATAGTTATACAGTTCCATGACAAAAGCCTCAGCTTTACCTGGAAAAAACAAAGACTAGACAGGAAACATATGGCTTGTTGGTACTTTCATTTAGAATAGCATACCTTTCCTTTAATTTCATGCCTGATTGGACTGAAAGAGGTCTTTTTCAGACCAACATGGCCAACACCAGAAGCAGACTTCTTTCTCCTCGGAAACAGACTTGGAATCAGTTAAGCCAGGCCTAAGCTTTTGATATTCTTCTCAAAGAAGAGACTGATTTAAGAAGACACAGCACAGAAAAACACAGGAAGAGTAGTCTGCATTGCTGAGGAGAGAAACAGTTCTTCTTAAATGAAATATGGAGAAAACACAATTTAAGAGAACTCTAATTATGCAAAAAAAAAAGGTAATGTGTTAAGACAAAAGCACAGGAATTATGCTTAGTGAAATGTACTTTTTATAGGTGCAATTAAATTATTATGAAGTATCTTAGAGTGTCTTGAATATAAATGGAAAGAAACAAGATTAAAATCTAAATCATAAAAATTACCATATTTTATGCTGCTTCACCAGAATTACATCTAGCAAAATAGCAAATTACATGTTTTTACAAGCATAATTCACACAAAGATTTTCTCTACAAATTTAACCACCAAAAAACCCTCATGGTAGACCCCAAATAGTAGTCTCTATTTTAAATTCAAGTTTATCTGCTGCACCCAAGTAATCAAAAATTAATATAATTCAAAATTGTTAAAGTAAGAAATCTATGTTGGAAATACAAGAAACACATTTAAATAAGTCAGAGACCTTCATTAATGAGTCAGTGCATTGCTATGCCTCAGAGCAGCATACACACAAGCAATATTCCTTATAAACAGAGATGTTATTACATGTGTATCAGTGTTAGGGGCAAAAATAGTGTGTTTTTCATAAATGTGTCTCCCCTTTGTCTCTACAAAAGAGTAAAGATACAAAGAAAAACATGTTCATGAGAAAATAAAGCCCCAGATGCATCTAAAAATAATTATAGTGTGTATCTTCCCACATGTACAGGCCCAAAGGATCTCTTAACTCTGAGGAAGCTCAGAAAAAGTTTTCAGTCCCTTAACCTCTTGCAGAGTAAAGAACACTAAATGCCTGAGAGGCAATCAAGAAAATTTATTTGGGCACAACTTTCTGCAGTCTTAAACAATATTTCTACTCAAGACACAGAAGTATCTGTTAATTATTGGAGTCTCCAAATCTTGTTATTTCTTTTTTTATTTTTTAAACCTCTTCATCTCTCCTTCGAGTTTTCTCCACACGACATGATGTAGAAGGCATTTGTTCGCCTCATGGGCATTGCAAACCTTGGCTGACAACAGGGAACCGGGTCAGACATGGGGGCTCTGGCTACAATGACATCCAAGACCATGTGGAAAACGTCTCTTTGAAGAGGTCTTCACTGATGGCAATACATTTACTACCTTCATTCCACCAAATGGATGTAAACTGGTAGCTTTCCACCATTTTCAAAGCTTTTTTAGAAACAGGAGAAATTGGGATTTTTTTTTGCTTTTTCTGCAATCTTGTTAGAAATAGGAGGGACTTGTTGGGTCTTATGTTCATCACCGCAAGGTTGGACATCCTGCTTCTCCTTTACTGGTCATACAGTAGCAGCCCAGGGTGCCCTTTCCTCCTGTCCTGGAGACAGAAGTTGTGTTTGCTGGCTCATGTATTGTCATGTAAATGCGAAGAGCAGCTGCAAGTATGTAAATAGAACCTTTTTTTTGACAAACTTCTGAAATTTGTCCAAAGCACAGCGAAAGTGTTGAACAAAAAGAGAAGGAGAATTTATCTGTTCCTCAGCTTTTTTGATTGGTATGACTACGTGGAAGAAAACAGCAGGAATAAAACCTTTTCTGAAAAAAAAAAAAAATCAGAAGGAAAGAAATGAGGAAAACTATTAGTCAAAGTAACAGGATCATAGAGTTGCTTAGGTTGAAAAAGACCTTTAAGATGATCATGATCAACCATTAACCCATCACTGCTAAGCCCACCACTAAACCTTGCCCCCAGGTGCCTCATCTAAATGTTTTTGAAATTCCTCCAGGGACAGTGAGTCTACCACTTCCCTGAACAGCCTGTTCCAATGCATGACAACCTTTTTGGTGAAGAAATTTTTTCTAATATCCAGTGACCCCCCACTTGGTTACAACCTCCTTTCAGGCAGCTGTAGAGAGCAGTAGGGCCTCACTGAGCCTGCCTTTCTCAAGGCTAAACATCCCCAGCTCCCTCAGCTGCTCCTCATCAGACTTGCACTTCAGACCCTTCACCTACTCCATTGTCCTTCTCTGGACACACTACAGCACCCCAACGTCTTTCTTGTGGTGAGGGACCCAAACCTGTACACAGAACTCAAGGTGTAGCCTCACCAGTAGGATGAACACCACCCTAGTCCCAATGGCCTGATCAGCATCACCTTAAACCTTTACACTGGGGCAAGGCAATTAATATGCATTCTCTCCCATATCAAGAATCCCTTTCTTGACATCTTCTCTTGAGCAGCAAAGGTGTTGCAACTCAGCACAATGCAGGAGTTGGGGCCAACCTATTTTCCTCTAGCTCCCTTCCACCACAGACAGGGACAAGAAGGCAGTGCTCACATGGAACCAGCTCCATTTCCAACTGTATATGCTCCACACTGAAGAAATTGCCACAAGCCATCCACTCTTCAAATCGATGCTGAACGGAGCAACTGCATGTCCTTAGTCGTCATAGCTGTGAGATACTGCTCTTAACTGTGACTCAAGGAACACCCCAGTTGGAAAGTCTATATTTCAAAGACTAATGTTTCTGAAGCATCCGCAGTCCAAGAAAACCCATCAAATATCTTTTTAAATGAGAAAATTCTGGACCAAAACTGACTGTTTCCCATTTTAAACGGTGTAATCATTGATACTAGAGCTATATTACCAAAACTTGCTGATTAAGACCTAGTGATGATATTTATACCAGATCTGTAACTATGCTTCTGGCACAGATTACACAAACAACTGGTAACAATTTATTAAACAGTTGAACAAATGGGGGAGAGTGGGGGAGAGGGTTGCTCAAGGGGATACAAACTGCAACTAAAAAAGCAACAAAAACAGCAATAAATTCCCAAGCCAGGGCAAAAGTTGAAATATTGACATGATAATAATGTCAGTTTTTAATCATTCTAGTGTAAAAAAAAAATCATCCCATTCTTGCCTGAGAAACCTAACACTCCTGTACTTCTGTAGCAAAGATCATGATTGCAGTTGAGTAGAAGTAGTAACAAGGTCCTGCACTCAATATATCCAAAACACTTAGAGAAATAAAGTATATATTGACGACCTGAAAGGTACATGGAAGAGTACAGGCATTTCATACACATTTTTTTACAAAAATACTTTTACACAATGTTTATACTGTACAGAACTAGACTTTTAAACAGTATGTGATATCTGACATTGCTAAAATGTTCATCCAAATACTAGAAAGGCAAGTGTAAACCCACCCTGTTGGAAAGGTTTGCAAATTATACAGCCCTTATGTGTCTGGACAAGAAGTGCCAGGCTACAGTATTAAGCCTGGAAAAGGAGAAGAGAGAGAAGTTTGGGAAATGCTTTCCAGAATGTTTGGGTGATCACAAGTCAAATATTCGCAAGTGATACTGTATCTTAGTAAAAAAGTCTGGAGTGGCAGGCCTGGGGGAAGGAGACTATTATTTAACAATAGTGAGAAGTACAGTTTAAAGTCCACAGTTATTTCCATGAAAAGGAATGCAGCCCTTTAGAAGGTGCTTAGACAAAAGAGTACTTTTAATAGATCAATGCAAAGTTTTACATTAACAGAATTGAGAAAGCCTTGAAAAGAAATCTGTGTTGCTGAAGTGGATGTACTGTCTACAAAACATAGCCAAGCTTAGTGAGCAGGAGCAGTCGATATTGTCCACACTGGTGAAGAGTAAAAAGAGAAACTATTTTTATTTAAAAAGTCTCCTGCCGCCATGTTAGAAGAAAATATGAAGCCTTCATAAAGAAGAGAGCTAAACAAAGAGTTTCAGCATGTCCTGGTTTATTTTTTTTCCTGGAAATACCAGTACAGTTTCAGTATAAAATTATTTTAAATATTTTATATAGTATGCATGCTGCATACCTGCTATGTAGAATTTACATCTGTAAAATATTATACACTGCAACATTTTCATTACAATTCTGCATTTGACTGAAATCTCTGAAGTTTGATCACAAAGCTCTGGGAAATGGAACTGTCTAGACTTTCTTCCCTTTTCTCTTGGAAACATCCTCTTTTTCCTCCCACTTTTTTTGATGGCACAATAACTGTGCCCTTCATCAAATCCAACACAATCTCAAGTAAAGTTTACAATTCAGATCCCCAAAAGTATGACCTTTGTAAGAGTCTGCCTAAGTCACTTGCAAATCCAAGGAAGAGCAGAGTGATCATGGTAATTGTTTCTATGATGTTCAAAGTGCACTGAGATGCACGAACTGGGAAAAAGGAATGAAAACATTCATAGTGAGTGGATAGGGCAAGTTGTATGAAACCCCCCCAAATTGTCATCAAGTACTAAACATTGTGGAAAATTATTGGGAAAGATAGATTACATAGTGAAGGCAAGAGCAAGCACACCTCTCTGGGAGATCAGAAACACTCTCTGGAAGTAGATATGACTGGGATGAATTTGTGAGCCATCCTGATGAGGAAAAAGCCAGTCTGTTGCAAGGCTTGTGCAGAAGTTACTTTAACTCCATTTTCATTTGGCAAACCCCTTGTTATTGCAGTGGCCTAGTCTACCTATGGGTAGCATCATTTGTCCCTCCTGCTTCTGCCTTATGGCATTCTGTACGTATCACCTCTTGTGTTACAAGCATTCAGCTCCCTGTGAGGCAGGGAAAGTGTCTGGGCATAGAGTGGAAGAGTCCAGGGACAGATGCTCAGCGGTCACTAGTAGAGGAAAAGCTTTACTGTAAGGTTTTGGGCAGTTGGTGTTGATGCTTCCCACATCCTCTTCTCATTTTGTGTGTGCCAATACAGTTCAAAACAGAGAACTAGACATCTGCATTATACTTTTTCTCAGCCTCACAAAGAAATAAGAGCTGTCATCTTGGTTGCTGGAACATCTCCTTGATGCAAAAGTATTAGGACAAATTAAATGAAACTAGACAGAAATAAAACTACAAATCCCATTGCCCAGCCCTTTTGAATCATTCAGTCTTCTTCCTGTAGTAATAGTAATACCTAATGTGCCACCCAGAACACCCAGGGGAAGTAGAAGGTGAAAACCTCACTGAGAAAATACTGAGAGCGACCCTTTTCTCTTGGATGTTTCTGCATTCACTTATCTCAAAGAAAAATCTGTTTGAACACTCTGCTGGGACCGAAGAATGGTGTTGAAGAGTAAGGCTGGTATATCCAAACTTTTTAAAGAGAGGAGCTAAACACAGAGGTAGCATCAAGTTACTCTTGGATAACAACTTCCCTGATGTCTATGAGTGCTTCCACTTAGTGAAGCAGGGGACACAAGCAGAATCAGTAAACAGAGGCATCCACTGTTGCTACTTGGCCTGTGGTGATGGTGCCTCTAGAGAAAAGCAGTTCCAAGTGTAAAGACAGTCAATAGACTAAACAGAGAGGCACTGCAGAGGTCAAGCAGATAGTACAGTGTCTACTTGACATCACTTCAGTACTGCCAATAATGTCAAAATACTATCAGATCCCTGATAACTGCTTTATATTAATGCCCAACCTCCAAAATGGGACTTCTTTTTTCCATATATGTGTTTTGTGATATAACCATGTTATAAGTCCTTTCTATACTTCAGTTTGTACACCTGCCTGGTGCCTACCCAAAACTTCTTGGAGGGTTTTGACCCCTGAATTTAACTCATTAGTTCTGATTAAACCTCAGTCTCAATTTTTTCCCATGTACTCTTCACTGTGCTCTCTCAGGTCACAGCAAGCCTTAGCAGAACCTCCAATTCCCTGCCTACACTAAATGTAAAAGAAGAGACAGAAATTGTGCTTGCTACTTGCCAGCTATGTGGGCTCCCCACACTGCTCATCTCTTTCTGCTCTTTTTGCTTGTCCTCAAGATAAGAGCACAGCGTGGGGGAGGAATGAAGAGGGATAAGTTCAACATACCTCTGTAGCAGACTTAATTGGATGCTTCTGCCTCTGAAAGTGAGCAAGCAAGGACACAGAAGGCACTTTAATTTAAAAAAATAAATAAGCTAGATGGCTCCAAAAATGGAGGGACAAACCGAAGGTTCTACTTCTGATTAACATCCCATATACTTTAAAAAAATCAAAACACTGACAAGCTAGCTATTTTGACCAGATATTCAGGAAGCAAATGCCAAATTTAGGTCTTCTAAGGAGCAGCAATCAGGCTCATGGCAGGATGCAAAACCATAGCCAGAAGCAATACTTCATGAAGGGCTTTCCACTTAGATCTGTTTTCATCCACAGAGCAGTGCTGTTCAGTAGGCCCACTGCCTCTAGCAAAAAAAAGGTGGGAAAAGAAATTGCAAAACATTCAAGAAGACAGGGGAAAAAAACCCTCTTGAATCACTTAAAATGGCAAAACTAAGATACCTGGCAAGAAATGCTGTAGAAGCAGTGCCCTGAAAACTGGCTGAGACAGTTTTTTCCACTGTGTCCTGAAAGGCACCAGTCCGTCATCTTCAACTACATTCATACAAGGGCTGCTGCAGACAGGACTTTTCAATAGTAAGGTATGGCTGGGTCAGGTGTGGTATTACAAACAAAAAAGGCGGAAAGGGAAGAAGGGTGGAGTTCCCTCATATGAAATATTTCTGTCTCATTGACTTTATGAAGACAGTATGTACATTTAAAGTCAATATGGCACCTAAAAGCTGTGGGGAAGAAATAACTGTGGGGAAAGAGAAATTTAAAATGACAAAGGAAAGAAGAGTCAAATTTTTGTACAAAAACTGAGCTTTCTAATGCCTGTATAGAAAAAAATTTCTTTTGTTAATGATAGCAACAATGCAGTTCAATAAATCAATGAAAAGGGTAACTGGTGCAGAGTTTATAGAATTCAAAATAAAAAGAAAACACATAAAGGGAATTATTTGACTTTCCCTGCAAAATGTTCACCATTGAATGCTGTGTTATGTACAAAATATACCATTAAAACTTTTCCAAACCATCTTGGATTCAATATCTGTATCATGTAGCTTTGCATTTGTAGATATCATTAAAAACTTTATTTTGCAATTTCTAAAATAGTAGTTTCTAGTGTTTTAATTAAACTTAGTCAAGTAACAGAACTAATATCACTTTTCTAAAACACAGTGCACATCAATATGCTGTATACATCATTCTTTTCAGTCAGTCAATCAGAAAGTTGGGCAACTGAATTGTGAAGTAAACATACATTTGAGATAAAGCTAGAATTGGTAGATTTACATTTTAGTCACAACACTGCACTTCTGTACTGCGATCTTTTGCTAAAATGTACTAGTACTCTGCCCATTTTCAACAGTATGTGCTTCATTTCACTTTTAAATTCACTGGTGTTTACTTTTATATTTCAGAAAGAAAGAATATAGAATTGCACAGGAACACTCAGAATAAATTCAAGATAATTTCTTGGTAGAAATATGTAGAAAAATAAAATTGGCAGCTTCTAAGAATGGTAAGTGCCCCCCTGTTTGAGGTGGATTGACCCTGACTGGACGCCAGATACTCACCAAAATGGCTCTGTCACTCCCTCCTCAGCTGGGCAGAGAGAATGTAATGAAAAGCCCGTGGGCTGAGATAAGGGCAAGGAGAGATCACTCACCACTTGCCACCACAGGCAAAACAGACTCAGCTTGGGAAAATTGGTTTAATGTATCACCAATCAAATTGGAGTAGAATAATAAGAATAAACCCCAAATCTTAAAAGTGCCTTTCTTCCCCCCAGTCCTCCCTTTGTCCCAGGCTCAACTTCATGCCTCAGTTCTCTACCTCCTCCAGCCTGCTGGTGCAGTGGGATGGGGAATGGGAGCTGTGGTCAGTTCATCACACATTGTCTCTGTCACGCCTTCCTTCTCAGTGGGAGAACTCACACGCTTGCCCTGCTCCCATGGGAGACAGTCCTCCATGAACTTTTCCAGTGTGGGTCCTTCCCACAGGCTTCAGTTCTTTAGCAGTGCTCCACCATGGGTCCCTTTGAAGTGCAGTTCTTCAGCAACAGGCTGCTCCAGTGTGCGTCCCTTCCATGGGGTGCAGTCCTTCGGGAACAGGCTGTTCCAGAGTGGGTCCCACACAGGGATACAAGTCCTGTCAGCAAACCTTCTCCAGCATGGGCTCCCCTCTCCATTGCATCCACAAATCCTGTCAGGAGCCTGCTTCATCTTGGGCTTCCCACAGGGTCACAGCCCCCATTAGGCATCCACCTGTACCAGTGTGTGATGCTCCACAGGCTGCAGGTGGATCTCTGCTCCCACATGAACCTCCGTGGTCTGCAGGAGGACACTTTGTCTCACCATGGTCTGCACCACAGGCTGAAGGGGAATTTCTGCTCCAGTGCCTGAAGCACCTTCTCCCCCTAACTCAGCCTGAGGTCTAACTCATGGGCATACTAAGAAGGTAAAATTTGAGTTATGACTGCAGTGTGTTAATTTAGGACAGAATTCTTAATCAATTGTTATAAAAATTAGTTCTCAACATTTGAATGAAGTATAATATCTTTTGTTCCCCTCAAAACACAATTGTTACTGATGCTTAAGTGATTATGGTGTTCAATACACTCTGCTGTTGCTTTCCTTAAGACTTAATCACTATATGCACATACACAAATTGTTCTGACACTAAGAACCCTGCCACTAAATGCTGTACCATTCCAATACTCCTTGATAAACAAAATCCAGACAAAATACAACAGAAGTATGACATTTGGGTGGCCACTAAAATTCATTGTTTTTCTGAAACCACAATGGGAAAGATCACAATTTTCTAACAGAACAGCTCTCATGTCATTATACAAGTAGTGTAAGTACTTCTGGAAAAGTAAGAGTTTGTTCAGGAAGGAATGAAACCACAATCTATTGATGATAAAAATGAAAATATCAAAATGATTTCACATTCTGCTATGAAGAGTTCAATTTTTTAATCTGTCCTTCTAATAGACAAGTCTGCAAATGGGGAACAGAGGGATGACAGTTTGATTAAAAGACCATTCAGAACAAACTGAACTTTACAAATGTCCATGTAACAGAACGAATTTTACAAATGGATATATGACAATTTAGGCACAAAAGTCAATTTATCATGCTACCTGAAGAAGCAACAATGTAGCATCTGTTGCAGACTAATTATTTTTAAACGCTATAAATTAGAGTCACAAGAAATAACCTTTGCCACAGAGAAGACTTGCAACAAGCTATTTCAAATAGGACAGAAGAAAATTACATTGGTTAACACGAAAAAGATCTCATATAACAGCTAATGAAAATGAAAGCAAAACTGTAACTGAGGATGTTTAATTTGCCTCTGTATTAAAATACACAAAATGGATTAATAACTATTCCATTTAGCTTTTGAAACAGCAATTTTACTACTGCTGTGATCTCTTTCGAAAACCTAAGTGGAATGCAAACTTAATATTGCTCTTCTGATCAAGTTACATTCAGTTACACTTGCATGATAGACCCATACATAGTTGTCGTAGAGGAATGGAATAAATTCTGCTTAAATTACAAATTGCAAGCAACTGTTTCCGCATGTTAAGTATTCCCATTTCAAAATAGCACTTTTTGATACTAAAAGTAGAAGAGTAGCCAGCTAAACAAGAGCAGATAAAAGAAAAAAAAGGAAAGAAAACCAAAAGGGTGGGGGAAGAGGTAGGAGGAGGAAAATGGTTACACTGCTACCCTAAATCAGTACTAACCCAATATGCAAGTAATGTTCCTGGCAAGAAAATGAGAGATCCAGGATAAAACTGGGACTGGAATTAAAAGTAATCATGTCCTGCTCTGTGATAAATCTTCTATTAGCTTTGTAGACTTAGGAGCAGTATTAGAGACTACAGAACAGTGGGAAGACAAAATCTGCTCAGCAAAAAAAAAACAAAAAAAAAAAAAAAAAAACAAAAAAAAACAAAAAAAAACGCCCGAAGATCTTGCAGATGAAAGTGCTAGTAAAAAGATAATTGGAAATGATGGCAGAATCTTACACTTTCAGAAACACTTTTCAGCTGAAATAAGAACTTATCACACATTTGAGTCTTACACAGGAATGAAGAAATTTTCAATGTGGCGCCAAGGAAAGGTCTGATGTTTCCAGACAGAGAGATCAAGAAATTTATGGTGTTTCTGCATATTAAGAAGACCTAGACTTGTAGAGAAAATTGACACTAATATTTCTGTTGCTTTGAATTCCTTATCAATGAAGAGAAACGTTAAAAAAAAAATAAATTTAACTATCAGTTTTATGTGGATAAATACTTGCTTACTCACTTGCACAAGAATCTCAACAGCAGTGGGCCTGGTAGCAGCTCAGCAGAAGCAGCAGGTCCAGGATGGGTAGGGAAGCCAGGTTGCCTTCCAGCTGAGGACACATCAGAACGTGTTTGTGGTGGAATCCTCCACCACAAATACACAGACTGCCAGGTGCTGCTTTCCTCAGACATTTAGACTAGGAATTCCCTACACATCCTGGACCTGTTGTTTCTGCTCAGCTGTTGTGGCTGCTCCCTCAGGAAGCGTGCAAAGGCTTGATCTTTCATCATGTCCAGGCTTTTTAGTTTGCTTTTTCATACAAGGAGATTCTTGTGCAAGTGAGTAAGCAAGTATTTGTCCACATAAAACTGATAGTTAAAATGGCTTGGGGGTGTCTTTTTATGTTTCTGTTAATTGATAAAGAATTTAAAGCTACAGAAATATTAGTGTCAATTTTCTCTACAAGTCTAGGTCTTCCTAATATGCAAGAACTCACTCCATAAATTTCTTGATCTCTCTGGCTGGAAACGTCAGACCTTTCCTTGGTGCCAGATTGAGAATTCAGGCATTATTTTAAAGGCTGTTCATTTAGGTGCTACATGTGGAATTAAGTACACTGAAAATGCAAAATGAAGGAGCATGGTTTTTTTTTTAGACAGGTATATTGCAAATTCAAAGCATACCATGGCTCTCAAATAGAGTTGGCTGACAAGATTTTTTCTCTAACCTACACTTCAATAAATTCATGCACACATTTGAACAGATTGAAGGTGTTTTCTTTAGAGAAATATATTAGTAAGCTGCACTTAAAGAGAAACACAACTTACCAATTACTGTGGAAATTCTTGCCCAAACATTTCAGCATTCATGTTGAAAAGCCTGGCAATAAGAAGAAACAATGAAGTCATACCAATTTATAACATTTGAATTACACTGCAGAATTTCTTGACTATTAGAGCATCCCAGTATGACTGAATAAAGTCATACACCACAAAGACAGCAACTACAATGCACTATTCTCTCTGCCTCACCTCATTTATTGCATTTCAGTGTTGAAAGTCAAACAAATGAGAGGACTTATCGAGGAAGTGACAGTGCTAATCTATCTCTTTACATGAGTTTTGAACAGCATGTACCTCCTTAATGATTACATGCTCTCAAGTTTATTGTTACTCAAAAAGCATGTATGAGATAGTACATTAATGGTGGTCTGGAACTGTCCCTATACGCCAAATAAGTGTCTGCTTTATAATTTGTTCTAAATTAGCTAACGGAGAAAGCAGAGTACATTATGCAGCAAAAACTCTAATTTTTTAGAAGTTTTCAAACATTTACTAGCATTATATCAAATTGATAATTAAGCCTGGAATGAGAGCACAGCATTGCTGTGCTGCAGTAAGGCTTTTACAACTAAGCGTCATCAGAGAGTTTAGAAACCAGACCAAATACTGTTTAGTAAATAGCCAACTAATCTCCTGTATGTGGCTCCCAACTGTGCTCCATCAGACAGAACTCTGGACTAAAACTCAGGATACCAGGGTTCTCCTCATGACCTCTGACAATGCACTACACATTAACATAGAAATAACTAAAAATGCTTTTGAGAGATAAGATTAGAAGACAGGCTAAACAATAAGTAGGCTGAAACACCCCTTTTAACTTCAATATAAAATATTTCTAAACTTAATTCTATTTCCATGTTCTTCAGTTCCATGTTTCAATCTCTTACAGCTTTTACATTTCCCACTCTTGCATGAAACTAACAAGATATCATTCAGTTTTTCTGCACCTCCCTCTCATTACAGAGCAAGCCTGGCTTCTTCCATGCACAACATGGAAAGATTCCCCTCCTGGGAGTCACCCACTGCAATAGTTTTCTGTCTGTGGGATATCTACACCCTTGGTTACAGGACTTAGAAACGTCTGCATCAAATGAGTGTCAGAACTGCAGAAAACAGAAGATTGGTCTATAGTTAAGGCAGTTCAATACCTTCCTAGGAGATCTGACTGATCTTTATCTCCTCTGTCCTGGAGATCTCAGTCTTAATGCAAACTAAACTTCTCACAGCTGATAACTAAATATTCTATGCATCCATTTACTGTGATCCAGATTTCCAGAAATGTTGATCACACAAAAAGGTACATTCAAAGACACTGGGAAGTCTGTTTTCAAAATAAATATAAATCAATAATTCCAAGTGCTCTGTGCATTTAAAAGAGCATACAGAATTAGAGAATGTGAAAATTTTAGGTTTAAATCCCTCTATACCTCATTTCCTTCTCTGCAAAATCAAGAGAGATTATTTCCTCTCACCATATTATTTTCACTGCGTTTCTGTGATACTTGTGAAACTCACACTACAGTAGGAAACTTAGTTTTAGAAATTGCCTCTTCATGACAAAAATTTAGATCATTCATTAAATAAGGCACCAGGCAAGGTATGTAGGGGTTGATATAGGCTTTTTTATTATCCAGCCATTCAAATATAACTATTAGTGCAGAAAACACACTGCTGCTGTTTGTTGAATATTTTAAGGTTTGTACTTCAACATTATCCTAATGCTGAACTAATTTGCATTTCTGTATTTCCTAGTTTTTGAGTACTTATACTGCCCCTTTGCTGTCCTAAAGCTCAGCAAGCTTTATATCACAGGGAAAAAATTATAAAGGGGCACAGAAATTAGAAGTATTTTTGGAATATTAGAAACCACTGAGTTCGGTTTCAAGTTCAGATCGAACTTTCACAGTAATTCATGTTTTATGTGCTCCTGCTCATCCCACCTCAATTAAAACTTGTACATTTGCCAATAGAGATTTAGAGATCAGCAGTTCATTTATCACATTTGTTGGAGTTACTCATTTCCAAATCATATGTCCATTCCAGCTACTTACCACACAGCAGTGTCAGAAAGACTTACCAAAGACCATGGTTTCTATTGCCAGTGATAACTATGATAAAAGCTCTTAAAAGAAGGAAGAATTGGATTTAGTGCCATGACACTAATGTGCTGAAATATAGCAAAGTTTTAAAATCTCAAGATGAAAGTACTTTCCAATAAGGCAGATGCACTTGCTCTGATAAAACTAAGGCTATGAAAGCCTGGCTTGCTAAACAAAAATCCTGCGAGTTAAAAAAGACAAATCACAATGTACCTGCTTTAAAATGAAAAATTTTAAATATTCCAGTAGCCAAAAATCAAAAAGAACATTCAGTTTGTTTATGGTTTTCTAAAGAAATGTTGTCTCCATGTTCAGATCAAGTATGAAAACTAATTCCAGAAAGACATGGCAGGAGGCAAGGAATTAACATGCACAGGGAAACAAAATGATGTGCTGCAGGGGTAGGCATTCCTGAGATCATACTGATAAAGCACTCTGAATCTGTTTGCTTGCTTGCTACAGAAAACTCAGTGCTCAGCTGTGAACTACTCTTCTTTCTTTCTGGCAAACTAAAAAGTTTGAAATCTACTCTTACTTTTTTTTGTTAAGTCAGTCATGCCTTAAGCAGCTGCACAGCACATTGTAAAGAATATAAACCTCTCATCCACTTTGGCAAAAACTCAAACTACTATGACTGAACACTTAAAAAAGGAGTAGAAATCAAAGAATTACATCTGACTCTCCAAGAGATCCTCCAGGATAAAATGAAGCCCTACAAGATTAGGACCGTTCATACAGCCTGTTCCGGGAAAACTGTCAAGATATTTGTAAATGGATGTCCTGAATGAACAATGCCTTATTTATTTTTTTTTCTTTTACTGTAGAAGTATCAGGTAAGAATAAAATACACTCACCCAAGAAAGTGCACAACTCAGACATGATTTTTTATTATTCAAATAGACATTTTCTGACCTACACCCTCAGTTTCCTATACTTAGCAAAGTTGCTCACAGGTTCACTAAAGTTCCTGCCTGCATAAGTAAGCATGTGGAAACAGCACACTAAGAAAGTTATGTGCCAATAACTATGCTTGGAAAGACAGCTGAAAAGCATCCAGTTAAAAATTTCTGATTTTAAATGAAGCACATGACATCTTGGTAATCAGGTCATGATCATAGACTGCTTAAAGAAAGGTGGGCCTATATGCAAGCTTTTCTGTCTGTGTGTTTCCCACAAAAAAAACCCCACCACTATTTTAGCTCCTGCAATTGGTTTGTTGCTCTTTATTACCTTCTCTTTTACTATATGGACAGAAGTACAGCTCTGGCTTAGTAAAAAACTATGAAAAAAATGCTCATTTATTAAGTATTTGGGATTTAGTTCTGGTGAAAGGATTTATTGATTGTTAAATAACATGGCAGTGTTAGGTTATTTAGTCATTGTTCTAAATATACTTTTCTAATGCTGCTCTTTTTCAACTACCAATAAAGCATAAGTTATCCACCTTCATGCTCAGGGCCTAAAACTATGTTTACTGTACCGGTCAAAGCTTTTGGCATAGCATCGGTGTGAAAGTACTCAAATATTTATATGTCAGCAAAAGTCCTGGAGGCAAATGCAGGCTATGACTAAACTATGGATGCAATTACCATGTCCTTAATTCCACGTCAAGCTGAGACCCAAGTACAAATATCTGATCCTTCTTTCCTCTCTCCTGCCAGTCATAAGTGAAGAAAACCACTCTGGAAAGAAAGAGGAGCACCCCAAAGTCTCCCTGCTTGTCAGTCCAGACAGACACTTTCTGATGGTGTATTTAGACAAGTAACTGAGTTATTTGAGCAGTGTGGAAGAAGTATCTCCTGGCAAGGATGAGCTGCATCTGCAGGCAGCAGACTTTGCTAGTAAAGCCAGTATAGATGAGATCTATGTATCTCTTTCTTTACCAGTCTTCTCTTAACTTTTTTCCTGCAGTCTCCAGCAGCTTCTGACACCTTACTCAGATGTGAAATCACCTCTCAAAAGTTGGACTGAGCAGCCTGATAGAAAACATGTAGGCTTCTCTTGGATCTCTGTTTTGCAAAGGAAGCGTCTGGGACTACCTGCAGTTTCAGAGGAGTTTAGTCAGCTTTTAAAAACTTTTTGCAAAACCAGAAGGGAGGGAGGAAGGAGGAGGGAAAACGTTTTTTTCCAAAGCAGTTTGATTAATATGTCTCAACCCAAACTTCCATCTCAGCAACAATTCACAAATTAATGAAACTAACATTTTCGATCAAAGCAGAAGTTGGGAATCATAGGAAAAGAAAAAACTGCAGTTAGAAACCGTAGCTGGAACTCAGACCCCAAATGGAACTGAGACAGCTAAAGAAAATTCCTACAGAGTGAATTGATCCTTCTCTAAATACTTAATTTAGCAATCAAGTAAAACTGCAACATAGCACTCTGAATCTTTTCCCTGTTAGAAGTTTCTTCAAGATTTTGATATTGGCTATAGAGACAAAGAGGCTTCTCCTATCTCATTTTCGTTCTTCAGATTATAATAGATTTCTGTGTTTCCCAGTCAACAGAAGAAGCTTTCTGGTAACATGAAACCCACTAGTAGCATGCAACAAGCAAATGAATCACATTCATATGGCTGTGGTTTGATTCAGGCTTTTGAATTCAAATTAATAATGAGATCTTAATCCTAAACCCCAATGGTTTTTCCTATTTGGGGAGTGGAGGTTTCAGCAAAGGATCAATAAATCAGTGCTATTTCCAAATTCTCTACAGAAAAATGAATCATCAGCTCTTTGAATGAGTCAGGCCTTTAAAAGATCATATTGAATCTTCTGGAATAGAAAAAAAAAAAAATCCCCCTTGTTTATTCTAGAATTCTTCAACTATAGATAGAGAAACAAATCCCTTGTAACTTATTCTCTGCCAACAGTATTTCTGGATATTTAAAAACATGTCCATGCAGGTAAATATAAACACCCAAAAGGGAGTATACACAAATGATACTCTAACTTATTGTTATTATTATGTTCTACACACTTGGAAGAAATTATTTTCATCAAAATATATCTGCTGTTTTCTCCTGGACAACTAATGCTCCAGGAAAGGTCAAAATGCACTATCATATTGATGCCTAAGAATTTTATGTATTTTTGGTGTATTTTATGGATTTTTATAGCTTTAGAAGTAAGGGATTTCTAAGGG